>PUFA01000375.1:0-180000 GCA_003508835.1 Eonycteris spelaea | reverse complement strand
ATTTGCATTTAAACACACTTCAAGCTGATTCTAATAAGATGGCTCAAGGGCTACACTCTGGGAAATACAGATAAAGTCAGGATTTTTTAATTATTAAAAGAAGAACACAAGCACTTCCTCCAGGTCACAAGGTTAAATTCCAGGCCCCTGCAGAGCCCGCCTTTGGGTCCCACCCACAGCTCATGCCCATCCTTGAACCTGAGGTCCGGGACCTTCTCCTTTTATGGGCTCCCCAACACCACAGCTGCTTGGATGGTGAGGATGGCTGTGTCTGATTCTGAAGGCTATTTTTTCTCATACAAACAGTTCTAAAACACTGTGTAACTGTTCCCCACCCACCCTTGGAGAGGTATAAAATAGGTGAGTGTGATAGTCTTTTTCTGGGTTCAGAAAGGAAGAAAGTTGACCTCCACTTGAGTCTAAGAAGCGGCTTGATTTTTGTACATGAACTACAACTCTTGAGAACATTAAAAAAATACATACTTTTGCCAAGCAGTTGAAATGTAATTACTTGCACCAACATTTGCCATGTAATAAATTAAAATTATCAAGAAAAGATCTGCCGTATTGATCATCAAAGGCTTTTCAAGAGGCTGCAGAACATACAAACAGCCTCTTTCCAGTCCTGAGGGTGGAGACAGACGACCTGCCTAATCTAACTGGTGCTCAGAACACGTTTATACGAATGAAGTGCATTTTCTTTTTTTGTCAAACGTAATTTTCTTGAATTGTTATTTCACATTTGTATGCCCAAAGAAATGAATGAACTTGAAGGATATCGAATTCAACAGGTATTTCCTGTGGTCTCAGAATGTCACCTGAAATCTAAAGCTGAGAACAATAGCTAAGGAGTTCTACACGTTCCAAAGAAAGAGATGTTGAACATGTTTACTCAGTCAGGACTTGTTAAGAGTGGCCAAATGTTATCATGTGACCCTCAGCCTCTCACCCACCTTCAGTCTAACAGAAGGCTATAAATTTGGTGGAGGAAAGAGGCATTCTTTGAAGAGAGCTGTCCATTAGGAGAGCAGCCTCTGAAATGTCCTTCTACAGCAAGCCAGGTGAAGGAAGCAGCTGGAGAACCTTTCAGAGTTGAGGGTGTGACAGTTGGGAAAGGGACAACTCACCTGGTCCCCAGCTAGAGGTGCTCGCTGAGGTGCAGTTCTTCTACCAAAGCTGGGAATCTACGTGTGACCAGCAGACTGTGAGTGTGTACCTGATGTAGACAGAGGCTGCCCCTGGTGGCTCCTGATGGCAGACAAGAAGCGTGGCCCGATCTAAGTTTCAGTGAGGGGGTGGGGAGGGCAAGAGAGGCAAGCCACACAATATGTTTCACACCCCAAGCGGACACTAGGGGAAGAAGCTGAACAAGGAGAAAGAGCTGCATGGGAATTACCCAGAGTGCATCAGACAGGGGTTGGAAGTCTGGATGTGGTCACGGAGAATATCCTTCAAAGAACCCACAACTGTTCCTCATGAGAAAAACAAGCCAGCCTTTGGGCTTTTTCAAGGAGAGAGAAGGCATTCCGTGGCCAAGAGCGATGTTCAAACAGAGATGACTAAATAATCACATTTTGCCCCTTTTTCTGTTATCCTTCCTCCTCTCCACCCCTCACTCTGAATGTAGAGGAGTCAGTAGCATCCTGGAAGACAGGAGGGGATGTAGAGTCAGAACAAACCACAGTCCTCTTTCTGAATTTAGGGTTCTGAACATAGGTTAGGCGTGAGCAGGGGAAAAGGAAGAAGCTTTGAACTAGATCGGAGAGTAAAAGTATGGTGTGGAGATTGGTCTGGATTTCCAAATACTGAAAATAAGAGTGTTTTCATACTTGGACAGGTAAAGCCAGGGGATCTATCTGCTCGAGGTATTGTCTGAGGGCAGAGAAGGAAAAACCAACAGGATGTTTGACATTAACGGTAGAGGAAATACAAAACGAAACAAAACAATGTATGTTTCCTGACTGAATCCTCCTGAGCCCTGCCTGGCTATTAAACCAGATGCCTTTGCAGTGTGCACAGGCAGCAAAGGATAGAAAAACAAGTAAGGCCATTGCATCACCAGATAACTTGGACAAGTGCGGCAGGATTCCTTATTGAGATGAACTTGTCATTTGTTTTCTGTGATTTTTCAGCCACCTGCAGGCTAAGAAGATTGCTGAGTTCAATGGCTCTTTTGCCTCAGAGAGATTTGTGTTTCAGGGCGAAAGCAGAATTATGGGAAGACAATCTCTCCTTCTATCTTTTTGAATGCTTTATGACTTTTGTGAAAATATTAGGTTTCCAGTAAAGAGAGGCAGAGAAAAAGGAGCATCTTTGAGAGCCAAGAGAGGGAGAAATTTCCCCCAAATAGAAAGGGAATAAAATTTAGCTGGACCCAAGGGCAGCTGGAGCCTGCTATTCCTTCCAACAATACCATAAACAGGGCAGAACTTGGGGGGGAAGAGTGAACCATTGAAAGTGTACGTCCCAGCCAGTGGGCTCCCTTCAAGGACCTGTGAAGACTTGGATAATGAGACCAAATAAATGATGGACTCGGAACCAAAGCTCACAGCCGTTAGTATCTGGGCTCAGTGAGTATCATTTAGGCTCCTTAAGTTCTCACTCATCCCTACAGAAAATGGAATTCTCCAATAATCTGGAGGCATTCAGACCCAGAGTGAGATATATGATTTTTAAATTGACATTTACTGACCATCTGAATTTGTAGTTGTAAATTCATATCTACTGCAGAGAAAAGAATTAACCAAACTATACGTGTCTTGATAAATGCCATAAGAGAGGAATATGTTAAGAGGCTCAGGGAAGGGGTCACCAGCAAATCACTTTACGGAGGAGATAAGACTTGAGTGAAGTAACCTTGCATGTGCATAAGATTCCAAATAGCAGCAGGAGTGGAGGGATGAGTGTACGGCCTCCCAATGCCAGCAAATGCACAGAGATGGAAAAGTCAGAGGCAAACAGTGTATAGAAGCACCTTATTGTAATTATTCACAGAAGGCGTTACACGGAGAGATCAGGGATGAGAAATGAAATTGGTGGGACTTGAATGAGGGTCTGAGGATTTATATTTGGGCAGCAATAAGACATTGACAGATTTTAAGGGATAATGTGGAATGATCATAGCTGAGCTTTAGAAAAAATTGATCTGGCAGAGATATATGGGTGGTTGGAAGGAGAAAGCGATTGAGATAGGATGGGAAACAGGAGGTTATTCCTGGGATCTAGGAGAGAGGTCATGAAGGGTGTGACAGAGCCTTCGATTGTGGGGAAGGCTGCAAAATACATTAAGAAGGTAGATCTTAGACCTGCATGGGTGTGAGACAAGAGAGACTTAGAGACTTATAAACGTCAAGCCCAGCAGGCAGGAAATATCATGATGCCATCGTAAAGTGGGGAAAACAGTGGAAGAGGAGCTAGTTTGCAACTGACAAATTCTGAACTTGAAGTCTAACCTGATATTTGGATTACAATTAGGTAGAGATGTCAGGAAGAGGAAGGGCCTACATGGATGAAGAGTTAGTGTTTTGTAGCAAAGTTGCCTGTCTCCTTAGGGGATGTCTCAGAATGATCTGGGGACAGGGAGGGAGGGTTGGGCCATGGCAATGGAGAAGTGCAGGAAAGCAAAGAATGTGGCTCAGTCCAGATACTGAACCTGAAAAGAACTGGTTTTAAAGAATTTTCTGGTTTACTTTGGGACTTTCTCTCATTTCCCCTAGTGCTCTCCTTCGCCCTGGGCACCTATGTCTTTCCCAGCACATTTCAGGCTTTCTGTCTCATGGGCTTTTCTCAAAAAATGATATGAATATACACCTGAGAGCCAAAGAGAGTACCTGAGTTTGGAGAGGCTCTGCCACCTTTGACTTTGTGGACCTGGGAGAATTTTTTAACCTCGGTTGGTCTCAGTTCATTACCATCCCCCCCAACATGATCTTTAACTTAAAAAAGTGAAATTAGGTTGTGTGTGTGTGTGTGTGTGTGTGTGTGCGTGTGTGTGTGTGTGTGTGTAGAAGAAATAAGATAATGCATAGTAAAGCACCCAATAGAGTGACTGGTAAATATTAAACCCCCAACAAAAATTATTCCCTTTCTTCTCTCTGCCCTGCACTGGTCTGTAGTCATTGCTGGTGGAGACGAGGCCCCTCAGAGGAGCAGCACTGAATTCCACAGAGGAGAATGCGTGGAAACGCATTCAGCTCATAGACGGCAACTCCATCTTTTAGTCGAACCTCGAAGTCATAGCAGATCCCTCTTTCACTCTCACCTTCTGTATTCGACGCTTCGGCAAGTCCTTCACCAACGAAACGTGTCTGGAACGGGACAGCTTTTCACCACCTCCGCAATAGCTGCACGCCCATCCGCAAGTACCTCTGCCCTGGATTACTGCAGCAGCCTCACTGCTTTCCCAGCCTTCATGCGCCCAACATCTCCACCCCAGACTTTTTTTTCCACACGGCACCTGGAATGATCCTTGAAAAATAAAAATCAGATCACATTCCCCTTCTGCTCAAAGCTCAGTGACCCGCCATCTCGCTGAGGAGCAAATCCAAGTCCTCTACTGCGGTTGACATGGGGACTCACAAACTCACGCTGGGCCCTCCCCGGCATCGTTTCCGACCCCTCTCCAGCCCCTCTCGCCTCCTTGCAGTGTCCCGGCAGGCTCCGCGCTTTCTAGTCCCTGCCCTTTGAGTGTTCTTCAGATGGTGCACAGCTCCCGTTAAGTCCCTCTGAGATAAGATGCTTCCAACTCTCTTTAGAAAAAGAAGAAAGAAATAAATATCTTCAAACCTTATTTCATCAGAGAAAGCTCTCTCACCCTCTTAGACAAAACACAACCTCTCTCTACCCCTTTCATCTTTTCTGTTTTCCTGTTTTATGTTTTTCTTCATAGTGTTTACCATCACCTGCACTATATGTTTACTCATTTTGTTGTTGTTGTTTTTTTAATCTCTTTCCACTAGACCATAAGCTCTATGAGCAGAAAGTTTCTTTTTTCTTTTTTTCTCCACTGCTGTATTTCTAGTGCCTACATGGACACGGTGCCTCATTCCTTTTTAAACAAGAGCAGTATCCCTAGATATACCCTGAAAAGCTCCTCCAGAAATGCTCTCACTCCAGTTTTTCCACAAGGCGTGTTGGTTCCTTTTCACTGTGCCGATTTACTTCTCAGAGAGCACTGCAAGTGGTGTGAACCTGCTCGCCCTAATCTCTGTCACAGCACGTGTATCCCCTTCTTCTAGAAAGTTCGCTTTATGCCACTTTGCTTTTACACATGACCTATATTAGTACCTGATTTTGCAAACCAAAAGAAATCCAAAGCCAATTTTTACTTTACAAAAAAAAAAAAAAAAAAAAAAGAGCAGAGAGGGGGAACAACATGAAAATAGCTTTCAGCATTTGTTTTGCAAGGAGCAGAGGGCGCCCTGAGCTATGACGGCTGCCCTGCCAGGCTCCTTCTCAGGGAACTGCAGTCAACATCTCAGCATTAAGCTGCCGTTGATTTGACCTGCGTCCATGAGCGTCTGTGCCTTATCTCAACTTGTGCATCCGTTAGCAAGATGTGTCCCGAGGTATCAGAAAATCCCAGGGAGTTCATAAGTGTGTTATGCTTAGCCTAAAACTGGACATAATTAAGTGTATTTGGTATGATTTAGTAGGTTATTTTGGGAATCTGGAGATACTCAAACATTTTTTTCATGTAAATTAATGGCAATTGCTTTTTCGCTTTTCACCATTCCTGCTCAAAGCTCAGTGACACGCCATCTCGCTGAGGAGTGCTCTACTTTTGATTAGCAGGGGATAACTGTACCTGTTTCTTTCCTTATAGTCCTTTGTGATAGCAATTTACATTTTAGTGGTCTGTTTACTCTTTTCATGTCTGTCTCCCCACTGGAATGTGAGCCCCGTGAGGGCTGGAGCTGGTCAGCTTCACTCAGGCCAGGCAGCTTGACACAGTGGCTTGCACACAGGAGGCTCTTAACAAACTACTGTTAGACGAATGGGTGAATGAATGCGGTGAATGCAGCGGGGAGGGGAAAACTGCTGTCTCAAGCAAACAAAAGAGAATCTGGCTGTAGATGCTTCCAGCTTTTTGAGGGTTGGCATATTCCTTATTACAGAAGAATAGACTTTTGTACTTCTCCCTTCCAACTTAAGGAGACTAGTGTGCCAAAGAGTTTGATCTCATTCAAGGAAAGATTAATTTCCCGCTCCTCTGGGTACTCTGTGCTACTAATGGGCAGATATCCTGAGAGAATGGCCTTTTGTTTAGAAGAGAGCCTTAATGAGGTTAAGGATTTACCAAGGGAGGCTTTCATGAGTTCAGAGCAGTGAACTGGAGAATAAAACTGTTCTACATTAAAATGAGCAGTGCATTCGTTTGCTGGGGCTGCCATAACATAGCAAACCAGACCGAGTGGCTTAAACAACAGAAATTTATTTTCTCACAGATCTGGCAGTTAGGAGTCCAAGATCAAGGTAGTGGCAGGGCTGGTTTCTTTTGAGGCCTCTTTCTTCAGCTTGTAGATAGCTGCCTTCTCCCTGTTCTTCCCTTGGTCTTTCCTTTATGTGCGTTGTGTGTCCTAATCTCTTCTTATAAGGACACCAGTCATATTGAATTAGGACCCACTTTAACTCAATTACCGATTTAAAAACCCCGTCTTCTTCTGTGACTGGCACATTTCAGTTAGCATGATGTCCTCCGGGTTCATCTATATGAACCTGGATTTGGTTGTTACGTATTGTAGGATTTCCTTCTTTTTCAAGGCTGAATAATTCCATTGTATGTATATTTTCTTTATGTATTCATCCATCAGCGGACAGTCAGGCTGGTTCTATGTTTTGGCTGTTGAGAATAGTGCCACAAGGAACATGGGAGTGCAGGCATCTCTCTGAGACCCTGATATCAATTCTTTTGGATGTATACCCAGAAGTGGGATTTCTGGATCCTATGGTAGTTCATTTTTAATTTTTAGAGGAACATCTGTACTATTTTTTGTAACAGCTATACTGTTTTCCATTTCTACCAATATAGAGGCATTTTGATTTCTCCACATCCTCAATAACACTTGTTGTCTTTTTTTTTTTTTTGATAATAGTCACCCTAACAGGTGTGAGGTGATATCTTATTACGATCCCACTTCTATAAAGTATCTAAAACAATCAGACTCATAAAAGTAGAGAGTAGAATGGTCATTACCAGTGCCTGGGGGGGGGGGGAGGCAACAGGAAGTTGTCCAGTAGGTATAAATTTTTAGTTATAAAAATAAATAAATTCTAGAGATCTGCTGTACAACACAATGCCTATAACTATCAAAACTGTGATATATACTGAAAACTGGTAAGAGGGTAGATCTCAAATTACATGTTCTTAACACACATGGAGGGGAGCAGAAGGAAACTTTTGGAAGAAATGGGTAAGTTTATTACATTAATCGTGGTGATAGTTTCATTTGTATATGTGTCTGTTCAAATCCATCAAATTGCATACATTAAACATGTCCAGTTTTTGTAGTATGTCAATTACATCTCAATAAAACTGTTAAAAAACTAAAGACCCTATTTTCAAATGCAGTCACGTTCTGAGGTACTGGTGGGTTAAGATTCAACAAATGAATTTTGGGGGTGACACAATTCAGCTAATAACAAACTGGTATCAGATATAGATTGGAAAATTGAGACCAAGGGGTGGATGAGGGAATGCAGAAGCCCCATCCCACGGAGGGAGGCCAGGGATGCTGTGGAGGGAGACGCACAGTGTGGTGAGTCTGCGAGGTGTCTTCCCTTCTCCCAGAATAGTAGAGTTTGGTTGGGCATATGGTCACCTAGCTAGAGGCTGCGTTTGATTTTGGGTCCCTGCATGACCAGGTGGAGCCCTCCCACCAACCCAACCACTCCCCTCAAGACTGTTATGTGAAAGTGAAATAAATTTTTGCAGTTAGTCCCCATATTTAGAGGACGCTTTGTTATGACAACCTTACTGTTACCTGAATACAGACAGCAAAATGTCTCCCATGACCCCATGATTAGTGTATTTAAAAAAAAAAAAAAACAAAAAAACTCTTATTATGAAAACTTAGTGACTTAAAATTTGTAAACATCTAGTTTTAGACTTTATTAACTTTTCACTACATTTACTTCATCTTTTTTTCCCCCAAGCGGTTTTAAGAACAATACTTTCTTTTACATTATCTTCTATACTGCTCGGCATTGCAAAACTATCACACTTCAATAAATGTCTGCTCCACGTGAACTTCTTGCATTGGTGAAGAGATCAGAGAAACATGCTGTTTTTCCCTTGTAAAGTGACAATGGATGAAGAGAAGGGCCATAGGAAGTGGAATGTGAGGTGGATCAAGAATTTAGTGGGACAAGGAAATCTGAGCAACAAGTGACACAACAATGGAAGCAGCTTGGGCTTGCAGAAATCTTGGGAAAGGCACTAAACTCTCCACAGAAGATAGGATAGGGACTCAGCCATTTTTATTTAAGCATTAAATATACAAGTAACCACACTGACTTGAGGATTTAGGGCACCAAGATGATAGCCAATGTGTGTTTAGTATATTCATGAATGAAGATGGATGAAAGACTTAACCTAGTATTGTACTGCTGGGCCAATGTTGGTATTTAAACTCCAGAGGGAGCACTACTCTAGACCACATCTGTATGACTCTCTCAGTCTTCTGACCCTTAATCTAGAATTTTAACTAGTGTTCCTTCACCTGGGCCTGTATCAAAACTTCCTTTGGCTTTGCCTTTGCAAATACTAACTCTCAGCTTTGGTCTCCACCTCTCTCACAACTATTAAGGGGTACGCTATCTAAGAGGTTGATCTTCCACCTGCTTTAGGTGTTCAATTTACTTTATTTAACCATTTTTTTTCTCTCAGTAAGGAGTAAATAAATCCACCATGAGCTCTGAGGAGCAACCCCACCAAGCCATGAGTATCTTTATTTCTTGCTTCCTTACAGAACCAAAAGTGTGCATCACGCTTCCTGATACAGAAAGTCAAGGTGAGCTATTTAAATATATAATCTATTTAAATATAAGTGTTCAAGAGGCAGGCGAGGGCCAGATAACAGGGGTACTGGTTGTAAGTATTTTCTTAATGATATTCAGGCTTTCCTAATTAGAGTTGTAAGCTCATATTCACACATTCTGTTTTGTCCAACTTTGATATCTTAAACCTATTCCCTCTTCCCACAGAAACCTTAGTTTCTGAGATAGCACTCCATCTTCATGTGCATTTCAAGGTGGGGTACCAAGGCTTGTGATAGAGTTTCCCAACGAGCCTGGATAAATTGCCCTAATAAAAATTAATGGAGAAAACTGGAAATTTAGATGGTTTTAGTGTTATCACAACGCCCATAAATTGGATTTTGGGACTGTATGAAAATAGAAGAATAATTTTAGGTTGGCAGTCATTTATAGTGTCATATTTGGCAGGAAATTTCTCAAATTTAGTTATTCAAATCTCACTTCTATTTTAACTAGTCCGTAGATCCTGTGTAGAGGATCAGATTGTACAGATGAAATTCTTGGCAGAATCTCTGGAGAAGAGACCTTTCTGGGGTTATCTGATTCCACGGGGGTCTGTGTCTTTCAAAACTGTCTGACTATTTTGCAAGTCTGAAGAAACTGAAGTTAATTTGTGGAAGGCTGATGGTGATGCACCTAATTCCCATCCTTAGAAATACAAACAAATTTTGTCCAATGAAGGTGCATCAATTTCTACTCTATGGAAGAGGTCAGTTTTGCATTGGTCAGCAAATTCAACTCAGAATTCTTGATTGCCTATATATGTGTTTTTCCTTTGGATTCTTCTTTGAATCAGTTTTTACTTCTTACTGGTTTCCTTATTAAATAGTGAGTGAAATAAAAAAAACAACTTTGACACATTCAATTTATATTTGTATGGGAGTTATGATTTTTAAAAATTACCATTTAGTACCATGATTCTCTAGCATCTTCGTTCATCCCCAAAAGTCAGTCTGGCAAAGGGTGAGGGGAAAACCTAGAGTTTCTGACTGATCATTCACCCAGAGGACTAGTTGAATTAACTACTTAAAAGGGCAAGACAATGTTGACCCTCATTTCTGGATATAGAGGATCTAGATTTGGGTTTATTTCAGCATGGAGTTATAAAAAAATTATATGCGTGCACAGCCCAATTTGAGGACTGCTGTGATTCTCTTTTTTTATCTTACATTTTAACTAGTTCACTTATATAACCAAAAAATGGTAATAACAGATGTTGTGCTGGCCTTAGAGAAACAGGATGGAAAAATAAACACCATTGGATCTCTCTCTCTCTCTCTCTCTCTCTCTCTCTCTCTCTCTCTCTCTCTCTCTCTCTCTCCTCTCCCAGCACTTATCTCTTCACCTGTTCCCATGTTAATTTCATTCTCCCAGGCTGCCTTCTCCACAAGCGTTGACCTACAGGCTGCTAGCATCTCAGCATCTCTTACTCATATCCTTTGTGGAAAAAAACAAGAGCACCATTAGCATAAGTCTTTTTTCAAAACTGTCAGCATGAGGAGCGTTCTAACTTGGGAAGGAGGGTGGAATTTTTTTTTTAGGGCTTCGGCGGGCGGGGTCAGCTGAAGTTCAGCTAGTTTTAAGAATATTTGTTCAAAGATAGTTCTCAGAAAAGGAAGAAATTATTGTGACTAATTAGCTGCGATTGTTTGGACAATTCCTCTTTACCAAGAAGAATGGGAGAAATTGTGAGGGGCTGAGGTCTTGTGAGGGAGCAAAGCTACAGTGGACAGGGACATGGAGGGCCACAGGGGAAACTTTTCAGTCCTTAGATCGTAGAGACCCTTTTCCCACATGCAGTTGGTTAAATCCTAGGAAAGAGTTTTTCTCAATCTGGGTTGAAATGTTGTGCCTATTCCCTGGATCACTCACTGTGGTCCAGGAATAGGGTCGAGAATGAAGAGGCTGCTTCCAGGCCAACCCAAAAGCTAGTGCAGGGGGAGGAGCAGCTCGGGAAAGGAAGGAGTGGCCTCCACCTGGCCCAGGCAGGGCAGTCCCCACCCCTTCTCTCCATTTGTGTCCATGAAACCCTCTTTTTCTTTCTTCCAGGTGAATGGCTTAACTTTGCCTTTAGGGGGCACTGCCTAGGGGAGGACCACTCAGAAATCTTTGCCTAATTAGTGTGAACAGCAAACCTAGTAGCAGAGGTGAAAGCTTCTCCTGGGAGCGGCCCCCTGAGCAGAATCACTGAAGGGCTGGGCACAGCCTAAATTCCCTGATTTCTTCTTTTGAAATCCTTAAAACTTTCTAAATGATCACCATGGTCACTTATGAAGAACAAGTTTGGTGTTAATAAATATCTCAACATTGGCTGTGCTCTGTGCCTCTTCATTCTTTTCTCTCTTCAGTTTTTGGCAGCAAAACCTCTTTCAAATATCCTGTGCCGATTATCCCTTCTTTCCTACAGCAATAGGACAGATCTACCTTACAAATGTAGTTACCAGTGGAAAAAAATATGATTGAGGGGAAAGAAACATCTGTTCTTACATTAATATTTTGCTAGAAAAACAAGTTAGTTCCATATGGACTTTAAAGTCAAAATCCTTAGACTTTGAATGCTGACTTCCTACTTACTTACTCATGACCTTGGGAAAATACTTAACCTCAGTAAGGCCCAGTTTTCTTATTTTGGAAATGAAAAATAACACCTATATCAAAATTTAATAGGATTATATGTGTAAAGAACACACCATTGTATGTGAAATATATTAAAATTAATCACTATCATTTTTTGTGTTGATGAAGATGATAGTGATCATTATGAAGGTACTAACACCTGTTCAACTGTATATTTTCACCCCATCCCCCTCCCCCAGAGAAGGAAAGTCACAGATGACATCAGTCAGTGGTCGAGCCCCTCTAAACAGACCTCAATTATTCCAGGGCCAGGAAGGGGAGAAACAAAGTGGGGATTGATAGGTGGAGCAGAGTAAACCTCTGCCTCGCAGCTGGGAGCAGGCGAGCCAGGGACAAAGGATTCCTCATTTTAGAGAGTTCAGGCTCACTTTGTGTGTGTGTGTGTGTGTGTGTGTGTGTGTGTGTGTGTGTGTGTGTGTCCGTGTGCCTGGATCTGTGTATGTTCATGGGATGTGATGATTAAACAGTATGTGATATCAAGGAATTATCAACATTGACACTGATTACAGATGCTGGCGAATTAGCAATGTAGAAAGGGGAAATGAAATTTGGCTTAGCTGTGAAAAAGTAATACTAATTACAGTCATTTAAATAAGCCCTTTACCATTTATGCTGAATTACCATGCAGTACAATCATAATCATGTGTATCATTAAATATGTGCCCAGTTAACTTTCATGTAATTTTCTTGATTAGAGTCATCATCTCTGTTCTACTTAGACATCTGCTCAGAGACACATTGCTTAAAGCCCCTGCTCTTTCAGGGGCTATCAAGAGGGAACTGACTCCCTGGACTTCCAGAACTAACTACCAGGTCGTGTTGACAGTTACTCTACTTTGAGAAAACAGTCCTCTCATTTCATATCCCAGTGTAGGGAAAGGCACGATGGATCTGAGGTCTCTCCCCATCTTCTTTTCCACCAGAAGGCCTTCAGGGAGCACAGGGAGTTCACCTCACACAGCTAAGGGTACACACACACACACACACACACACACACACACACACACACCCCAAGAGATAATGATAGAGGAATACAGAGAAAAATAAAGACATGCAGACCAAGAGACAAGAAGAGAATCAAAAAGAGACAGGTTCAGAGAGGCAGATAAAAGTGGAAACAGAAAGTTAAGTAGACACAGAGACAATAAAAAAAGTTAGGTAGAGGTACAGACACAGAGTCAGTTCAGTGAGGAGAGTGCATTTAGAGGCCTTCAGACAGCTGGTTGTTTTTTTCCTGATACTTCAAGAGACAAAAATATTTCTCACAAGCTGACCCAGCCAATTGTAGGGGCCTTCATTATCTTGGATGGTGAAGAGACAGGAAGAGGTGGATAAAAATGAAAAAGGGAAGTAGAGAGAAGAGAGGGAGATAGATCAACAGAAAGAGAGACAGAGAAAGACATGCAAGCACAGAGGAGTCAGGGAACGGGTAGAGAGATTTGAGCGGATTAGTGAGTCTGTTGGACGTTCGATCACTGCACATCTGGTTAAAGGCTGTGGAGACAGAAACATGGACACATTCATGTCTTCCTGTTGCTGTGATAAAATTTCCTTAACGATCATTTACTGGGCACCTACATGTACCTGGAACCCGACTAAGTGTTTTTACCTATATTGATCATTCAGTCCTCAAAATGACACTGTATGGCAGATACTATCATGATGCCCATATTACAGAAAAGGCACATAACTTGACCAAAGTCATCCAGGTAGTGAGTGAGATTCATATCCTGCCATCTGGCTCCAGATCCTGTATTCTCAACTGCAACATATCCCCAGCAAAGCCAGTTATGTAACAAATAATAGTTAAGGGATCCATGGTTTAAAAGCATCCTTTGTGTATGTGTTTTCATTTTCTTGATGGAAAAAAGGACAAAAATATATAGATATTTAGCTGTAATAAACTGGCTCCATGTGGCTCTGCCTTGGGGGGAAGAAAACATTCTTCTCAATTATAATTTATTTCAAATTAACTTAATATGTAAGTTAATCAACTTTCCCAAAATAAAGCATTTTCATTCCATGAAGACTTTGACATTTTATCAGCTTAGCAAAGAAGCAGGGGCAGAATTGCAGTGCTGCATTGGACAGAGAAATAGGAACCTTGAGGGGTTTAGTTACTTCACGACTTTCTCACAGAGAGCTGGGCAGAACCCAGTGTTCCCTCCTCCATGGGCCCTCCTTGCTCCAGTGGGTCTGGTTCTGTTGCTTTTCCATTTAGCCACCTTAAAGGGACTGGAATTTGGTTCCTCAATGTCTCGAATTTGCCCCATGGAAACTCATGCAAAATACCTTCATCAACTTTCTAATCTGTTAATAAATAATGATAATTTTTAGAAGGAATCATTTGGTCATCATCCTTGGAGATTAATTGGGTAATTTTAATTAGCTAAGTGCTTCTGAAATATAAAGTGCTTCATATGTCTTAAGGATTTATGGTTCTGTGTTCTCATTAGGCCTGTAGGGCAGAGATTCTTTGTGAAATGAGAAGCTGATTATGAATGACCCTGATCAGGGCTGATTCTCACTAGATTGCACCAACCCCCTTCAGAGAACTCAATGGGAAGGCAGATGACTGTCAGGGTCATACTTACTCCCCAGACTGAAATTCTGAGCACTGAACTGCCAACCTAAAGGAACTGTCAAAAAAGAATTCAGCTTTCTGGTTGCTTGGCTGCAGGTCATCCATGTACCGTATTAATTTTTCAGTAGGGGGAATCACTTTTGGGGTGGTGGCGGTGCAAAGGGCTTATGTCCATGGAATCCTTGCCAACTCAAGGACCTGGGGGATATCGGTGCCAATAAAGCTGACTTTTGAACATATTGACAACTAACATTTTAAAAAGGGCAAAAAGGTAACAGTATTGATTAGTGATTAAAAACATGAACTTTGGTGTCATACAGCCTGGGTCTGAATCTGGCATAACTGTTCACTAGCTACATGTTTATCACTTTAACCATTACTTCTATGTAGATAACTTCTAAATTCAACTTATATTTATTGCATAAAAATGACTATGCTAAAACCTTTAGAGGACTTTGTGACTGTAGTAGGCTGAGCCAAAAAGATATGTCTACATTCTAATCCCAAGAACTTCTAAATATTACCTTAGATGGCCAAACAAAACTAACAAAAAAACCATATGAAATTATGTGATTATGTTAAAGATTTTTCAAGGAGATAGTTATTCAAGGTTATCCATGCGGGCTCTAAATCCAATGACAAATGTCATGAGAAAGAGGCAGAAGGAGATCTGACTGAAGAGAAGGAGGAGGCGATATATCCACAGAGGCAAAGATTAGAGTAACGTGACCACAAAGCAGGGAACTGCTGGAGCCACTAGAAGCTGCAAGAGGCAAGAGACAGGTCCTCCCCTACAGTCTTTGGAGGGATCAGAGCTCTACCAACACTTTAATTTCAGACTTCTGACCTCCAGAACTGTGAGAGAATAAATTTCTTATGTTTTAATGTGTTACAGAAGCCACAGGAAATGAATGCAGTGGCTAATTGGATCCGGGGAGTAAGGAACAGGGTAGGGCGTGAGATAGTTGCCAGTTTCTGGTTTAGGTAATTGGGGTAGAAAAAAGATGGTGACCTTCACTAAGACTGAAAACAGAAGAGCAGGTCTAAGGAAGAAGTTGGGGATTTCTCTTTGGACATGCTGTTGGAATAGACAATCTTCCCTGGGTCTGTCTCATGCCTCCACATCTTGCTGAGTATGCTAAGCCCTAACTTCTCTTTACCTGAGCCATTCTCAGGCTTGTTTTTGCAGTGAGTTACCTTAAGGGTCTCCTCCCAGGACAAGGAGTAGCCTTGCTCAGTGCTTGCAAAAAACCCAGCAGTTTCCTAAAACTCAGTGTCTCTTTCCTGTCACATAATCCACTGCGTGTGCAGGCATGTCACCTGGCCATCCATTTCACCCTTGTGGGGTTTGGGGTGTAAGGGTGCTGACATCAACATCTCGATGCTCATGCTGCTCGCTGTGCTGTGAGTAATAAGGACCTTTGTCTTTGAACCAAGAGTCTTGTTTCTTTCTCCTGCAACCATAAAGCAGTAATAGGCTGACTTGCTGGCTCAAAATCAACCTTGCCTGGACCCCGAGTTGAGAATCTACGGTTCCTTCTGGAAAGGCCAAATAGGGAGTTAAATAAATGAGTCTGCAGCTCACCAGAGACATTTGGGCTAGAGATAACAGATTTGTCAGCTGAGAAATCATAATCAAAGCTATGAATTTGAATCATGTCAGCCAGGAAAATTTTATGAAGTCGGAATGGAAGGGAAGGGAAGGGAAAGCTGAGAAACCTGAGGGTGAGGAGTAGGGAGAATGCAAAAGCAGACAAAAACAATGCAAATATTTTCCTACTTAGTCTCTGTGTCTCAGTAATATTTCACTTACTATCTTTGACTCCTTCATCTGCCTTCTTCTCTTGCATTTAATTGGTTGTGGATTCCAGTTAGTCTTTGAACCACATTTTGTTTCAGACACATACCTTCTTTCCATTCCTAGCTGACATTCTAGCTAAGACTCCACATCTATTGCATAAATTCTTTGCAATAACCTCCTAATTGGTCTCTTTGCTTTCTGTTACACCACAACAATTCATCCTATACAGTGCTGCCAGATTAATTTTCTTAAAGTCATTTGGATTGACTCATTCTCCCTGGTTAGAAAGAATCCATCCATAGTCCATCAGTGTGCCTTTTCTTTCTGTACCCATTGACCTTGATTCTTATCACAGAGCAGGAATTGGCATCAGAAAGAATAAAATTTAATTGTGAGAGAGAAACAGCAAAAGTATGGAAGGGTGAGGAGAAAAATGAAAAGGACACATTTGGGTTGTGAGGAGTGGTCTGTGGAATATCGGATGAGTCTCATTCAGAGCTAAGCAAACTATAACCTGCAGGTTAAATCTAGCCTGCTTTTGTTACTGTACAGTAAAGTTTTTATTGGAACACAGCCATCCATCTTTGCATATTGTTCTATGGTTGCATTTGTCCTACAACTGCAGAATTGAGTAATTGTGGCAGAGACTGCCTGGTCCATGAACGCCTAAAATATTTGCTATCTGGCCCTTTAAAGAAAAAGTTTGCCAACCTCTGGTCTAGTTACAGCTGCAAAATGTGGGATATTAGACCTCAAGGAATGTAGAAAAGGATGTTTTAAAAAGTGATGCTAAGGATTACCAGTTGGATGGATCCCTGTGGACAGACTTTGAAAGATTCCAGTAAAGATTTGAATTACTTTTAATGCTGGACAGTTTCTCTGAATGCTTTCTCAGAGATGGAACCACAATGCAACCCTAGTTAAATCTCCTTTGTCTTTTGATCCCTTCACATTTCTTTACATTGTTAATCTGTCTCCTGAAATTTCTCCTCACATTTCCATGTTTACTTTATTCCTTTAAATTCCTTTCTTCAAATTCCAGCTTAAGTTCCATCTCCTTTGATAAGCTTTCCCTTCCTTTACTAAACACAGTAAATTTACCTCACATGCCAATAGCTTCATTTAATCAGAGTTCCTGCCATCCACCTTTAAACTTTATATACTGCTACGTATTTTTGGTTAATTTTTTCATGGTGTGGAGCTATCTTCCTATAGATCGCAAGCTCACTGAAGCCAAGGACCGTGTCTTCTGTATCTTTTTATCTCCGCCACCAGTGTTGGCAAAGGGACTTGAATAAAATTGTGTTTGATAAATTTGCTTATAGTGAAATCATGAGAAATACTAGAAAACAGATTTTCCAACACTTCCAAGCCCTACAAAGATGCTGTGCACAAAGATTTTCACACATGAATGTCTGGGTCAGTATTTAAGCAACTGGATTTAGTGTGTAAAATTCCAAACCTTAGATTGAGAAAGTAAGGGTGATTGGGCTCTGATACGTGTTACCTCTTTGACTGCTACGCTGGGTTTGGCATTCTTTGGCTCTTTAACCCCTCCACAGTCGTTGCCTCCTAAAATCTCCTGATCAAATAGAGGGTCTTCTCAGAAAGGCCAGTTCTGTGTCACATGTGTCGTACGAGAGCAATCTGCGATCATGGCGAAAGTGTGGACTAATGTCCTAATTTTCTGTTTTAGGGCACAAGTCTCCTATAGTTGTCCCATATGTATATATATTTATATTTTATAAAACTTTTTATTGAAGTATAGCATACATATATAAAAGTATACATATCATAACTGTACAGCACAGTGAGTACCACAAACTGAATGTACCTGTGCCACCAGCTCCCGGATCAAGAAACAGAACGTTATCCATACCATGCTCTTTCAGTTGCTGGCTTCCCCAGCCCCTCTGCAAGGGGACTGCTCTACTGACTTGTAATAGAATTGACTAGTTTTGCCAGGTGTTATACTTTATATAAATGGAATCATGCGATACGTACATTTGTACCTGGCTTCTATGCACTTCGATTTGTACTTTTGTTGTGTGTGGTTGTGGGCTACTTCTTCCTATCGCTTTGTAATGGATAAATGAGTTGTCGTGCATTTATACAGTGGAATACTATCCATTTTGCTTTCATTGACAACATCTTATATTGGAATTCTCAAGAACTCAGCTGTTGAAAGTGAAGTCCAGAGCTGCAATGAACACACTGATACTTGCGAATCTTGAATTTCACAAAAGCTTAATGGCATTAGTGTCTTGCCTAAGGATGATGTTACAGGCACTATATCTGAGCCTGGAAAACCAGTTTTGCTTCATATTTGTTATTGGTTTTGTAACAAAAATACTAGTTTCTTAAATTCCACTGTTAAGCACCATTGTTGATCTTAAAATGGTATTCATACAGCAATCTTTTCAGCATAAAAATAAAGCAACCAAAATAGTCAGCACGTACATTAAAGTAACTTGACTTATTATTTCTGAAAACATATCTTCCTTCATGCTTTAGAGTTGCAAAAACATCTTACTTTTAATGACAAAAACTGTACTGTATTTAGTTTACTTTGATATGTGTTTATTCTTCCCACCAACACACACACACACACACCCCTCACTCTCATTGACTGCAAGTTTTATCTATAGCACTCCCAGAGAATTTAATTTCATTATCACCATATTCTGTTGATACTGCACGAATTAACACTGTTTGGATGAAATCCAAAACCCATATTATAGTAAAACTCGCAATGATATTGTACCTCTCCATAAAAGTGCCTGCATAAAAGCATATTGTTTAAGACTTTGGTTTTTTGAGGTATAATTTATGTATAGCGAAATTCACCCTTTACAACTGTATGAGTTCCAGCCAACACATACACTTCATAACCACTACCACAATCAAGGTACAGTCCATCGACCCCCAAAGTTCTTTCACGCCACTTTGTAGTAGTCAACTCCTACCCCCAACTCTACTCCCTGGCCATCTCATAAAAGTGTATAAAATAGGTTTCCCCTGCTTTGTCAGACACAGAAGAGCAGGGCAGAGGCTCGCTCTTGTTACCACTCCCACCTCTGCATGCAGCACTTCTCTTGCCCCGGCCACACCCGCCTTGCCCAGTGAGTGTCTTGTTCTCGCCAAGCTTCCGCCCGAAGTCTTACCCTGTCGTCGTCCCTTTTACCTAGAACACTCGTCTTCCTTCTGCGCTTAGCCAACTCCTACTCATTTTTGAGATCTCAGTCCAATATCACTTCCTCGGAGAAACCTCACCTGACTAGTTCCAATCCTCCACTGCATTGTGTGCATGCAAGCGATGACTTAATATTGGTTTATGTATTATTTGATTACTGTCTATCTTCCCATTAAACTGTGAGCTTCACGAGGGCAGGGACTCTGCTGGGTTTTCTCATGATCGTGCTGAGTGTATAGCACAGTAGTAGGCACTGTAGACAAGTAGATAAAAATATACTCTGAAGCCAGTACTGTAATAGATGTTTACCTTTGATTCTTGCAAGGGTGCAGTAAATCAATATTACTATTTCCGTTTTACAAATGTCATGATCTCAAACCATACATTTTTTTGCCCCTCCTCCCTCCTAATTCCGCTCCCATTGAATGTAAGCTGACTCAGTGTCTCACTTCTTACGAATAGAAAGAAAACAACCGAACTGACGTGTAATAAACAGTATTGACTGCACTTTCTCTTTCTCTCTCTGGGGCCACGTGCTCTGGGGGAAGCCAGCTGCCATGTCATGCAGATACCGCAGCAGCCCAACGGAGAAGCCATGTAGAGAGGAACTGAGTCCTCTTGCCAACAGCCGTGTGAGTGAGTGAAATAGATCCTTTAACCCCAGTCAAGCCTTCGGATGACTCTGGCCCTGACCAGCATCTTGGCAATGACCTTATGAAAGACTCTGAGCCAGAAACACCCAGCTAAAACACTCCCAGATTCCTGACTCACAGAAATCATGTGAGCAAATAAACATTTGCTGTTAAGAGCTACTAAGTTTGAGGAAAATTTGTTATACAACAATAGATAACTGAAAAAACTGATGAGGGAAGTAAAATACAGCAAATTTAAGTAAGTCGTGAAAGGTCACACAGCTAGTAAATGATGCAGGGTCTAAACACAGGTCTGTGAGGCTCTAAAACCCATGTCTCTGTGCCACGCTGCTTCCTAAATTTGCTTAGTATGGCAAATGCAAAATCATTTGACTGTGTAATTATCAAGTCTTTGCAGATTGGTTCATGTTACAGTTTCAGGAGGTGTCTTTCTGGATTTCCAAAGAAGCTGCTGACTGGAAGAATTTCTGAAAGAATGGTGAATAAAAAGGCAATTCTAATGAAGAAGTTTAAGTGTACTGTACTATTTAAAGAACTTCTGTGGAGACAGTTTGTTGGAAGATTAGAGTGAAGCAAGTTTGCTATAAATTAGAAAAGAGATAACTTCAAAGTAACTTTTTTCATTAGCTCATTATGATATTAAAAAATCTTCTTCATAGAGTGTGACTGTATTATACTAGATCGCTTGATTTATATATTTTTAATATTGCATATTATATACCTCTCATATGTTTAAATATTGTATTTAGTATTTATGAAGGAATTACTGAAATTCAGTATTTTCCCGAGATTTCTTAGTTTTGACAGCAGGTATAGCTCTTCCAGTGCCTTCTAGTTAATCAGCGTCCTTGTTGACTTATAACTTAAGATCAACTCTTAAAAAATAACAAAATTCTCTTCCTGTACTATATTATCTGTTTATCCTCTAAATTTTGGGCACTGGAGGATCCACTTCAAAGGCTCACTCAAATGACTGGAAGTCGGTGTTTGCTGTGTTGGCTGGAAATTTCGCCAGGGCTGTGGATTGGGGTCTTGGTTCTCTCAGCCTCGCCACTGCTGCTTGAGCTTCCTATCAGATTGGTGGTTTAATTTCCAAGAGTAGGAGTTCCAAGAAAACCAGGAGGTTCAATATTGCCTTTTATAACCTAAGAAGTCACACGGTATCACTTTCATTAGTCTATCGGGCAAAGCAGTCACAAGGGCCCACCCAGGTTTAGGGGGAGGGGACTTAGACTCCACCACTCCACAGGAACCAAGGCCATACTGTAAGACCACATGGCAAAGGAAACATGGGAAAAAATACAATGTTACAACAAATTTCTACTATGTCTGTGACAGCCATAGTACCTGCTGGCACGGGTCCCAAAGATATGTTATTTTCATGCTGCCACACTCAGGGCATAAATTAGTTGTATAACTGAAAGACTGAAAGAAGGAGAGAAAATGTAAAATTATATAGTCAATGAAGGAAGAATAAAGCTAATATTTTTAAGTTCCTACTTAATAATGTGGCAGGAGACATCTTTATTGATCTTTACCATAGCTCTGTGAGGGTAGACACTACTACTCACAGATGAGGAAATTAAGGCAAAGGGGTACTTAGTAACCTGTTCAAAGTTTCACAACCAATAACTGGAAGAGCCAGATAAGCCACACTGGTCTGCTTGGCTTCAAAGACAGTTCCGTCCGCTAGTCCATGCCTCAGAGTGTGGGACATAAACACAACCTGTAAAATGTCCCCCTTTTGTTTCTAATACAGAGTTCATTTTATTTCTCCCTATACATAGATAAAAGCTCTCATTATTTTACTTCTCACAGGTTAGAGTAAAATATTACAAATAGTAGAAGCGTATAAATGGACTCCCCTGCCCTCCTAAAATAACAAAGTCTTCTCAAGGAGCACATTAGATAACTCCTATCTCAGTGCCCAAGTTTTCCTCTGTTAATGCTCATGTAGGAATTACTACCTGGGGGATTATATAAGAACCCCTAACATTATTAAGACTAATTATATTGCAAGTTAATTTAAACTATAAGACATATAATACAAATTAGAGAATTCCGTATGGGAGTTAATTACTAAGTATAAAGACACATGCAAATTTTGAAGGAAACACAAATGAGGCCTCAGGCTTTGCATATATGTACTTTTAGAATAAGTATTAAGGTTAAATATACCATGGAGATCCATATTTAAAGGAAATGGGCACAGGGATCTCCCTGTGGTGGAGCAGATAATGGAGTTCATCATAATCAGAAACCCCTCCGAGTCGTTCATGGAGCACACTCGGCTGGTAACTAACTACGTTTAATCTGAGCATGTGAAACTTGGTGTAATGATTGGGGAGGTTTTACCCAGACATTTATTTCCAAGATCTGGAATCAGATCAGTGGTGGAGGGATAAGGGTGCTCCTCTTTTATTTGATATTAAATACATCCAAAGAAGTAGTTGTGAATGACAGAGACTGCAAGAATTATGCATTTTACCATGCTGTTAACGTAAGCATAAATGTGATTCAACCACAATACAAAGTCATCAATACATGGGGCTACGGGAAGGCTTTTGGCACAGACTTGGAAATAAAATTTCTACTGAAAGCTACTCTTTAAAATGAACAAATACTTGTTTAGAACAGAGACATGATAAGTCATCTGAGGGAAACAGAGTTGGCTCCAGACTGGTAGGATAACACAGTGATTTGGTATTTTAAGAAAAAAACTGTCCATCAGAGTTCGGGTAGCACTGGAAACAAACAAAAAAAATGGAGTCA
This sequence comes from Eonycteris spelaea, assembly GCA_003508835.1. NCBI lineage: Eukaryota > Metazoa > Chordata > Mammalia > Chiroptera > Pteropodidae > Eonycteris > Eonycteris spelaea. The sequence continues at coordinate 157,324 of PUFA01000375.1, read as the reverse complement.
CCAAGGCAAATGTTGGTTGGGTCTATGTGATCGCTGCCTGGGAGAAGGGAGCTCACTCCGTCTTTCAGATGGTTCAGTCATTTATTCATCAATTCATTGAACTTTATTGAATATAAAGCATGTAGGCATTATCCTACATGCTGGAAATATGGAAATGAGTAAGTCAAATCTTCATGGAGTTTACATTCTAGTGGGGAAAGCAGTCAATACACACAAAGACATACACATACTCTCTCTTTCTCTCTCTCTCTCTCATAGCATCAGATCAGTGTTTTTTAAAAAGCTTAATGAGGTAGGAAGAGGGTGAATGAGAGAGGTCATGGGAGGGAACCTGGCATTATTCTAGACTGAAAGGTCAAGAAAGGCATTTGTGAGGTCATATTAAAGTAGAGTATTTGAACAAAGTGAGGAAGTGAGCCATATGAAGATCAGGGTGGAAAAGTGTTCCAAGCAGATGGAACAGCAAGTAGAAAGCTCAGAGGCCAGAATGAACTTGTGTGTGCTCAAGAAATAGAAAGGCGGCTGTTTTTGTACTCATTCATGCTGTTTTTCAAACGTTCTGGCTGTCTCTCTTTCCAGATACAAAGTGAGATTGCACTACCTGGATCTTCTGTGGATGGGTAGACTATGTGATTAGTTCTGGGAACAGTGATCATGAGCAGAAATGACGTGTATTACTTATGGACAGAGCCAATGAAAAGCCCGCTAGAGCTCCTTTTCTCTCTCTAGCCTGGTGACCTGGTGACTGACATGCTCTAGATAGTGGCCAATCCATCAGTCTGAACCTAAGAGCGAGGAAGACAACAATGTAGGAACAGAGGCCCAGCTAATCTCTAATGGACATAAATGTGAGCAATAAGTAAATTTGTTTCAAACCTCTGAGATCTGGAGTTGTTACCTCAGTATGGCATAACCTGTCCCAACTGATACAGTGAGTGTAACTGGTGGCAAGAAAGCTAGAGAGAGAGTATGGTAGAGGATGAGATCTAAAGGAAAGGCAGGGGATGGACAATGCAGAGCCTCGTCGACAATACTAAATTTGGATTTCATTCTGTGTGAGGGAAAAACCTTTGGAGGACTCTGAGAATGGGAATGACATGATTTGCATATAACAAGAATCATTCAGTCATGCAGAATATAGTTCATAGGAAACGCATACTGAGGTATTTATATAAAATGTCTACAACTTATTTTCGCATGGTTCAGTAAAATGTGTGTGTGTGTGTGTGTGTATACATGCACAATGATGGTAAAACGGTAATTGGTATATCTAGATGAAGGGTATGTAGGTGTTCATTGTACTCTTTTCTCAACATTTTGTGGGTTGAAAATTTTTTTTAAATAAAAAGTTGGGGAATCACTTTAATTATAAAGACAGAGCAAAGACCATTAGGAGGCTGCTGTGAGATATGAAGTGGTTTGGGCTGCAGTGGAAATGGTGAGAAATGGGTGAATTTGAAATCTCTTTTGTATCTGGAACCAGCAGTATTTGCTGATAGATTAGCTGTGGGATATGAAGTAAAGAGAAGAGAGGAGTCAAGGTGTTTCTTAAGTTTTTGTCCTGAGCAAGTGGGAGATTGGCGACACCATTAACTGAGACAGCAGAGGAAGAACTAGGTTTAGGGAATAGGAAATAGCCACGTTAACAGTGAGCATCCAAGCAGAGATTAGACTGGCAGTTGGATAAATGAGTTGGGGGTTCAGAGAGGTAGGCTGGAAATACAAAAACTGGACTTATCAGCATGCAGTGACTCTCAAGTCATGGGACTGAACAGAATCCCCTAGGAAGCATGTGTAGGTGAAGATGGCCAGGGCTGGGTGCTGGGGCGCTGGAGTGCGAACAGACTGGGAAGAGGATCACGGACTTAATTCAATTTCTCTTGTTCTGATTCCACGATTACTGAGCAACCACATGATTATTATTTGACTTCCCCTATGGGTCCACCCATAAAGGAAAGATTGGTCAGATGAACTTGGAATATCCTAGTTCCCCGGGCAGTTCTCATGTAAAAAAGTTGATCACACTCATGAGTTTGGTTTGAGTCAGCCCCTGAAACAGCTCTATTCTTAATGTGCTGACAAAATCTGATGGTGAGTCTGCGTAAGAGGGAGGGCTGTGGAAATCCCGAGGACATGAATGCTACACTGTTTGCTGGTGCTCTTCCTTAGCTCACGGTAGCTTGCTACGAAAGAATTTCCAGAACTGGTGAGAAAACCCCAAACAAGGTATACCTAAGAGAATATTCCCTTTCAGTTATATCCCTTTTCTTTTGTCAAAGTTCTATTGATTTAATGTTCTCTCTCACATAGCTTTTCTTCCATGATCACCTTGCTTTTTTATTTTTATATCAGCATCCCTATTACTTTATTACTATGTGGGGAGTATTCTCTATGCGTCCGCTCTATTTTTTAAAAATTTATTTCATCTTTGTAGTATTTAAATGGTTCAAAACCAAAATGGCTTAAAGTATACACTGAGAATTCACCTTCGCACCTTTTCCCTATGCGTGTTTCCCCCACCAAATCAAGGACCCTCCCCATTAGTTTGTGTATTCGTCTAGAGCTTAGGTTGTTGCCAATCTCTTGCTATTACAGAACTGCAATGGAAAACTACATATATATAATAATATTACATATTATATGACATATAATACATAATGTAATATATATTATATATTACATGATACATATAATATATATAATATATAACTATATATAGTTATTGAGCTGTAGTTTTTTGTGTTCTCTGCTGTGATACAATAATGGGAAAGACATATTCTACTTCTTTTGGGAGGTGATGAGAAATTTCTGATATAAAAGTTCAGGCTCAAATGGCATTCTTCTTTCTTGTCCCTTTTAGTTTGAAACATAAGTATCATGACACTTGCAATACAGCATGATTAAATAGCTCCCCTAGCTAAAGCAGTTTAGGGATGTTCAAGTTCAGCTCTTTACTACCTAAAATGGGGATTAAAAATGACTTGTGCTGACCCAATGAGAAAAAAATAAGGTTACTGGAGAATATGTTTATGGGAGGTGGACTGACATGTAACTTCGGGAAACAATAAAAACTCAGCTAAGTAGGAACCATAAGAGACCCCAAACAGCCATGGCAATCTTGAGAAAGAAGAACAAAGTTGGAGGTACCACAGAGCCTGATATCAAACTATACAACAAGGCTACAGTAATCAAAACAGCATGGTACTGGCATTTAAACAGACATATTGATCAATGGAACAGAACAGAGAGCCCAGAAATAAATCCACACCTATACACTCACTTAATATATGACAAAGGAGGTAAGAATATACAATAGGGTAAAGACAGTCTCTTTAATAAATGGTGTTGGGGAAATTGGACAGATACAGGCAAAAAAAAAAAAAAAAAAAGAAACTGGACCACCTTCTTACAACATATACAAGAATAGACTCAAAATGGATTAAAGACTTAAATGAAAGACCTGAAACCACAAAACTTCTAGAAGAAAACATAGGCAGTAAATTCTCTGATATTGCTAACAGTAATTTCTTTTCAGATATATCTCCCAGGGCAAGGAAAACAAAAGAAAAAAAATCAACAAATGGGACTATATCAAACTAAAAAGTTTTTGTACAGCAAAGGAAACCATCAACAACAACAAAAGACAACCGATTAATTGGGAGAAGATATTCGCTAATGATATAACTGATAAGGGGTTAATATCCAAAATATATAAAGAACTCATACAACTTAACAACAAAAAAAACCCCACAAACAATCCAATTAAAAATGGGCAGAAGACCTGAACAGATACTTCTCCAAAGAGTAAAAACAGATGGCCAATAGACATGTGCAAAGATGTTCAAGGTCACCAATCATCAGAAAAATGCAAGTTGAAACCACAATGAGATATCAGTGCACACCTGTCAGAAGGGCTATCATCAATAAATCAAAGAACAAGTGTTTGCAAGGATGTGGAGAAAAGAGAACCCTCTTCCCCTGTTGGTGGGTTTGCAAATTGGTACAGCTGCTATGGAAAACAGTCTGAGGTTTCTCAAAAAATTAAAATGGATAAACCTTTTGACCCAGCAATTGCACTTCTGGGTGTTTATCCAAAGAAAACCAAAACAATAATTCGTAAAGATCCATACACACCAATATTCATGGCAGCACAATTTACAATAGCCGAGATATGGAAGCAACCTAAAAGTCCATCAATAGATGACTGGATAAAGATGTGGTACAAATGTACAACGGAATATTATGCAGCCATAAAAATACTTACCATGTGCAACTACATGGATGGACCTAGAAGGTATTATACTAAGTGAAGTAAATCACAGAAATACAAATAACATGATTTTGCTTATTGTGGAATCTAAGGAACAAAATAAATGAACAAAATGAAAACAGACTTAAAAACACAGAGCACTATGGTTTGGCTGGGTGAAAAACGTGAAGGGATTAAGAAGTACATATTGGGAGTTGTAAAATAGTCACAAGGATGTGAAGTACAGCATAGAGAATACAGTCTTAATAATGTAATAACTATGCATAGTGACAGGTGGGTACTAAACAGGGGGATCACTGTAAATTCTATGTCTAACCACTATGTTGTACACCTGAAGCTAATATAAAATAATACTGAACATCAACTTTAATTGAAAAAAAATAAAATAGCAAAAATAATAAACAAAACTGTCATACTAAAGAGTAAATGGAAAAAGTTATACAGCAATTTTAAAGCAGGTTCATGTCTATGAATTCAGTAAAAGAAATAGAGCAAATTTATTCTCTCCATATTTACAGAAATAAAAGTTATATGGCTTAAGCCTTACAAAAATGAAATTATATTTAATGTAAAAGACCAAGAGATAATTGCATTATAGGATGTTAACAGTTTAAAAAAATATTATTAGGCATCACTTTTTCAAGTTTAACTGTAACTAAATTTTATTTTGAGGTTTCTTTTTTAAGATGGAAAATATTACATGTCTGTATGCTACTGAGAAAGATCCAGAAGGGGCAAGGGAATAATGGTGTGGAAGGACTAAAGAAAATTAGAGTAGGAAAACCTTTACATAGGTCAGACAAAACTTATAATTTTACTTTCCAGAAGAGTTACATAAGTACATGATTTAATGGCTGACTGTCACCTGCATGTTCATGCCTACAATTTTTGTTTTTACTTTTTAAAAATTAAGTTTATTGGGGGTAACATTGGTTAATGCAATTATTTAATTTTCAGGTGTACAATATAATTTGACATCTGTATATCCTATTGTGTGATTATCAAAGTCGTTTCCTTCAGCTACCATATATTTGATCCCCTTTACCCACTTACCTTCCCCCTAACACTCTGTATTTGACTCCCTTTAACCGTCTACTTCCCCCCCCCCGCCCCCTACCGCCTACCTTCTGGTAACTACTAGTCTATAGTCCATGCCCATGAGTCTGTTTGTCCTGTTCACTTGTTGCTTTTAGGTTTATATCCCACGTATAAGTGATATCACATGATTTTCAACTTTTTCTGTCTGGCTTATTTCGCTTAGCATGATTATCTCGAGATCCATCCATGTTGTTGCAAATGGCAGTATTACATCTCTTCTTATGACTAATATTCCATTGTATAGATGTACCACAGCATCTTTAGCCAATCGTCTATCGTAGGACACTTCATTTGCTTCCATGTCCTGGCCACTGTGAATAATGCTGTTATGAACATCGGTGTGCAAATATCTTTTTGGATATAGGTTTTCAAGTCAATCCCGGTAGAGGGATTGCTGGATCATATGGTAGATCGATTCTTAGTTTTTTGAGAAACCTCCATACTGTTTTCCATAGTGATTGTATCAATTTGCAGTCCCACCAGCAGTATATGAGGGTTCCTTTTGTTACTAAATTTTAAATATAAGTTTTCCTAAATCCAACCCAGAAGGGGCAAGGGAATAATGGTGTGGAAGGACTAAAGGAAAAATGGTGTGGAAGCACTATCTATCCATTAACCTTTGAGAAAAGGTGCATGAAGGCAGGAACCGTATGTTTGCCGGGGTATATTCAGCACCTGTCATATAGTTAACTGGAAACATGTACTTAGGAGAACAGATTAAAGATAACAGTTTTATTCAACAAGTACTTCTAAATACTTGGGATAAACAGAGCATTGTCTTGGGTATTACAGATTACTAGAAGTAGGAGACACTGTCTTATCGAGGGGTAGACATAGAGTATAATTTGCATTTATAAGCCTTTAAAATAAAATATAAACCCTTTAAAATTCACCTTAGAAAAAATTCTTAAAATGATTTGTTACTACTTAATTCTGGATATGCACTACATATAAGAAAAATATAATACATGAATTATTTTTATAAGCTCTTATGGGCCAGGAGAAAATTAAAGTACAAATTTCATATCCTTTCTGGAATTAACTTTTAGTTAACAGAAATGAAATTAAGTTCACAATGCACAAAGTCGTATTTTTGGTAACATTCAATGACATTGATGGTGAGACTCTTCGGGCTTTTCCACATGAAAAGGAAATAAAGGGCCATATGAAAGTAAAAAGAAATTATGAGTAGGGAAAATAAATTATTTTAAATGAAGCAAATGTTTTATAAGCAATTAAAACAGGATGGCATTTGAAGACCCCACCAAAATCTGAGATTAAATGATTCTATGAACTAAACACAGAAAGGGAGGGTAGAGATGAAGAAAGTGAAAAAGGGTACATAAAAGCCCTAAAGGAACACCCTGCCAAACACAGAGACTAACAGAGCTGACACGCAGGGACAATAAGGGGGAAGAACACATTTAGTCAGATCTTGGCTTCCCTCATCTGAAGGCTTCCTCCTCAGAATTGTTCTATAACATAGTTTAACATTTGTGTCTGAATGCTACTGGCCTCTCAAGCCTTTTTAAATTATGCTGTTTTCCTTACTAGAGTGAATTGCCTTGAGAATCAATGGTCACATGCCTGCTTTCCTTCATGGTCTGAGTTAGATAACTTTGGTTTATTAAAAACTTTTAATTTTATAATTCTTCTTCAGAATCTAGATCATAAATTTCCTGAGGCTGTCTCTTAATATTGATTACCAAATCGATGGTTAAAATTTTTGTTAAACACTGAAGAACTGAAGTTAGTAACTGATATCTACCAGAGACTGATTCCAAACCTGTATGAATGCTTCCCATGGGTTGGTTGGTTTGCAGTGCATGGAGAGCTCTTATATATACTTGTGGAAAGCTGTGCTTTCCTTTCTTAGACTTATACAGGATTTTGGGAATGCCTAAAACTGCATTAGCTATTATCGTACTAACCATGGCCGTTTCTGATTGCTGGCATTTTTTGGCATAGTTGAGAAGATAGTAATTTAACAAGATCTCAAAATTACCACCCACTGGCAAAACACAACCTGCTGGTATAGACGAGAAACAGTAATTCTGGGCAGTACCCAACTCCAGTGACTTGTTTCTCCCTGGTAACATACTCCTCTTTCCAGCAATTTGTGTGATCTTTAAATTTTCATGAGAAATTTCTAGTCTAATGTTTTCTGTTGTCGAATTTGTAGAATCACACTCAATAAATGGATCATGGTCATCAATAATCTTGGTTTTGTGTGGAGATAAACATCTCAATGTTTCATCTGTCTGGTATGTATCTGTTGGTGTCACTCTCGGTGTTGCACATGGAATATGTGTTTCTAATTCTACACTTGGAACTACCATATTTGAATATACTTTTAAATATCTTTGAGTTTCTGCCAGTCCATCTGTGTTCTTTACAACTGTGCCCTGATTTGGCCTTTGTATTGAGCCAATTTCTAGTAACTGATTACTTTCTGTCGTATTCTTAGAAATAAGAGAACGTAATGTATAATTTTGATCACTGACTTGTGTCATGTAACTTAGGTCAAGGTCTTTAAATAACTGCTGAAGCATTTTAAAAGCTCCATGTAAAGCATCCTCGTGCTGTTTAACGAGACCCTGCACTGGTCCACAAAGAACTATACAGTGTGGTATAAACAAACATGTGCTAATCAGGCCAAGATGAACATATCTCTTGGATCTAAGAATAAGGGGTTTACAAAACTTCACCAAAGCAGTGTTTGAAATGTCATACTGTGAAGAGGCCTGCGGTAGTACAATAGGAGAAATTTCTGTTATCCGCTGAATAACAGAAATTTCTTCAGATGATAAACACTCCACCACTGATATGCTATACAGTCTTGCACAATAAATAACTAAGTCTGGTTGTTTCACACTAGATAGCAGCAATTTTACATTTTGACTCTGTAAATGTTGCATTATAGATTTTGTCCTTTCTATAATCCAAAATTGAGATGTATGAAACTGTTCCTCTGAATTTAGAATAAACTCTGTTCCAGAGGTTGAAAAGAGAGGCTGAATAGTTTCTGTTACTAGCACTATTCTTATGTCACCATCTGCTGGACAGTACACAGAAAAGTCTCTGTGAAGCACAAGTCCTGGTATGATCCTGGAATCTGAAACTGGAAGACCAGTGACACCAACGTTCAACTCTACAAAACAGTCATCCACTAACTCACATACCTCTTCGAACCCACTTTCACAAGCCATACACTTAAAAAAGTAGTCATACATTAATTGTGAAATAAATCATGATTATTTCTTCCCACTCTTCCACAAAAGTATGCCCCTAAGAGCAACTCTACAGAGCTCCTACACAATGTTCTCTCTTTAGTGGATGAAGAAAAGATGGACAAAAAGTGTCTACTTAAGTGCTGGTCCATAACATAGTCTAATATTTGTGTCTGAAATATTAGAAGAGCTTGGGAAATAAATTTCCACTGACAACAATTTTTCCAATACCTTCCATGGGTTTGAACGTTTTTGGAAATCAAAGAATCTTTTTCTTTGTCTGTGACTGCGTGAAGTCCTCTGAGTAAATGGCAAAGAAAGATAATAAATGTCTTAGCACCATCTCCTGTTTTTCTCAGATGACTGGAAACACATGCCACCATCATCCTGTACAAAAAAGAAATAAAGCAACTCAGATTTTCAGTGGGCTGCCTTCCTACATTTGGATCAAGTTGAAACAATGTTTTCACAGCTATAAGCATAAAATGTGAATACTGTCCCTTTGATATGTCCTTAGTTTTAGTTCTTCCTTTGCCAAGTTATTTTGGTCTATTCCAAGATTCTAGAGTTGGGTGGAGCAGGAAGGAGAGGAATGAGAAGTGTTCTTAGAAGTTGATAAGATTTGATGTCCGGGAAAGTGTTCCCTTAGGCATCGCTGTAACCCTGAGCGTACACAGGTCTCAGCCAAAGTCAGTTTTTCCAGCATAGCCTCAGGGATAATAAGCTCAGGGAGATGGCCTGGGGTGCTCGTTTATGGTACGTTTTAATCGGCGGGAGTGTGGGACGCGGGTACCTGGCTAAGGGATGTTCTAAGTGTAGCGCCTCCAGGAGGCGGCCTCCATCCCGGCTGAGCAGTACCTCACCGGTGGGCTTCGTACACAGAACTTGACGACCTTCGGGCCCCACGCAGCAGCTCACGATGGTTTCCAGCACCTCCGCGACCTGTAACGCCGCCTTCACAGACCCTGTAGCGGCCATAGCTCTTCCAGCTCCCGCCGCCCGGTTCGCCGAATACGACCAGGGTCAGGAGGGGCGGGGTGTGACCGACCGGAAGCGGAAGAGGCGGGGAGGCCGGAAACCCGGGCAGCTCGGCTTCTTGGTTGGGCGAGGAGGCTGCCCTTCCGCCCGCTCGGCTGAAAAGCGGCGCGTTTCTGCGGGTTGAGGCTAGCGGTCCAATAGCCGGGAAGTTAGAAAAGAGGTCAGGACTTTCTAGGAATTGTCCTTGGAGCGGAAACCGCTGGCTCTTCCCTTGGTCCCCGGTAAATTCGTTCCCATCCGTTAGCTTCAATTACCACCAAATCCCTTTGTCTCCCAAGGTGTTTCCTTCCTAAGTCGGCACGGTCATGGAGCCTATGTGAAAGACGGAATGGTCACCGTGGATAGGACTCGTTTTGTTCCCTGCCCCCACTAAAATCTCCTCGTTTCGTAGCAAAACCTCTGCCGTGGACTTATGCATATTCTGTCCACTCTCCATCATTTGCTCTCCTTCCATTCACGAAAGCCGTTTAGGGGTGCAGGATAGATGGGGAAGGGCCTGGTCAAGGTCACCAGCTGCAGGCTTTATGCTTTCCGCGGCGTTCTTTGCCACATTTCCTGGGCCAGGTATCACTATGAAATCCACCACACTTTATTCTTTAGCAGAGGTGATAGATGACTTAGGCGCACAGGTGGTCAATAGTATGCTTTAAAAATATTGGCCTAACATTAGATAGTCCACAGCAGAGAAAAAACAGGCACAACACTTTTATATATTAAAATACATGTTCTCTTAAGGATGAAATGGTTAAAAGCATGGGCTTAAGATTTGGACCTGGATTTGCTCTACCATTTACTTACCTGTGACATTCATTACGGAACTTTTGTCTCCATTTCTTTTATCTTAAAAAAAAAATGGAGATTATAGATATAAATAAAAATCTCATGAGATTTTGAGGAGGGTGAGCATGTTTACAAAGCACTTTACTTACATGGTGCCCAGCATATACTAAGCACTCAACAGATATTGATGAGCTCACTTATCAAATTACTCTTGACAAGTCACCACTGTATGGGCCCACTATCTCTACAAGAAAGGGATATTTGGTTAAGTTGCAGAAGGGGCGATTAGCATAATAGAGGATATCTATTAAGAGTGTGGGCATATTAGTAAGAAAATTATCTTGTAGATATTTCATTTGAATTGAACAGTGAGTTGTTTTTACTTTCTTCCTGTGCATGGAACAGGAAAACCTATAAGCCCTTCCCTCTTTTCCTGTCTATAAGACGGAACCAACTAACCATTATAGCCAGAAGCAATTGAACCTGGAGGAGAAAGCAAGAAAGGGAGGGGAGGAGGATGGAGGAAAACCAGAGAAGGATAACTTTTGGAACTCATCTGAAGTTGACTCAGTATAAACTAATAGGTGATTTGAGGGGAAAAAACTTTTTCATATGGGTTTTGTGTATATGCTTAATAGAAAAGTATTTTCTGTTCTACCCATCACAAAGGGGTCACATTACTCATAGATTCCAGCAGCAGATAGTTCCAAACAGTTAAAAGTGTTCAGAGTTCTAGTTAAGTGTACACTGGAAAGAATGCACATTGAAGTCAGACGTGGATTCAAACTGGTGCTCGCTATCACTCTTACTATGAAGCTTTTGGAATCATCTAACTTCTCTGAGCTTCGGATTCTTCATCTATGAAATCGGGATAACTTCTACTTAAGGTTATTATGAGTACTTAGGAAGAATGAATATAAAATAAAGCATGCATTAGGGATTCTGTGAGTCCCAAGCCCTGCACACCTTTCACAATTACCACCACACAAAAATTTATTTTAATTTAAAAGTTAAGGACTAAGTAATTTAGTCATCATATATAAGTCAAAGTAATCTGATCACAATTTGTTCTTTTTAAAAATTTTATTTAGAATGCCTACTTGAAGAAGTTAGCGTAATTTTACAGATTAGAAAAATTCTTTTGTCTCTGCAAACATTTATGATAGGTTGGGAATAAGAGATTAGAAATGTAATACATTACAAAACAGTCGCCTATGACTATCTGTACATTTACAATGCACCTCAAGGAAAAAAATTTGACAGTGTGCTGTACTTACACTGCAGACAACATACTTCTATTATATAAAACTGACCAGTGGTAGTGTTTGAATTTACAAATGGCCATCAATCAGAATTTTATCTTAGATATACATTTAGCATGATAAAAAGTGAAAAAAATTTCAACTGAAGTAAGTTCTGTGGCTCATCAGTTCAAATATTTTGTGGCATTGTCTTTAAATAAATTTCAATGTAATAATAGAATAATTTTACATAATGCAGAAAGAAAATTTTCTAAATATTTTAGAAAGTATATTCACATTCATTTTGTCATGGGTTTCTTGTAGCTCTTCTAAATATGTTAATTATACTTAGGAAACACTGGTCCTATACAATTTTAACAGTCCATCTTCAATTAAAAACTGTAACAAAACAAACAGTATGTTAAAAGTAACAAAAAGTAAATTAAATATACTAAATTCACACTATAGGTAAACAAAATGAAACCAAATTATGTAATAGTGGCAGATTATACATTTTAAAGAATCTCTTTTTCCATGTAAGTCTAATAAAATAGAAGTTGAAATGTTAACTTACTGATTTGTGTGGGGTTCCCTTACCCCACTGTTCAAATTGGAAAATTTGGTACAAATGCCAGTTTTATTTCTGTAATTAATTTAACATAATTCAAAATAATGGGCAGTATCAATAATGCCATCATCACCTTATGTCGAACAAAGAAAAAAACAACTCCAAAATATATTCACTGCTCACTAGAAATGCTAGACACTGGGAAAAATGGAATTTTATACATTTGTTTTCTTAAATATTTGACTAAGATATTCTTCAAAAAGTTAAACTGCCTTTCACAGAATTGTGTATGATATGGCACAAGTTGACACCAAAACAGTGTGAATTCCATCAAAAAGGCACTGTTTACAATACTCAGAATAATCTGACAAATCTACTTCAATGATGTGTGAGGGTAAATAATATATTTGAAATAGCTATATAGACAAACCCTTATAAAAGTACAGCATTACCATTTAAATATACGTAGTTATATAAAAAGAAATAAAGTGACACAGAAAAATGACCCTTTCATGACAAGCCTATAAACACTTTGAATCATTATAGTTCAGTAACACAAAATGACAAAAAGTATTTTCTTAAAGGCACAAAAGCGTGAATACTAAATGAGGGTTGTATTTTACAAGGCCAATTTTTTCAATAGAATGGTGATAAAGATTACACTGTACCTTATAAGTGATACAAAAAAGTACTGACATGAAATACAAGTGAACTATCTATTGCTGAAACTACTTATTTAACATGCCCTATTTATTGTCTTTTCATGGGCCAGCTGCATCTTGCTAAATGGTGAATAACAAAGGCATAGCACATTTAACAACTAAAATAGAAAAGCACGTTTCAATAATTCTTACCTAAATTTTCATTTGAAAAAATAAATTTTTGGTCAAATGAAAATAACAGGTCATAAGGTCTTAAATCCTAGAAACCATTATGAGGCTCTTAGTTGGGAATTGTAAATCACAATTGTTATGAATCCATGTTTGAAGGAAGATTAATCTTAGGTAGAGAACATTCAAAGTCAATTACATATATGGCTAAATACAAAGTCAATTATTTGTTTTAAAGGATTCACATACTAAGCCTGGTATAAGCAGTAATCTAACATTAAGCCACCAATTCCTGAGTTTTGTGTTCAGTTCACAGAAAGGAACTCATACAGCTAAAAGCATAAGACTATTAGATTAAATAAAATGCTTTTAGTGCACAAGAAACAGTCATGAGTAAACCTGCTCTTTCTCATGTAAGAGTTTTTGACTCTGGGTAATAAGAACCCATAACATCTGTCCTAAAAAGAAAAATTTTAAGAATAAAGAAAATAACTACCTTTCCAGTCTTAGAAGATACACAAACAAAACACTATTTAGACCAAATGAAAATAACCCATAAGTGGATAAGATTAAAACCTCAAAGGGGGGGGGTACCAACAAAAAATTTTAAGTTTTTAGGGTTTAACGATGAAATGACTTTTGTGATCAGCCAAATTATATATAATATAATTAATACTAATTTAAACCATAAAAAGATCAAATTGTACAATATTTACAAAATATATATCAGTGAATAGACAGTTGAGCTTAACATTGGTGATGGAAAGTGAGTACAATATTTCATTGACAGGTATGAAATACAAACATAAAACCTCCACCTGTTCTAGTGCAGTTACATTATAGATACTTATCCTGGTATAGGTATATCTGTGTTTTAATCAATTTAAAAAATGTTCTCACATGTACATATGGAACATAGCATTATTTTGCCAAAAATACATGGGAAATGGCTCTTCATAAAACCTACGGATATTTAAGATAGCTGTATCAGGAAAAAAGCAGGCTCTTTTTTGTCCTTTTCAATTTTCGTAATTTAGCAACCATTCTTTAATTTTATTATAGCATTAAACAATTGATTGTAATTTTACTAGTGTCTAACAGTCCCTTCTTAGTCAAAAGCAAATGTAGCCAGAGCAATTATTCTGACCATCATTTTCATTAATATCCATTTTGAAATCTATACTTTCATGATTCTAAGATATATCTTAGAACAATGTGTTCCTAAACTTAACTTACATTTGCAAAAATTGCTTTTGAGGACTATAAATATTTATGTAAAAACATAAAGTAAAAATATTAAACGAAAAAAAAATTAGGAAAAAGTTTGCCTGAGCCTTAATAAAAAGGAATCTTGAAGAACTGTCATTTCTGCCACAGAATTAACTTACTAAGAACTGTAGAGGGTAATAAAAAAAATTAAACTTCAGAACTTGATGTTCTTAGATGCTCAACTTATTGCACATTTTAAAGAAAATGATTTTAATGTACACATAAATGCCACCACACCATGTATCTTTTCTTATAGCCTTTCTCTTATTTGGCTTTTGAAGTAAAATATTGGTTTTAATTTTTTCTATTCTACTTCTTCACTGAACACACTAGGGTCTAAATGAAAACTAAAGTAAGTTTTTCATAATGAAAAAACATTACCAGCATTCATATACCCTATAAACAAGTCTAGAATTTGGCCTGTGTTATCGGACCGAGTTAAAAAAAAAAATAAAAAAGGACAGCAACCAATTTTGACCACACTTTTTTCAGTAAGTGCTTAAGGTATTATATAGGTATGATAAGAAAGATGTAATCTATAGATCCAAGTAGCTGCATACCATTTTTTATGTTGATATACACGTACGTGCATTTGTATCTATATCTATAAATATTAAATTCTAGGGTTAAAAAAATCTTGTGAAAACTATTTAAAAAGCAATTTGCCACCTTGTACCTCTCGATATATTAATTTTGACCACACTTTTTTCTAGCTGGTTCTAAGAAGACAATTGAACTGGGTGCTTTGGAAATGTTTTTTTTTTTTTTAACAGTACAGTTTATTGACCTATTTATAATGTCAATTATCCCATCATTTCCCATTTTGTCATTCCTTATT
Source organism: Eonycteris spelaea (assembly GCA_003508835.1). Taxonomy (NCBI): domain Eukaryota; kingdom Metazoa; phylum Chordata; class Mammalia; order Chiroptera; family Pteropodidae; genus Eonycteris; species Eonycteris spelaea. The sequence continues at coordinate 142,162 of PUFA01000375.1, read as the reverse complement.
GATAAAAGTTTTGTGCCTATTTTATGAAGAAAATAGATTACTATACATATATTTATAATGTTGATAGCATTTTTGTTATGAGCGTTAGTGCTGTATCTCAGAACATACTATAAAATACGAAGACTACTGTCAGGTATACATAAGATACAATTATGTACACATGTGGATTTATTATACTCACATGTAGATACAGTCTCACAAAAGCTAGAAATGTTCTGGCACTTAACATATAGCTCACATTAATAATGAAATAGAATAACTCTTATTCCAGGTTAAGGATAAAAGGTATGAAAGGTCAACACCTTTACATTTAAATCTTAAGGTTTTGTTTCAGAAATATTGTGATGTTGCAATAAAGACCAAACCAACTTGAACATTGGTCCCAGGCCAAATCTGATCATTCCAGTTCATTGATTCAACTGTAAAGAACTTCTATTTAAACATGAAGTTTATTATGACTTGAAGCAAAATCAGAAGGAAAATGATGAAGTAGTCTTTTTGTTGCAGAAAATAATCCGTGGCAGGTGAGCTTGAAACCAAATGATTTCGAAGAGCCATAATATTTCTATAAAAACAAAACAAAACAAAACCAGTAAGTTTTATAATTACTTATCAAAAATGTTTGACATATGGTCACAGAGCACTTAATTACCTGAACAAAAGTAACCAGTTCAATCAGTTACTGCTATCTTAATAGGGAGCTGATTATGCTATGTGGAGCCATTATTAGGTCTTGTCTAAATCTATATTCCACATTGTACCACACATATTACTTCATGATGTGCATCAAACAAATTATTAAAGTTTGATGATGTAGAAATATATAACTTCTATTATCACAGTGGTTTCAAAACAAAAATTTTGCTTCTTAGTTGACCCACTAAGGTTCTTTTATCTTTAGGGAGAGAGAGGTTGAACTGGAGAAAAATCCTAAATTACCCAGGAAAAATAATACAACAGATTTCACGACATTCCTAATTTGAAGAATGTGCTATAGAAATTTCATATGCTAACAGAAATAAAATGTTAATTTAGTCATAAAATGAGCTTAAATTATCCTCATGCCACCCTAAATGCTCTGGCTAAAAAGAGCTGATTAGTGAAGACCTTTTCTGACTTCTTTTAAAATGTCTTCCCAGTGTAGAGAAAGAAACAGACAAAACAAATGAGTAGGCTCGTTAATTCATATATATAATTAAATTAGGAGACTTAAGCGCTTTATATAAGGACTAATGATACTGAGATGCAGCAGACATGCTCCCTGCTATGGAGGACCTCATGGTCTAATGGAAGGAGAGGTGCAGTAAACAGACACAATAACAACCTGTGTAGTGTAGTAAGCACTTAAAATGAATATGTAGAGGAAGTTAAACAAGCCTAGTGGACAGATTAATAATTCTACAGTACAGGGTGAGTAATTAGAAATGATATAAAAAGGGTGGCATCTGAGACATTCTGAAGGATAAACAGGGATTTTCTTGATGGGCAAAGTAGGAGGAAGGGCAATCTAAGAAGTGGATTCGGTGTGGGCAAAGATCCAAAGATGAGAAAAGATGAGAGAAAGCAGTATTTTCTGGAGATGTGAGGAGTTTAACAGGACTTGGGATGGGATGGGTGTAGGGGGATGGAAGGAGATAGGCTGTAGATGAAAACAGCAACTAAATATGAATCATAAGATCACCATGCACAGAGAAAATCTCTTCAAAAGAAAATCCTCCAGAACATCTAACATTAAGTGCTGACCACACAAAAGCAGGCTGGCTAATATTTAAAAACTAAGCATCTAATATAGCAATAGGAGGCAATCAATCTGAACTCATGCTAGCCTTAGCAACGCACAGCAGGATAAGAACCCTTTTCCCTCCAAAGAAAACCTTGTAGGTGGTTGCTGGATCATGGGGAGGTGTGTGTGGGGAAAGGTCTGAGACTACAAATGGAGCACTTGAAGGTCTTAGGGTGGTGGCTACTAACCCACTGTCACGAAAGTATTTCAAATTTCCAACAACTGTTGCATTGCACTTAACATTAGTCACGTACAAAGGGGACGGCAGAAGCCTTTAGGTTAACTAGAAACCACCTCACCTCCACACCCAACCCAGCTACATTCCTAGTATGCTTCTGCAGTAAGATAAAGAGATTCCAATTCCACCCTCAAAAATGAGAAAAAATAACCTCCCCTCCCAATATTTTAGTGCTGAAAGAATTTCATACATTTCAGTCATCAGGTGATGGAAGCCAAGGTTCTATTTTAGCTTAGCAATGATATAAAAATGTAAAGTCAGCATATATTTCCTATGTAATAGGATTCTTAACTAGTCTTCTGAACTCAAACAATAGTCACTGTCAGTATATATTACCTTTTAATTTCTTCCTGTGTTTGTTTTATAGATTCGATGGAATTTTGAATGTCTCCCAGTTCTATCCCTTTCTTTCTTCTTGTACTTGGTTTTACCGATTGAGCTACAAGGACATTTAGAATGAACTTGGTGAAAATAGTGAACATATTATACACAATCTACATTTCAGCTTAATGATTCTCATGTAATAAAAATTTTCCTAGGCATTATTTTTATGGCTCAGAGATTAACATAATAATACTAATACTCTGCATTATTGGAGTTTTAATCATATCATTTCAAAAGTAGAACACTACTTACTTAATGTAACCAAATTAAATTTGTTTTATTTTTTAATTAAAATAGATGAAATAGTTCATTAAAAATACATATATTAATTTGGGCAAGGTATTGCTCTCTTCTGTCTCTTGCCCATTTGCCTACATCTGAAGAATTCAGCTTTTTAACTCCCTTTTCAGTTTTCTATTAATTGTTAATATCGCCTTTATTTCCCTAGTCACCCAAACTTTAAACCTTTCTAATTGGTTTTGATATCTCTTCAAGAAATTTTTATTGTCACACGTTAAGTGCTCAATAAATGTCAGCTGATACATTATAGGCAATATAATGGAAGGATAAAAGGGTGAATTAAAAAGGAAAAATATCTGTATATACAACATATATATATAGCCCTGGGGAGTTTAACCTGTGTCTCAGTTGCCTTTTCTATAAAATGGGAACAACAGTATAATTAACACTCCCTTCTAGCACAATGGTACCATGCAACTCTTGCTTTTAAATTTTTGTTCATTTTACTCCTCTTTTACTCCAATAGTTTTTCTCCTACCTGCATCTCTCAAGCCTAAACTGCTGTAGTCCATTACAATTCATTAGGTTCCCTAAGAATATTTCCCCAAACTGACTTCAGCTACCTTTCCTTTCAGCTTTTCACCACTTTCATCTACTAATTTTCCAACATTTGTCATTTGTTCACCTCTAGTGTTATCTCTGTAAAAATGAGCTCCCCAGTTCAGTGTGAGTTAAGTTAGAGACTATGGCTTTAAAAAAACTTTATTTTTTTCATAGTATCTCAGACATACCTTAATCCTTTCTTGGTTATATCTTAATGTAGTTCAACATGGTTTACACATTTTTTGACTTAAACGAAATGGAACACTAGTTAAATTAGTCCATAAGTTTGATGTAGTTATATTTTTACTTGCCTGTGACTTCTAAACACTACAATAATTTATTCTGAGATTGAAAAACTATTCTGAAGTGTGGAACTTAGCTCAAAGATCAAAGAATGCTTCCTGCACTGGATCTAGGAAACCATCAACAGTTTTTTCAGAAGCTAACAAGGCATAAGAGCCACACTACAGTGTGGTTCTTGATTTGCATGTTTCCTATTTTTTCATTCTCCATGCCTTTAACTGTGGCCTGGTATTTAAATTTATAATGTAAAATAGAGGACTTTTTATACATCATCTCTGCCCCCACAAAAACTCTTACATATCTTATTAATATGAAAAACCATTGTGATATCTTTTTAAACATTTAGTAGTACCTTTTAAAAAATTTAGATCCCCATAGTGAATAATCTGCAATAAATATTTTTACCTTCACTTCCAGATGAGTCCTGGATATCAAGTTCTGGGGAAGAATAGCCTTTTGCTACTTTCTTCTGTTGCCTGGTTGGCTTATGTTTCATTTTTGGGACACTAACCTGAAAAAAAAAATCATGCTATTATGTGAATTTGCATTGAATTTTGTAAAGACCAATGCTGTAAAACTGTTAAGATTCAGAAGCATATCAAACCACGAGCTAGGACTAATTTCCCTTAGGATAATAAATTTTAGACTTAATACTATTAATAATCTTGCAATTCTGGAAATATGTATTAAATGTAAAAATAATACAAGAAACTAAAATCAGAAAGGTAATTTACATACATAGCAAATCAGAGAACCAGTGGTCACATTCCTTTAACTTAGTTCTTACCTGTCTAGGAACTAGCCCCAATTACCTACTCCTTGAAATAATTTTGCAAAATATTATTCATGTGCTTAAAATTTAAATTTCCATAATTTCGTTATAGAAAATAAATAATAATGAGGCAAGTCCTGTATTCAGCCTACGCTTGTCCTCCTACTTCAAGTCATGGAAACTTAAAATTTTGTAACATTTAGAATCAAAATCCACATTCTTTGAGTAGGTTCAAATTGGAGACTGATGACTAGTGAGAAGCCATTTAAAATAACAAAGGAAGTCAGTAATCCGACTCTAAGTATACAAAGATTTATCGTGATTAGTAAACTGTACCTTTAGAAGGAAATACAGATGCTCTGTGTGTCTATCATGTTAGTGTTGTTACAGAAAGAAACTAAATTTAAATATTTTGAATTTCTAAATTGTGATAACTTATTTGTGTATATATACAAACACATATTTCATATATGTTTTGACATTTTAATCATTTTAAGTGTACAAAATTCAGTAGTAGTAAGTACATTCACAATATTGTGCAACCACTATTGCTACTTCCAAAACATTTTCATTATCCCAGAGAGACTGTAACAATAACTTCCCATTCTCTCCTTCTCTCAGTCCCTAGGAACCTCTAGCCTTTCTATGAAATTTGCCTGTTTTATATTCTAAGTAGAATCATACAGTATTTGTCCTTTGTGTTTCACTTATTCCACTTAGTACAATATTTCCAAAGTTCATCCATGTTATAGCATGTAGCAGAACTTCATTCTTTTTATGGCTGAATAATATTGTAACTATATACTCCATTTTGTTTATCTGTTGGACACTTGCATCATTTCTATCTTTTGGCTATTGTGAACAATGCTGCAATCAACACTAGTATACAAGTATCTGAGTTTCTGTTTTCAATTCCTTTGTAGTGGAATTGCTGGGATATATGGCAATTCTATATTTAGCTTTTTGAGGAACTCATCAAATAGTTTTTTTTACAGCAGCTGCACCATTTTATATTCTGTCGGCAATATATTAGGTTTCCAATTTTTCCACATCTTCACCAACACTTATTTTTCATTTTTAAAATTATTACCATTCTAGTGATGTGAAATAATACCTGACCTCATTGTGGTTTTGATGTGCATTTCCTTTATAACTAACAATGCGGAACATCTTTACATGTGATGGTCATTTGTATATCTTCTTTGGAGAAATGTCGATTCAAGTCTTTTGCTCATTTTTAATTGAGTTGTCTTTTGTTGTTAAGTCTTTATATACCCTGGATATTAAACCCTTACTAGGTAAATAATTTGCAAATATTCTCTTATTCTGCAGGTTGTCTTTCACTTTGATAATGTCTTTTTAGCCACAGAAGTGTTTAATTTTGATGAAGACCCACTTATCTATTTTTATGTTGTCTCTTGTGCTTTTAGTGTCATATATAAGAATACACTACCAAATACAAGATAATGAAGATTTGCCCTGTTTTCTTTTAAGAGTTTTATGGTTTTAGCTCTTGTTTTAGGTTGAAACCAAATTTTAAACCAAATTTTAAATGTTGGTGGCCAAAGATACCAGTAAGAGTTAAAACATTTATATGCCTAGCAGATTTAGTTACTTTTTTATCACATACCATTGGAGTGCGATGTTTCACTTTGGTCTGGATAACACCATCTTTTTCAAACTGTATCATATCATTAAGTGGGTCCCATGGTCGAGTACTATATAAGTGAACAAAAACACCACCATTTGTTTAATGACTAAACAAAACACTAAAAAACCTTTTTCAAAGTTTAGAACAGATTTTCATTAGCAATTATAAACCTAGAGGTAAGATTAATATTTAATATATCTAATCTTCTTATTCTCACCTTATTTTAAGGTTAATTACTATCATGGAATAAAATTTATGATGAATGAAACATCAAATTTAAAATCTCACACTAATTTTTATATATATGGCTTAATAAAAAACTACTTCAATAACAATAAAAATTCTAGAAATGAAGGCAACAAACTATGCTCATATACTGTTTGTAATATACTCTTTTTGATTACTTACTCTGCAAATTTGTAATGCCATTCTCCTGTGAGTGGATCGAGTTCAAATAACTTGCAAGCCCACTCTTCATTTTTTGTTTTCCGATCTCTGGCAGCTTGTCTTTGAGCTTCTTCTAAAACGTACTTCTCTTGAGTAGCTTCTGTTTGGTCTTTTACATTTATGGCTCGAGTCACCCGCTGCCAGAGTCTAATACATATGGAAAAATAATATTTAAAAAAGGCAACAGAAAATCAAACCTACATTGAATAGATTTGAATCTCCTTGAGAGAAAGTGATGTCCATGTGGGTTTTTGGCTTTGACAAAGCTTATGCTTAGATGTTTAGAAATGAGTCAAAATATATAAACGGTGCCTTGAGTGACACAGTGCAGACTAATTTTTCTTGGCAAAAAAAAAAAAAGTTAATTACATGGGTTCTTAAACTCGTGGCAATGAATGGTACTGATCCAAGATGGTAGGAATGTAATGAAAGCTCAAGAATCTAAAGTTCTAAAAAGCTCCCCAGATGATTCTTATACAAACTGTTAGGAACCACTGGCATCAAAGATCCAATAGTGTAATGCCATGCTTCCCAACCTCAAATGCAGGACTTATCAGGGAACTATTAAAATCAAAATCTCTGGGGGTGGACTCAAGTATTGGTTTTTAAAAAAATGTTTCCCAGATGATTTTAATATTCAGCCAATTTTGAGAACCACTGATTTAAGAGAAAAGACTACTGAGGTGAAATATTTTCCCTTACTAAAGTTTAGTTTTATATCAGATAAACAAAAATATAATATATATATTCTACCCACCTGGGACAAAAAGCGTGTTGGGTCTGAAAGAATAAAGGCTTTGGAATTAGACAGACTTGAGTTGAAGCCTCGATCTGCCATTTCTTGGCTGATGAGCCTAAAGTTAATTATCCTGTCTATGATTCATTTTCCTCATCTTAAAATAGTTAAATTATATCCACACCTCAAAAATTGTTGGATGCCTTGGCAAAGTTTCACTCTGACTGACGAGAATCATGTGGCTATAACTGAAACAGAATTTTTAGAACTGGTGCATACATATTCTTCCATCTTTGACAACCTTAATTTTGAGTGTAGAAGGAAAGTACAGAGACTTGAGTCCCATTAGAAAGAATGATAACGCATGTGGAACATGAGTTGAGGACTAAATTGCATAACGTGTATAAAGTACCTATAATGTCTCTTACAGAGATCCCCCACAGCCTTCTCCTAACACAAAATATAGTAAGAATAAAATTGGGCAATGTGTACACAATATTTTGGGTTCAAAAGTATTTCAGATCTAAGAATTTTATGACTTTAAGAACAGAAACTATGGCCTTAATTATTACCCAACTAATATAAGTCCTCTAGAAGACTGCACATCCAATGGCATTATTCTTGTATTTTAGAAAATGAAACAAAAGTAGATTTTGCACCACGTCCTTCACCTACAGTTAGTTCTATATGTCTCACCCAGCTTAGAGAACAGCTACCGATAAAAACCAAGAATCATTACATAGTCCCATAATTTTATGCAGAAAAACTAGAAGTTTCTTTTTTCTTTTTGATAGGCCCTGGAGCAGATAAGAAGAGAAAGGAAAAAATGGGAAGTTTTACTTTTGAGCTGCAGAAAGCAGCATGATTTGTATTATATTTATTTGACATTTGCATAAACTAAAATGGAATCCTGTCACATCCCACACGTATTAAACTATTTTGCTGAATTAAAATATGACTCAAGAGAGAAAAATACCCACATCATTGAGGGATTAAAAAAATATTCTTTATCATAATGAAACTAACTGAAAAATAATATACTTACTTCTCTGATTCAAAGTCTCCCTGCTCTTCAAATTTTACAGTGTGCCTTATTAATCTCCATTGCTTAATGTCTGGTGTTGGATTCCAGAAAACCTCTGAATTATCAGTCTTTTTGTCGTTAATAAAAACTTCGCTATCCTGTATTTAAAGAAATTAAAAATTAAGGTAGAGAATTATCTTTATTTAAACTATTATATTTAAAATAGGATTATATAGTATAGTAATATACTTCCTGATACTTAATCCATCAGTTAAACAGTTTTAAAAAAATATAACTAGCACTTTTATGAAAGCCCCAAATCCTGTCATTTTTATAAAAACATTTTAAGATTAAATGTTATACTAGTTATTTAAAATTTTGATCAATACACTACAAGTTTGTGAGATTCACAAGTTTTACTAAGCAAATTTCAAATGATTACATGCAAAACCTCAATTACCATCTCGAAATCGACAAAGTGGCCCACAGGATTTGCTGCAGCTGCAATGAGATGTCAATGACTATTTATGCACTCAATACATGTAGAATGTCTATGGCCATGCCACCCTGAATGTGCCCGATCTTGTCAGATCTCAGAAGCTAAGCAGGGTCAGGCTTGGTTAGCACTTGGATGGGAGACCATTTAGGAATACTAGGTGCTGTAGACATTTAAAGTGTGTGTGTGTGTGTGTGTGTGTGTGTGTGTGTGTGTGTGTGTGTGTGTATGTAGAAAAATAGGGAAAAGCCTCTTAGCACTAATAATTTGAGCATATTAGAAATTTCATTTTTAAAAAGACTTTCATTTTTCCAAACAGTATTCAGACAGATGTAAGTTTTAAAAATTACAAAGCATATATGGCTTCTTAGCTGAGTTTTAGACCGTATCATTTTCTTATATTTCTCATTTTCTGCTTATTATAACATAGAAAACAGTACGTATTCAGTGTTCACAGTGAAAGTGCACCTAAGCAGTAGCATGATGTAATTCCATTTTATTCATTTAAGCTTCTCTTAACAAAATTACACAAATGTGAATTTAGGTCAGCAGAGAAGTGAACAGAAGCCATTGCTCTCATATACCACTATATACTCTCCATGTCCCACAAAGGAAATATAACTCTCACTGGAAATGCCCCTGTCCTCTAGGTGAGGCAGTTATTCTCACTCCACCACTTACTTGGAGCAAATTATTTAAACTCTATGTGCCTCAGTGTCCTCCTCTATAAAATGGGGACAATAACAGTACCCACATCTCATAGAGTTTTTACATTAATTTTAAATGAGCTAATATGAGGAACATTTTAAACAATGCAGGACACAGTAAGTGATATTATAAGCATTAGCTGGTTTTATTGATTTAAAGTTTTGGAAAGTTAAATACCACATAAAACTTAATATTATCAATAATAGATAAATACCAAAATATTTGTTAAGCTGAAGCTTATGTTAAATAGTGATACTTTTAGTAATGGAATAAGTGAGCTTATAAAATGTGATTGTTAGTTTTTTTTCCACAGAATAAAATTTTTTTGTTAAGCTAAAATATAAAAATACTTACCCAATGGCCTTCCAAAGTAGCTAGGACTTCTTTTCCCAATTTAAGTTTCCCTGATATTTGATTAACACAGTCACTACTACCTAGAAATGGCTTTTAAAAGAGAAGATGTTAAAGAAACATTTTGCTTTTAACTTATATTTACATATAATGTAGGCAAAGAAAAAAAAACAGAAAAAGTAACTATAGTTACAGTGCTGGTGAAATGATGATTCAAATTTTAGTCAGAAATGTTCAATTAAAAAAATGAATTTGTTGCTGTGGAAAAAGTACGTTAAAAAATACTACGTGAAGTCCAAATACACATATTGAGAAAGATCACACTTAGATAACTGGCTCAAGTCCTGTGCTCACTCCTAACTCAAGACTGTACTCTATCAGTGTTGCAATATATGAAGCAATAACAACTCAGTATACTTAAGAGACTTTAACTATTGAAAGAAATAACCTTCAAAATAAAACAGTAAAACAATACTCAACCAAAAATCCCTCCAAAAAATTATATTAGAAGGAATACACTATGAGTTATTATGTTGCCTTACTCATGTTTCTCCTTAGTAACAAAATTTTGATGCTCTAAATCTAATCCTTAAGGGTATCATAAATTACTTAAGACCTCTTTAGTCATTATTTTCAAATATCATTATCACCATACAAACAAAAATTTGTTGAGATAAAAAAAAATCAAACAAAGGGTATTGCATCTAATAATACTTAAAGGAAATCCTTTTTATTAGATAAAAATTGCTGATGAGCTAGATATCAACATAGGAACTATTAAATATTAAATAGTTCATAGAAATGTTTTTACCTGAACATAGTGTACTGTCTTACACCAATCACTGTAAAAAGGTCTTAAATTTCCCTTTCACTCCAAGGCAGACAGGATTTTCCAAAGATGGTCTCAAATTTATCGACCTTGTCCCTCTAGCTCACATGCTCTTCCTACACTGAGAAGCGGGGTCTACAGCCTTTCCCTTGAATCCTTCAACTAACAGAAGATGGTAATAACCAAAAATTTTATTAAAATTAAAAATAAAAAATGATGGCTTTGTGTTCATTGGGCTCTTCCAAGACTGCCCTTTCATAAATTCTGTCCTTATATGTAGTCTTTAATTAAGAACTAAACTGTACTCTTTGGTTTTTATAATGTAGTTCCTCTTTAATTAGGTGATACCTCCTATTATTCTCTACTAACCTTTAGTTTGAATTCAAGTATTGCACTATATCCGGTTTTTTGACATGTAATATTGACTGTTCCACCAAGCTCCAGTGTCATCGTGCCATAAAGAATTCCTAAAAAAACAATTTTGACAAAAGGCTGAAAAAAGAGACAGTGGCTAATAACAAACAGAGCTTTAAAATCTAATAATGCAAGGGTATTCTGTCCCACTCAATAACAGTCTATAATAAACACATAAAGTTGGTTCTGTACGATTTTTAAATAGATAACAGTTGATCTACATTATTTGCAGAATCCATATTACAAATCCACATACTCACTAATATATACTCCCCAAATCAATACCCACAGCACTTTTGCAGTCTTTGGTAGACATAGGCAGAGTGCTTAAAATTTTGAGCTGTCCAATGTGTACATTCCCAGCTGAGGTCAAGCAAGGTGACCCTCTCCTTTCTTATCTCATCTCTCAGATGGTAAAACAGGTGTCTTTTTTTATAGTATATTTAGTGCCACATTTTTCACATTTTTGTGCTTTTTGTTGGTGATTTTACTGTTTAAAATGGCCCCCAAATGCTGTGCTGACGTGCTGTCTAGTGTTCCAAGGCGTGGAAGCTGTCATGTACCTTATGGACAAAATATATGTGTTAAAACTTGGTTGTGACAAGAGTATACAGCGCTGTTGGCCATTAGTCAATGTTAATGAATCAACTACATATTAAATAAGGTGCGTTTAAATAGAAATAAGGTTATGTATAGATTAGTTGATAAAAATGTGACAAGGGGCTCACAGAAAGTGTTTCTCCTAGGAGCAACAGTTCAGTATTCATTAATTCAGTGTTTGTGGTGAATTTATAGAACACAACTACTGCCAACAACAAGAATCAATTGTATAAGACAAGCAAATTTAAAAAAATGCTCCCAAATAGGGCTAAAATCTGGGGAAATTCTGAATTTAACAAAGTGAAACAAAAATCTGTTCTTAGGCTAAGCTGTTAAGGCAGACTTCATCTGCAAATGCACAATGTTAATTTCCAAGAGGAGAACAAATTATGTGATGGCTCTCACACTTATTTGCCAAGGAACTCTTATTTTATAAAACAATTTGTGAGACTAGTGATTTGGGGAACACATCTTAGAAAATACACAGGGTAGAAAATAATCTCTATTTCTTCTGATCATTCTTCAAGGGGCTATATTATCTTTTTTTCCATGCAATAAAAAGAAATGCTATGAAAAAATTTTCCCCTGTTGCTAGTAGGGTATGGTATTGGGTATCTACATAAACTATCATTTTATTTCAAGTGATATAAAATTTAAAAATATAGTTCTTATCAATTCAGTTCCTAATTTCAGATATTTAACTTCACGTGTATTTCAGAAACCACACGTGAGGCTCTAAGAATGATCTAGCCTCAGGCCACAAGTTGGCCCCTCTTATATTTAGTGCTACGTAGGTTCTGGTACAGTAGATGGGAGTTGACAAGCCCAGAATTTAGTCTCAGCATTCTTACTGACTAGCTGGTTTCGTCTTGGATAAGATTCTTAACTCTTCTGATTTTCTTATATGTGAAATGAGGTCATATTAAATAATGTTTTCATTAATCAGTTCCTAAAATAAAAGATAACTACCAAAAAAGTTATTTTTAAGAAATAGGTTGGAAATGAGGGTATAGATAATGACCAAACTGAGACTTTAAGCTGATGCCCTACAGCACAGTAGTTCAGTTCACAGAGATCTGGACTCTGCCACTTCCTAGCTGTGCAAGATCAAGCAAAGTAACGTCTTTGTGCCTCATTTTCCTTGTCCATAAAAAAGGGATAATATCGCTATTGTCCAGGGCTGCTGGAATGACTGAGTTTATAAATGTAAAGTGTACAGAAGAGTTGGGAGCCTAGACTGCCATAAATGATAGTTATTATTTAATATCTTTACTTGTACCCTAAATAATACGGGAAAAGCATAACACATTAACTTTTAAGAAACTGCCAAATGAGGATGAATAAAACTTGTTAACTTGGCACACTGAAAAGCAATATATTAAAATGTTAAAAAGGGGTGCTGATTTAAGAAGATAAAAATTATTTTTAAGAAATTTGAAATAATGGGCCACCTTATCAAATTTTAAAAGCTGTACTTAAGGCAAATGAAATTCCGTTATTATAATCACCCTCTTCCAACTATGTATGTGTCATAAAAAGCCCATTGTGGCTGAATTAATTCACCACAGAAATATTCAGTAGATGACAGCAATGATCTTCAGTATCTATAAACCTAGGACACTTTCAATCAAAAGGCTGACTCCCTTCAATCTTAAAACAACAAATTACAGCTATATTCATTTATTTAAAAAGGTCTAAGGAATATCTAACTCAAATATGGAAATATTTACCTTTACAATGAGCATATGGCATTGTCATTACATAATCTTCGCCTCTATTCAAGAAAGTCAGCCGTGCTTCTCCTTCTAATATGGCAGATAATGAGTTTCCTAAAATAAATAGTTTATTAAATGTCACAAAACTAATTCAATCAATTGAAAACAAATAAGATATATTCAGGACATGTACCAGACATGTACAGTGGAATGCCTTAAAAATGTCTCAATCTAATGTGCCAGAACATGTATTTGTTATCTTATATCTAAAATATATTTGATCCATATTCCTATTCTTATAAAATGAGTACTTTTGAAAGTAGTTGCGTGATTACGTTAATTTTATATGAGGCTCTTAAGAAAAATTCTTAAACACGTGGAATATGAAATAAAACAGTTTCACTGTATAGCTTAATTTGTCCATTTTTGAAGAAAAACATTATTTCTTATCCATAAGTCACATTACTTAGTTAAGTCCCGAGTTTTAAGTACTTATCATTGATATAATAATACTAGATAATACTATAGATACTTTAGACAAATAGAAACATGCATAACCAATAACTATGAAATCAATGATAAATTTCATGGTGTTTTTCTTTTCCCCCATCGCCAATTTTTATCGAACATAATTTACATATAATTAAGTGACTTAATTAAGGATGCATTCTGATAGTCCTGGTAATGTACACAGTCAATTACCCACCACAATCAAGATACAGAATTTTCCATTACTCCAGAAACTTTCCCTTTGCTCCTTGGAAGTTGATGTTCTCCTCCAGCCCCAGGAAACCACTGGTCTGGTTTCTATCACTGTAGTTTTACCCATTCTAGAGTTTAGTATAGATGGCATTATAACATATGTGGCTTACTGTGTTTGACTTCTTTGGTCTAGCAAAAATGGTTTTTAGATTCATCCATGCTGTTGTGTCAACATTTCAGGCTATTTTAACAATAGTAAAAAATCTAATATATAAACATAGCATAACTCTCTGTTTACTTGTCTTCTTTAATTTTCCTCAAAAATGTTTTGTAGTTTTCAGTGTACAGGTTTCACATATTTTTCATTAAATGTATTGCTAAATATTTTATTTTTCAGATACTATTGTAATTGAAATTGTTTTTAAATTTTCATTCTACAAGAGTTCATTTCCGGTATACAGAAATACAATTTTAGTATATAGAAATATATAGAAATACGATCGACTTTTGTATTTTAACCTTGTATCCTATAACCTTACTAAATTTACTTATTAGTTCTAGTAGTTTTGGTATTTTCTTAAAGATTTTCTATGTAAGGCAGGTATATATATGGTTAATTTCTTGCTAATCTGTATGCTTTTTTAACTTTCCTCTGCACTGGCTAGGACCTCTAATATAATTTAATACAGAAGTAGTGAGAATGAACATTCTTGCTTTCTTTACTCCTGATTTTAGGCAAAAATTATCAATTTCTACCTTAGAAGCATAAAATTTGTTATATATTTTTCATAAATACCTTTAATCTAGTCTAATTTGTTGAGAGCTTTAATAGTGAAAGGGTGTTGAATTTTGTAAAATGCTTTTTCTGCATCTCTTAAAATGGTAGTTTTCCTTTATTCTACTAATATGTATTACATTGATTTTCAGATGATATACCAACCTTGTATTTGAGATAAACCACACTTGATCATGATATATTATCCTTTTAATATACTGATCATATTTATCCTTTTTATACATCCGTGTGTGTGTGTGTGTGTGTGTGTGTGTGTGTCACTATCCTTTATCTATATATTGATTTATTACAAATTTGTTAAGGACTTTTAAATGTATATTCAAGAGAGATACTAATTTGCTGTTTAACTGTAATATCTGATTTTGGGGATTAGGGATTGTTGGCCTTATAAATAAGAAGTACATCCTATTTTCTGTATGAAGTTATATATAATTGGTATTATTTCTTCCTTAAATGTTTAGATCTCAAGACATATGGGCCTGGAGTGTATCTTTGAAGGAAGATTTTAAATTACTAATTCAATTTCTTTCACTGATTTAAGGCTATTGAAAATTTATATTTCTTCTTGAGTAGTTTTGGCAATTTGTATTTTTTTCAGTGATTTGCCCATTACAATCTAAACTGTCAAATTTATTGGTATAAAATTGTAATGTTTCCTTTTCATCCTTTCAGGGTCTATAGAATCAGTAGTGATTCTGCTCATTTATTCCTGATTTGTATTGTCTTCATTGGTCTAAAATCTACTCTTAGATTCCCTGATTTTCTGTATTTTTGCCCACATTTTACACTAATGTCTGCTCTTTCTTATTTTCTTTCTTCTCTTTACTTTGAATTTATTTACCTCTTTATCTAATTTCATAGGTGAAAAATCAGGTTACTGACTTAAATCATTCTCTTTTTCTAATTTAAAACCAAAAATTTCCCTCTAAGCCCTGCTTTTGCTGTATCCCACAAATTTTGGTATATTTTCATTAGCATTTAGTTTAAAATATTTTCTAATTTCTCTTGACCCATTAATTATTTAGAAGTGTGTTATTTAATTTCCAAATATTTGAAATTTATCTCTACATATTATTTATTCCCAATTCTATTTCATTGAGATTGCAGAATATACTCTATAATTTTCAATCTTTATGGTGAAACACATGGTCTTAAGCAGTGAAAACACTCTACATGTACTTGAAAATAATGTATATCCTGTAACCATTGACTGTAAAGTTCTAGAATTATCAATCAGGGTAAGGTGGTTCATAGTGTTCTTTTTCTTAAGCCTTTACACTATAGTCAGAGTGTAGAAGGATGGAAGATGCAGTAGGGAGAAATAACGTTAATATAAAGAAAGCAATCACCCTTTGAACAAACAAAACATGAAACTAGGCAATAAATAAATAAATAAATAAAAATAAACCCCCACAAAACTAACATTAAGAGAAATGAAAGAGAACTTGAAGAAAAATAAAAGCATACATCACGTTCCTGGATCAAAAACAGTAAGATTTATAAGATTTCCCTGTCACACATTTAATCTATGGTTCTCTACCCTCTCAAATAACCAAAACTTAGATTTCTGTTGACATATTTTATTTTCCTATTTTGTCATAATTATTTTTTTCTATCAAGTTTAAAATTCTCTAGTTGAAATTTAATTTGTTAATTTTTCTCCATTAATTTTTTAATCGAATACAAGCATTTAAGGTTACATATTTTCTACTGGTGTATGTTTGGCCACAATTCATTGTTTAGACTGTCGTACAGTTTTTTAAGTTTCCTACTGTAACCACATTTCTCTATTTCTCCTTGTACTTAATAAAACATTTTATTGGTGTGTTATTTATTTGGTCCAAAGTTAAATACTATTACTAACTGATGCTGGAACAAGTATTCAAACTATACTTGAATTCTTTCTCTTTCTATTCAAAGTCTAAAATAGAAAACTGACCTCTAAAGTACATTAAAATGGAATCAACAAACCTTAGTAGGGCTAAAGGCAAAAGAAATACTTTATGCACTAAAAGTGCTAGTTATAGTGGGCAATCATTATTCTTCTCTTGATAAGTGGTGTTTGTGATAAATTTATATATATGTGGTATATAGTTACATAAAATGAGTCATAACTCCATTTATAAATGGGCAAAGAAAAGCACTATAAAAGAAAGGCCATTATCTAGTAGATACTTAAAATGGCACATACATTCCTTGCTCAAGACAACCAAAAACTTATCTAAATAAAAACTCACTAAAAAATAATTTCCTCCCAGAAAAGGATGCAGACTGAGACAGGGGGAAACTCACCATAGAACTTGGATTTAGCCAGGATACTACCACTAAGACAAAATCCATCCTTTCGGTTACTAACGTAAAAGGCAGATATTGGTGGATGATGGGACACCTATTGAACAGAGGGAAAAAAAGAATATAATTAGCATACTATTGTGCTATTATCAAATTCAAGTCTGCAAACTATACTCTATCAATGAATAAGAAGAAACATTTGGTAAGTAGTAAAATTAAATATTGATGATTATAGTTATCAGTCTCCCAGATGTCTCCCAAAGAAACTCATCTGGTATTTACACCATTAGGTGGGCAGTAAGCCACTTCTGAAACTAAGTTATAATGTAGCATCCATACCTCTCTCTCTTGTCTGTCTGTCTGTCTGTCTGTCTCTCTCTATCTTCCCCTCCCCTCAGATTATTAGCAATACGCAACTAGCCAGAGAGATAATGTCATATTCCTCAGGTTTGTTAGGGTGGGGGAGAGTGACAATCATATCATGAATATAAGTGTATGTAAGTTAAATTCATGAAACATTAAAACTAAGAACTGTTTTCTGACTGTCTACTATGTGTACAATAAAAAGAGATGTATTAACAGGAGGTTCTACCTTCAAGGGCCTAATGATTCATGTTCTATAAAGTTAATACAAGTGTTAAAATAACAGCTCGATGGATAATCACAAAAATAATACAGAAGTTCTAGAAGGTGGAAATCACTGCTTGCTGCAGTCATCTGGACCATAAAAAAGGAGGCGCAGGGAATGGAGGATGAAGGACGAACAGGGGGGATTTATGAACTATACAGCTGTCTAACCAGTATTGTATACTTGAACTAATTAAATAATATAAATTTATAAAAAAATTTTTTAAAAAAGGGGAGGTCAGGGTTTGTTTCAATGAAGAATAGCTAAGAAGATAAAATGGGGTGGGAGAGTTAAATTTAAAAATAGTGAGGGCAAAGAAGTGCAATACCAGGTAACCTAATTGTGAATGCACAAGTTTGACTACTGCAGAGGGCTCAGAAAGACATGTAATTTGAGATAAACTTTAAAAGATACGGAAAACATTGGATGTCAGACGAATGGATAGTAATTTGATTTTGGAACTGGGAAACACTGAAGAATTTTGGCAAAAAGAGAATGGGGGCACAGTCATCAGATTCCAGGCCTTTAATAGTAATACTTTTGAGGATGGTATTTAGTAATACTCAGTACTAGAAACTAAGATGCTTACCAAACATTCACAAATAAAGGTTAATCAACAGTGATTTAACTGAGTTAATATTTTCTATGAAAACATCCCGAAAACTTCCAAATCAGTTTTGTTTCTGTAACATGCATTTCTAATACCTGTTCGGCAATATAAAAAGTTTTGCTGTTCGTTCTGGGATGAATCCACAAACAACGGAAACTCTCACCAAGTATAGGATTATAAGGTTTCTTCAGTCCCTAGAAAAAACATACAAGTTTCAAATTACAAATAGGTAAAACTCAAAATAGCTTAAACCAGTCATGATGGCTTTAGCTGTATCATCTGGGAGATTATCCTTATAAAATTTCACAGCAGTGACATGAAATAAGTTAAAATGACGTCAATCATAATATAGGTCTAAATGATCAAGTACTGAGACCTGCAATGCAATCATTAATAAACAGTCTAAACATAACATAAAAAAAATGAAGAACTCATATAAGGCTAAAGAAAGTAAAATACAAGTATTACCTTTGGCTTTTTATAGAATCCTGACAAATACCACTTCACTACTTTCTTCAAACGAAAGTAAGGGTTTTCTTCAAGAGCAGCCCTAAAAAACAAAAAGGTCAATAAAAATTTATAGAATATATCACAAATTCTCCTTCATATTTATCAAGTCAACAATTTAGATATGATTGGAAAGTATAATTCATATTTAAAATAGATGGCAAAAGCAACCATGTACATTAGTTTATAAGAATCATTTTTCAAAATCAAGTGGTTACTTTTCTCCCCATTTTTCCCATTTTTTTGATGTCTCCAAACCAAGATTTTTCAACTGGAATTCTGTAAGAACTGAGATGTTGCTAGGGGTGTTTTGTGGGAAATTGTGATGAAAAAAATGAACACAGATTTCTGAGATCCAGGCACTGTTTGATGCCTAGCATCTGCAGTAAAGGGACAGTGGCCAAGCTGCCTCATTAACAACTTCATTAGAGGTCTTCAGCCCCATATGTCAGAGAAGGACCATGTTCACTTGATTCAGTCCATTCTCAGCTGTTGATGTTAATTAGAGGAAATCAGCAGGAACTGGCGAGTGCTATAGTACATGGAGGGAGGACAACGGAATCATGTTGGCTTCTCCTGCACACATCGCCTAAGTATAAGACGATACGCCTTTTTAGTCCTTTGTACAAAACACAGACGTTTCAAATCACAAATATGAAAGATTTAAAAATAATTTAAACTAATCAAAACGTTTTAACCGATTTTTAGCCTTTAACCTCTATGTGCTACCAACTGATTTTCCTGAGTGAACAAGCTCTATAAGTATAATAGGTAATCGAAGAATAATGTTAATTTTAAAGAAGAAATTTTTAGAAGCCATGACTCAGCTGCCTCCTCGCCCTTTTGTTGCTGATATACACATGGCAAAACATTGACCATGTACATCTACGTGAATTCTCAGGAGAATTCACTTAGCTTATTATTTATTTTATAATTTATTTATTATATTCTCAAGTATGTCTGATAGTCCAATGTGGTGAATTTTGAAGATGAAATGTAAGATGGAAGAGGCTAGGCCTAGGCTTACTGACAAATTTTGCCAAGTTATAAGGTTACTTTAGGGAGTAGTAACACCCTCTGATTGTTTTGCTCTTGTTTTAAATTCTCAATGATATTTTATTTTAAATTTTATATATAAATAAAACATAGTTTAAAACTCAAAGCAATACAAAAATGTATACATGCCTTGCTATTGCCCCATCTCAATACTCTTTCTACTTATATTCTATAGGTAACTTTTTTAACTTCCTTTTTTTTTCTTTAAGCATAAAGAAAATATATGTAGTCTTTCTTAAAAAAAGGTAGCAAACTTCACATTCTTCTGTACCTTACCTTTCACTCACACACACACACACACACACACACACACACACACTCTCTCTCTCTCTCTCTCTCTCTCTCTCTCTCTCTCCCTCCCTCCCTCTCCCCACTCTGAAGATCCCTCCATATCAATTTATAGAGTTACTCCTTATGTGTGGATGCACCACACATTATTTAACCAGTCATCTGTGGCGGGACACTTGAGTCATATAATTTTATATGATTGCAAACCCTTCTGCAACAATCTTGTATACATGTCTTTTACATATCTGGAGTTACATCTATAGGAATTATTTCCAGAAGCAGGATTACTGGATCAAAGGACTGAATGAATCTATGATCCCGGTAGATATTGTCAGAGTCCCTTAGAAAGCACTGCGCTAGCTTGTATCGCCCAGCAGCAGCAGTGCACGAGCACCTGCTGCACACAGCCTCGGCAATAAGTAGTGAGTGTTGCAAGAAAAGTGCAACCTTTCAATTTGGGAAAATGGGCATTTATTTCTCAAGAAGACCTTACTGTGATTCATGGAAACCTGTCTCACATCTGAGAGAATTACATCTCTAGACAATAAAAAAAAAAAAACTATAACAAAATATAAGGCAGAACTGGGTATAAAAGCTTTGAATTTGGTCAATGTGGTGCATGAAAAACAGTATCTTATACAGTTTGTATCTACATTTTTCTTATTTTGTGTGAGGTTTAAATGTTGAAGGTCTGTTTCTATTTCTACATTTTTAAATTGGTTGTGTTCTCTACTCCTTTTTCTATTAGACTGTGGCTCATTTTCGTTCACTTTCACAAGCCCTTTTTATTTTAGAGAGAGAAACACTTTGTGTATGATTTATTTTGCAAAAATCTCCCATAGTTTATCAGTCATTTTTTGATTCAGCTTATGATTTTTTCCCAATGTTCATTAATGCAACTAATAGACTAATGATGCAACTATAAACTGACTACAGATATTTATGTGGAATCTAAAAATCAGGTCATGTAGCCAGAACTCAATATCTTAAAAAACACAGTGCCTTGAAACACCACTGCTGCTAGAATGGAGGCAGCAGGTGAACCTGGAAAGGTCTGCCAGAAGTGGCTGTCTTTTATGGTTCTCTAAACAACTGCTGGGAGACAGGTGGACAGTTCCTCCTCCACCTCCTTTATGCCTACCTTCTTCAGAATTACACCCAGGATTGGCGGGTAGAGAGAAAAGCAAAGATGAAAGTGGACGCCAAGAGCCAGCAAATGGCATGGCATTCTGTTTCTGGTAAGCTAGGTATGCCTCATAAGCATACAGAGAGGATAAGTATAAATAAAGGCCCAAGCCCCACCCAGCACGGGACCGGAACAAAGGCTGAAGTGGGCAGAACAAAACGCCAACCACCTTTCCCTATGTCAGGCCAGTGGTCAGGGAGCCTGTGATAGCAGCGCTGTTGGGTGAGGGGTAAAATTCTTGTTCTCCTTAGGCTTGTGATCTTTAATTCAACCTCATAAATGAAAACATTATACTAAGTATTAAATATGCTTCTTATGAAGGTCAACTACAGAGTGGTGGAGAAGAGAGACTGATATCTCATTTGAGCCCAATTTTGGTAAGACATAACCATGAATAGCACTCTGGAAAAAATCTCTGAAACCGTGAAGTACCTTCTATTTTAAGAAATGAGAACCTACTTACTCAGACAGGAAATCTGCATGATAGTAGTAATCTGAAAGTTTATCCAGGAAGAGCGAGGTTCCAAGATGAATGTGGGCAGAACAACCCTGGACAGGTCCATGCCAGGGCGGACTTGTTCAGCAGTGTCCAGATGAGGCTTTTGTTTTCTTCAGACACAGTTTCTGTTTGAGAAGCCTCACCTGCCTTTAGCGATTAACAAAAAATTCTGAAATATTATATTTATCTCAGACATATCGATGTGTAGAAAAAGACAGCTAATGTTTAAAACCTGATTTCTCTATTGTCTATTCCAAGCATTCTTAAAATGTGGAAATAACGTATTAAGTAATAAATAAAATCCATAGCTATAAAATTTAAGTAAAAAGGGTAGTTGCAAGAGACATCAAAGTGAATGATACATAGAAAGAATTCATTACAAAAAATGTTAAACTCCATTATACTATCTTTACTTCTATAAACTAGCAATAACAAGAAAGTTATAAACTCATGTTTCCTTGAAATTTATTTTGTACCTGGCAATGACATTAAGCAGTATGCTATGTTAAAAGTAAACCTGAAAAAGATGTGAACTTTACATAGAATATACTCATATTTGTAGGAGTACTATGTTTTAGCTGCTTATCAATTTGGATATATTTTATATGCATGCAACTTTTAAAATAAAATAGGTATCACAGAAATGTTCTCTTTTAGGAAAATAAGTAATATGACAAACAAACGATATATTCAATTTCATTAAAAA
Organism: Eonycteris spelaea; assembly: GCA_003508835.1. Lineage (NCBI taxonomy): Eukaryota > Metazoa > Chordata > Mammalia > Chiroptera > Pteropodidae > Eonycteris > Eonycteris spelaea. The sequence goes on along the minus strand of PUFA01000375.1, from coordinate 119,598 downwards.
ATTCCCAAGAATTAGAAAACCAAAACTCTCTGAAAATCCGATTTTTACCTCTCCAAGTTCCTCATGGCTCTGTTCAGTGTAGGTGGTCTCCTTTAAAGGTTCAACAGGCTCAGGTTCAATATATGAGTCATCTTGCCTTTCTGATGTATCTGTGTCACTTTCTTCACTTTTCCCCATCACCTCATTGTCAGACTCATCATGCTCTTGATCATTTTCTTTATCGGATTTATCAGAATACATATCTTGGTCCTTAAAATGCTGTCGTTCAATTTCACTGTCATTTAATCTTAAGAAAAAAATTATTAGAATAATCAAGAAGGTTAAGAGTATTTAATCTATAAATAACAATGATATTTAACATTTATTGAGAATTTGCTATGCGCTTGGGGCTGTTCTTAATGTTTTATATAGTTTAACTCATTTAATCTTCAAAATAACTCTATAAAATAGGTAATTATTCTCTTTACAGATTAGTAAAATGGCACAAAAAATTACGTAAAAATCTGGGGCAATGTTAAAAGATGACACTTTGAGCTCTTTGCCTATGTTTTGGGGCTAAAATCTTCCAAAAGCAAAATTTTAGACTATTCTCTTGTTATTTTCTTAGTTTTGAAATTGTCATTTGAATCAATCTTGCTGTCACTTCTAGTCTGAAGAAAAACTTCAACTCAAGATCATTAGATTCTCAAGTGAACTCAAATTATGACTTTATATCTGTAAAGGTCTCCAAATCACTCAAAAATAAGTCTAAGAATAAGACAAAAATGTGAAAGGTCAGTAATTATCTATTTAACATTATAAACACATAAATTTAATTAATACTTAATCTTGAGGGGAAAAATCCAGTGAGAACTGGAAATGGAAATTTCAGCTTAAAAAATGAACCTATAGCCTAAAATTGATAAATTGCTCTAGCCAACCCTGTTTTTACTAACGCTAAAGTGATTAGGGTTAGTAATATGTACAAAAAAAAAAAAAAGAATTTTTTTAAAACCTCACTTTCAGAATCAAAATTTTTTAAAGAAATTTCTTATTTAGGAAAAGTATCTGTTGGTCTCATTTGGTATAAATATCTTACAGGGATAAGCACTAAACTACTTTAAAATAAATACACGGTGCCATTACATATAACCGATATTTTAACAATGCTGAGATAGTAACAGAGCAAAAGTCCTATTTGATTCCGATGTTAGTCTCTATTTTTACAAAATCTTCATTTGTTTAGATTTTAACCAGAGAATTTCTAATAGAAATTCATTTTCATATACATATTAGTTTCCTTCTTTCCCTTTACAATCATGTTTTTTAAAAGTAGTCGAAAATTGCTGTCTCTGCTTTCTTACCATCTAGTCACTCCTTAACTTTTCATAATCTGGTTTTCACTCTCCTAAATCCATGAAATTGTTCCTTTAAAGGTCACTAATGATGGCTTAAATTGACAAATCCAATGGCCTTGTCTAACCTTTCTCTACATTCCTGGATTTTGATGATGATTATTTTCCTTAAAATGGAGTTAGTGCTCTAGTTCTCTGCAATCATGGTTCTACTTTTTAAGTTCTCTGATCCTTTTACCTACTATCCTTAGATATTCCCATCTTCCTTGGCCCTTTTTAATTTTTCTATATCCTTCTCCTCTGGCAAGCGACCCAATTTCAAGGTGTTGCCATCATTTGTATTTGATGTGGTCCCATGTAAGCAGGAACAAGCGTTAGACTCATGCTTTTAAATCCTTGGCTGCTGTCACCTTTATGTCCTGGGACCAAAGCATCCTCAACATGTACAATAAATTATTATCTTCCAAACATGGTCCTTTGTTTGATTTTACCATTATCTTCCCATTCATTCATGCTTAATGCTTGGCAATTATCTTTAACTTCTTTAATTTCACGAACCTCCCATCCCTATATTCAAGCAGACTATAAGTCTTGAAGCTGGGCTCCCTCCTCCTATCTCTGCACCATCAGCCTCCTGATCATTTTCTGTCATATGGCCAAATAAATATGTTGATATGTTGATTCTACTTTTGTAAAAAATCTGTTATATTGATTCTCTCCTTGAGTCCCTAGCTGGATGTTATGTTTTCAGCCTCTAAATTTTCCTGATCTTATGTTGCCTTAAGATATCTCTCTTTGGTTGTTTATGTTATTCTTTTTATCTTACTATTTATAGTTGCCTGGCATTTTATAGGTTTCAAACAAAACAAACAAAACAAAACACTTCTCCAGGATCATATAACTAATAAATTGTGTCCTGTATTCAAATGTAGAATAATATCTGATTCATCTCCCTATTCATAATGTGGATTATACAGAAAAATGTGCGCTATCTTATACATAAAACAGGCTCAAAAATTTTAATGACTAAATATGTGAAATGGAGGAATTTTTAACATCCTCAAATTAGAAGCATTTACAGATAACCTTGTATTCAATAAAAACAACTAATGATTTATAGCTGAAGAGCTTTGAGGGAAAAATCTCAAGAAGAGTTCCCAACCAACACGCATTTCTATATGAACTGTGCTCCCTTCCTCCCACCATTCTTATCCTATTCAGGGGTCCATACTTGAGATTAAAATAAAACTCCAGGTTATAGGTATGCAAAGAAAGAATGTAAAAGGTTAGGTAAGGGAGGTTTTTAAAGAGAGCGAAGGAGAAAGCTCAAGCAAAAGGATAAGGAAAAAATATTCAGCTCAGGTTATATGGAAAAAGCGAAGAGTAGCAGTCTAACTTTGAGGAGAGTAACCCAGTGCTGACAGGAAAAAGTGGCTGTAGAGAAGCTGGGTGCTGGGGCAAGGGAGGAAAATGGGAAATCTAAAGTCTTTCCTATAAAGCACCAAAAGAGAGCTGAACCTCAACAAACCTCTCAATCTCAAATAAAGTACTTCTTAATTTTTTTTTTCAGTATTAACTACAATAAATGTTTCAAGGGCTAAAACCACAAATAAGATACAGTTCCAACTTGAAACATTTACAATATAATAGAAGAATTCCACAAATACCAGGTATTGTTACAATAACAAAAATGCTATAGAAAAGCAACAGAAGGGCAGATTACATTTCATGGTCATGAGGCAGGAAAGTCTTCACATATGATATAATATTTGAGATCTGTCTTAAAGAATATGTAGGATTATGACAGGAGAAAAGAGCAAAAGGGACCAGAAATCATTCATAATTATGGGGACACCATGCACAAGGACAAAGGAAACAGTATGATCATATTTGGGAAATAACAAGTAATTCACGTTAGCTAGAATCAAGGAAATAACTTTCTATACCTTAATACAGTAACTAAATAATCTTAAACTAGGCCTTAGGCCATATAATAGGAAGAAGATAGCCAAGTTTCAATCCTAAATATACTATAAGAATTCTAGGCCTGCCATCTAACCCAGGGAACAATATGGGCTCTAACATAATTACCAAATCAGTGGCAACATCTACTTACTGGAAGTTGTCACCACTGTGGAGATTGTTAGCACGTAATAAGCCATACAAAGTCACATGTGTGCTCTCTGACGAAATGCTCAAGTCATGTTCCTTTCCTTCCCTGATCATTGTACGTTTAAGAAGACTAGAACATTTCAAAGCCAATTCCAAAGCATCCATCCAGCACTCCCTAGAGAACACAGATTCATCAGCAGTGTGAGTCAAGAACTAAAAAAACAGCACCTATCTTACAAATAACAGTTAGCCTTTAAGCATAGTACTATTTCTTTGAGAAATATTCACTGGAAAAGTTAATTTGAACATAAAATCTTGTAAGGATTTTTTTTTAATTCAATTTTTTTTTTAGTTTAACAAGTGCTTTTTACATACTAAGCATCTAGAAACCGATGGTAAATGAATAGAATATAACACACAATAGAAAGTCACCTAATTACAAAAAGTGTACTTTTTAAAATCTGAGAACACTGACATGTAGTATAATTTGAAAGTACCAAAAAGTACTGAAAGGGTTATGTTTCTACAAAACAAACTGTCTAAAACAATGTTTCACTGTTGACAGTAAGTCTACCCCCAGGTTTAGCATCCATTCTACTCATATGTATGAACATTTTAAAGTCAGGGAAATGCCTGCACAATACCATCACTAGCTACCATATTAGTATAAACACTAATTACTTTATTTTTTAAATTAAAATTTAAAACTGTAATTAGCAGGAAAAAAGAATGTTAGTTGCTCTTAAAATTCATATATAGTTGTTTCAAGATCCTGCTGGAAATATCAGCCAAGTAAAACACTTTCATAATGAAAGCTTGTGCCTATGATATTTTAATTTTAAAAATAATCATCTGGTAAATGTAAAACTTTGGAAGGTTATAAGATTCTTTAAGCTAAGTTAGTCTAAACTATAAAACAAAAATGAGGAAGAAATCCACTATTAATTATTAAAGTTTTAAAGTTATCTTGCTTTCATATAAATAAGTGTTGCTTTCCTATATTTGCTTCAAGAATTAAATATTGTTAAGTGCAGAACAAAAGTTTGTCTCACACAGAAAAACTCAAAACAGTTTATATGTGTCTTATAAATGTTAATATTTAATGATAAAATATAAATAGTATTAAGCACACCTTTAAAATGATAAAACTTAATGAGTTGCCACAGAGAACACTAACCAAGTCAGATAGGTGTTAACGTTTCAATGGAGAATGAAGAAAACTCCAGGCTGCTAACTCATCACTCAATTCTTTTCTACCAGATTTCTATTTGTCTACCAGGTTAATGATATATGTGGTGTTCTAAGCAACTTATGATTACAATACCTCTACTGAAAATATCACACTAAAAACAGACTTTCCCAAGGGAAAATACATAGTACTATATAAAATAAATCTTTAAAAAGGAGGACTTAAATCCAATCCATTAAAACTTGTATTTACCATCTGACTCTGAAGTAGCTCGGATGATCAAATAACTGCTAGGTAAGGGCTGAGTTATGGATCCAACTGCTTCACCTTTTGGACCCTTAATATAAACAAATAAAATAAAAATAAGCAAAATAAACAGAATACAGTATGAGATCTTCAATTTTATATGTAACTTTATATTGTTATATTATTGGTAACAATCTAAGTTAGGCATGGATTACAATTTGAAAGAAGTTTTAATTTCATGCTTCTTGACAAAGCAAATGTTACAATTTCTAGTTTATAGTTATAATTTATAAGAAAAATTAAAAAAAAATTGACTGAGTCTAGAGAAAAAAACCAATCTCCATTTTATAACCAATGATTAATTTGTTTATAAATACCAACTATAAAAGCTAATTTTATTTTTCCAGAAACAAGAAAGAAAAAGGATTTTTTGTTGTTGTTGGTTGGGGTTATTTGTTTTAGAAGTATACAACACCAAGACCTCTATAGTAATTAGCAGCACCAAAGCTTATCTTTGGTGGACAATTCTTATCTGGAAAGAAAACCTGAGGATTGAAATTATAGTATAATTTTGATAGAAAAAGCATAATTTTTTAGTTGTCAGATCAAAAAATAAAATGGGTTTAAGAAGCATAAATATTAGAAAGTAAAGATGCAGATTCAAATAAAAAAAAGAAAATAACATGATTTTATCAAATCCTATAATATCCCATGGGTATTTTCCAACAGCTTTATAATTTATGGGCAGCTCCTAGAACCAGCATAGAGTAGGATCTAGAGTCAGAATGCCTGGGTTTTGACCTCGGCTGCATGTAAGAAAAATTATTTAAGTAACATTTTTAGGCCTCAATCTCTTTGTCTGGTTAATAAGGGAAAATTGTATCCTCTTTTGCATGGAATGAAAAACTCCATGCAAAAAACTCAAGAGTCTCTAACACAAAAAAAGAACTCATAAATATTATTTTTTCCTAATCTTAAGCATTGACTTTGAAGTCGTTTAAATAATGTCCTAAGCAGGTTTCGCTTGTGGAGAATATTCTGATGTTCATATAACTATACAAATTTCCCTCCTCTAAGTATCTGGAATAAATTTAACATTAAAAACATTTTAAATGATTTGAAAATTCATTATAATTTTTATAATTCCTAAGAGTTGTAGTAAAGAGTAAATATTATAGATGAAAAGTTTTGAAAGTAACTTTCTACTTACTTGAGAATTACATGATATATACCACAGGTTCTCTGGGTTAAGGTTCTATAGGTTAAATCCTTTCCCCTGTGGGAAGTATCTAATTCCAGACTGGAATTAACTGTGTAATCCTAAATTTATTTGTTGTATGACTCCAGACTACTGAAAAAATGATAAAAAGTCCAGGTCTTTTTTAGATGTATGTATATTGATTAATTAAGCAATATCAAAAAAATTTTAAAGCTGAAGCTACTTTTGGTTGGCTCTAATCTCAAGTAGGTGGTTTTTTCTTAAAAGAGGAGTTCTAAACCCTTTATTCAAGTATAATTGACCTTCTTACAAATTAAAACAATGAACACTTTGTAAAAACTTAAACTAGACTCATTTATTCGGTTAGCGTGTACACTGTAGAACTTCGTAGTTAATCAAAAAAGGCATTTCTATTTTCCTAGTTAATTTTCTGCTTTTACAGTACACAGTAATGTTTTAAGTTATAAAGCATTAGAGCTCTATCTTTTAAGAAAGCTACCTCTTAAGAGTAAGTAGGACTGAGTCTGTTTACAGTCTATTCACATATTTACATCAGTATAGGAAACACCACAAAAATAAATGGCAGCTTCTGTTTTAGGGGATCTTACAATTTTGATAAAGAGAAAAATATAGTAAATATGATACAATATCACAAAGCAAAATTAGTAATTGCAAAAATTTTTTTTAAAGTACAAACTGAATTCCCATGGCAAAGAGATAAATAGGGTACAATATAAATTAAGAAAACATTTTCTGAAAAAATTTTTAAATTAGATCTTAAAGGTAAACATGGATTTTTGGTGCAGATTTCATTGTGGGTAAAGACAGAAAGAGGAGTAATGTACTTGAAAATAGAAATAAATTTATAAGTCCTGCCAGAGAACAGTGATCATCAGTTTAGATTTATTTCAGTTCCACTCATAGATTGTCATATTTACCTTTTATCTATATAATAAGTGCTTACTTACCTTCACTGCCCAAATAGATTGCTCCAAAGGATGAAAAAGTTTAAAACAAAAGCCATCTTTTTTTGATGGACGCTCAATGATTTCACAGGCATTCAGAAGAACTGTTCCTACCCACTGACCATTTTTTTGGGTTTTATAGATCAGTAGCACCCCGGTTTCAACACACACCACAGCTTGGTCCAGCTCTTTAGAGTACCACGAATCTACAGGAAGATAAGTTTAAGAAATAAAACTGTTTTTCTCCTCCTGCTCCACAAGATGCAAACTGAATAATGACAAAGAGGATGTTTTAATCTACAAATTCCCAGAAAATATACATGTTAGACTCGATAGGTTTTTTCTTTTTAAAGCTTCAAAATGACAAGCACTGTTAATAAACATAAAAACAGCATGACTCCTTGCTTCTGAGGAACTTAAATTCTAGTAGGAGACTGGGTCAACAATTTCAAAGTATTGTACTAAGCAGAATGGTTTTCCTAACCTTCTGGGTCAGGTCAGAAGTTATTAAAATATAATTTTCTAGTACCCAGATTCTCCTCCTTTTAGCATATATCACAGCTATAGTTTTATTTGTGTGAGTGTAAGATTATTCTACCTTTTAAGATTCACCCCCCTTACCGTTACATCAAGAGTGCTGAAAACACTGCTAGCACACCCTGGCCATTCCCTAAATATTTGGTGAGTGGTAGAAAGAGAGAAGAACCTCCTTCTAGTCCCTAAAATTACCTCCTCTAAATTACTTTATTCTTAGTAATTACATAAAGTATGCTGTATAAATTTCTTGGGGAAATTTTAACACTCAAGTTACATAAATCTCTCTAGTCTCATAAAATGTTGTTCATCCTAAGTTTTAATGCTATGTCAAAAATAAGTCTGTAACTTGTTTTTCCTATTCTATTTTGTATGTGATCCATTAAAAGTGTTTCTATGCAAGTCATTGAATTCACAATACTGAAAAGAATGCTAATATTGAAATTAATAACTAGAAATTATCCTCACTTTTATTTACTGTTCTCTCAATGCACTTACATGAATTATAAAATAACACAGGGATTCCTAGCCCCTCAAATAGGCATACCATAGTTGACTCTAAACAAGAAAACTTTAGAAAGGGGGAATTTGGAGCTAGACATGGAGAAAAGAGAAAATCTTTAAGAAAAAGTATATGTGAAAGAGATGGAAAGAAGGGAGTTATCCTGAGAAAACATTCTGGATCTTGGAGATGTGACAGTAGAACATGAATGGCAAATTACCAGAATGAAGGTAAGATTTAGAAAGTCAGCCTGGTGACGTGTTGGGGACTTTTGGAGAGCTGGTTGAGGAAATCCAATGCAAAAGACAAAAGTAGGTGTAGCCCTTCAAAATCCAGGTGAGATCTGGAGTTTAAAGACTTCTAAGTAGAGCCAAAATTAGTCAGAAGCTGTTTTCGACACGACACTGAAGAAGACCCTAGCATTACTTGAACTACTAGGGAAACGATCACTAGCCTCCACATTAGTAAGAGAACTGCCATGACAGATCCCATAAAGATATTAGATATTGGGAAAGTGGAAAGCTTTCAAGGTTGGGGTGATTTTTAGGTCAATACCAGGTACTAAAACTTCCTGGGGTCACAATCTTACAAAATCATTCTTAAAGTTAGCATCAGTTTGAAAGATTACTACCAGATAAGAATGAGAAAGAGGATAGCGTGACTGGGATGATAGAAAAGGAAATAAAAATACATGGAAATAAACAGAGGCTAAAAGAATAAGGTATGAAAACAGCAATATGTATGTTTCTCTGAATATTAATCCTTTTCAAATGCTAACTTGTATTTGTTTGATCTCTTCCCAATAATGCACATACCAAGTCTACAATAATATTAAATAATTTGAATAGCAAACAAAATATTTCTTTACAGCATATTGATTAGGACTATGGAACATTACATAAATCAAAAAAGCCTTTAAAAAAATTGCTATACATATATGATGTCGTTGTCAAGAAAGACAACATTAAGACTCCTTCTCCCCATTAAGACTGCAATACAGAACGTCTGGGATACAATTAATAGTTTGTCAGTGAAAAACAATCATCCTATTAGTTGTTTTCATCTTGCAGGCTTTTAGTGCAATCTGAGCTTTCCTACTCCAGTAAGCAAACATCCAGCAATGTGGATTCAAGATTCAAAACAAACCGACCTTCAGCCAGTCGGCCATGACGATCACGGAAGGGTCCGTTATGGTGCTGAGCAGCTCCTTCGTGGCTCTTTTCTTCTCCTCTCGGTAATTTTTCTTCTGTACCTATTTTACAGAAATAATAGAAAAATTAAAAAAATATTAAAATGGGCGATGTCTTTTCAATTTTTTTAGGTCTATAGAATGCAGAGTATAAAATTCTAAACCTCTTTTAGAATTCTAGTGTCTTAGGATAAAATAACTATGTTTTCCTTTTAGAGTTGGTAGAAATTTTTAGAGGTGAGAATCTAGTTTTTGTGACCATTGGTCCAGTTCTCCGTATCTTTTTAAAGAATTCTACCTTTTTAAAATTACACAATATATGAATGCAGTCTCAGAAAAAATTTCAAACAACACAAATAAAGCTAAAGGCCATCTTCATTATATCCTGTCCTAATGCAATTCCCAGAACTGACCACTGTTTACTTTCTTGAAAACACTACCCTTTTAGGCCTTTTCGGTGCATATAATCTATAGAAGTATACAGCTTTTGTGTTAGTTTTAGATTTTTCAAACACATTAAAAAATGTTCTTCTATTCAATATTTCTGGAGCATTTCCATGTCTATCTCATTCTTTAAACTGATATACAAAATTACTAGTATGAATAAGAGCTCTAACATTTATTGAATACATTCTGTGTGGCATTCACAGTTCTAAGCACTTTACATGTATTATGTCATTTAATCCTCACAATAACCTTGGGAAGTTGGACTATTAATATCCTTATTTTATACATGAGAAAACTGAGGCACAGAGAATAACTTGTCCAGGATCACACAGCTAGTAAGTCATGCAGGTAGAATTCAAACAGAGGCAGGCTGCTCTAAAAGACACACTCTTAAACACTATGCTATACTGCTTCTAGAATTTTTCTTAATATATTCTCTTAGTAGAATATGGAAATCTCCTCTGTTATCAGTTTTTTCATATTACAAACAATGCTGCAATTGTTTGCAACCCACAATTTTGCTCTTTCTCGATACTAATATGTAAGATATAAATAATTTAGAAACCACAAAAATGAAATTAATTCATTCAAAATATCAAAGTTTTACCTCCACAAGTCGCTTCTGAGATAATCAGGGAAAGTAGCATTGAATGAATGTAATCTTATTATTGCTTTGTTGTTGCATGGATGGGAGAAGAGTGGTGATAACCTATCAGTGATATATTTTTTTAACTATAACAAATCTTAGTTGCACTGAATGGTGACTACAGACAAATAACAAAATTTTAATAATTCTATAGTCCAAAAACTTTACTTTTAGCCTTTATTATGCATAATAAATTCACTGAACTAAGAGCAGATTTAATATGAGATTGCAATTGCACAGAAGATCAAATGTGGAGAGAAAATGGGGGTAAGAGAGACTCCACAGGAATCACAGAGAATACACAGCCTAATAAGCATGTATTCCTCAGGTTCCAGGATCTGTAGCCAATCTGGAAGGCAAGCCCAATATTGCATGTTTATTAAAAGAAGCTGAAGTTCTAGACTTGTAATTGTTGGCTCAAATTTTAAAAAACATTATGTAGGTCAACAAAATACAGCAGGTCCTCTAATAATGTCACTTTGTTCAACATCATTTCATTGTAATGTTGATAAGATGCTGTAGGAACTCTTGTATATATCAATTAGCCTGGGGTAAAACTGTTTTCTTTATATGTCGTTTCACTGAAGTTCCAAGAAGCTATATTGACATGTTAAGTGAGGACTTGCTGTATATCTGCCCAGGGGCCAAATTCAGCCCACGACCTAGCAGTAAACTAAAATATCAGGTGTTCAACAACATAGTGATGTGCCTGACTGGCGTACAATTCTGCAAAGATACCTAGTCCTCAGCCCCAGGAGCTCTGGGATAGTCATTAAGTAGCCTTTTCAGTTAGCTCCAGAATACCACACAAATATTAACATTTTTTATTGTGCCTGTCTGGCTATTTTTTTGTTCTTTTTAGGAAGAAAATAAGATAAAGATATCTATTTCTTTATTTGCCTACTTTCAAAAGCACACTCAAAGCATAATGTTAGTTATAAAATGACTGTGAGAACTAACCTTGAGAGATTCTTTTTTTGTGAGCTTGCTTGAAGCTGAACTATCCTTCTCCGAGCCATTATAAAGTTTAGATTCAGACTGAAATCACATAGAAATGAACAAAAAGAAATAATAATTAAAACTTTCACTTATTCTATACATATGGAATATAAAGAAATAATGTTAATGCTATACTTCCCATTTAGTGCTGTGATTTAGCAAAATGTTGATTTTCATATATCGATTTTCTATGTAGTATATTATTTGGGGTCTAAAAGCCAATCCACATTAAACCCACAAAACCACAGAAATAAAAGCTAATGATTAAATTAATCTACAATGTAAGGTAAAACAAGACCATTTGGAAATTTTTGCATTCTGTTTTCCAGAGTATTTCTAAGAAACATACAATTACTTTTCAAACAAAAGTATCCAAAGCAATATAATTTTTTAACAGTTGAAATATTCTTAAGAAAAGAACCCAAAAACCCAAACCATGTGCATTCTCGCAGGCTGCTGCACACACTGCCTTGTTTGCTGTACTCCTCGAACGGAAAGAAATATAAACGTATTCAGAAACTAGTATTAAAACACTCTATCTAATTTGTGTGGTGTTTAAAAACCAATATTCCTAGCATCTACTTTTTATCTACCCAGTCAGTGCCCCTAAATTATTATTAAGGTCTTAAACTTGTTTCCAGACTGTTTGTAATTAGTATTTTCATTTGATCTGCATAAGAACCATGAAAAGTATGCATAACAAATAGTTTTATCTCCATTTTACAAAACGTGAAAGAGAAGCCTAGGGAGGCTAATTTTCTAATCTAACATTTAATAGCATAGCAAGGACCAGAACCTGGGTCTCCCAAACTAACACTCTTTTAAGGAGACTACATTCTTTCACCAGAGTGGAAGCATAAAACTAAAAGCTGTTTCTACAAACCTAAAATAATAAACTTAAACATGCTCCTTCAATGTCCTATGATTTTCATTGTTATCTATTGTTAGACACAAAAGAAGGCGAAGTTCTTAGTATTACTGCTAGTGCCAAGAAAGTATATGGGGCTTGATCCTTATGGTGGCTTTCAAATGATGAACGGCCAGATCTATATAATATCATTACATGTGATCAAGGATAAAAAAAACTCTGGGTATAAACTCTTTCACTCAGTTTTAAGATTCCTTGAGTGCAGGCAGGGGCCATGCTCATTTACCAATGATACCCAGTTCTCACCTGGAGAAAAGAAAGGACTCAATAAGTATTTGATGAATTAATAAAATGAAAATAAAAGTAGCATTCGCACCTGATTTTTCTCATCTCTTAATAATGCCCCTGCTACTTGGTAAAAAATATGTGTTATCATGGTGATAGTAATAACTGGGTGTAATAGAAGGAAATGGCAAATTGTGCTCAATGCAAAAGGTGGGGATTAACTTAGTTAAAAATTCTTAAAGTTACTCCTTTGAGAACGGGACTTGAAGCATGACATTTGCTTACTTTTATGACAATGGTAAATATTGTGATACCAAAACAATTTCATGAAATTTCTCAAGCCAGATTTCTCAAGCCAATTTCTCTTCCTCTTGCCCATGGGAACCCAATGATGTCACAGCTACTGTCATAAGAATATGACAGTTTCTATTTCTCACAGTTTAATAGAAAAATTTGTATTATAATATTCTCCTTAAATACTATTCAATAAAAAATACTAATAGCATTAGCTTAAAACTTAATGAAAATTAATGGCTGTTTACTCTTCAAGAAGTACGATGCTAAACACTTTATGTGCCCTACCTCATTTAATCCTCAAAGCAACCCTATGAGACAGTAGTATCCCCCTTTTGTTAATGAGGAAATTAAAGCCAACAGATTAAATAACTTTCCAAAGACACAGAACTAGTTAAGTAGATGAGATGGGATTTGTACTTGGTCTAGCTGATTCAATCTCATGCTCTTACCATCTCAATATATCGATTTGTCACCTTTTCAAACTATTCATAATCTCAGACTCGAATTTAAGATTCATCTTCACAAACAACAAAACCTGTTTCTCTGACATGACAAGATCTGGCTTGGTAATTCCTAAAAGATTCCAGTGTATAAGGAACCAGCAGACCAGACGCTTAATAAATTAGTACACATATACTTTAAGAAATTATTGACATGTTGGGTAGCTAGTACTGAAAAAAATGATCCGGTAACCAAGTTCTAGTCTTTTTAATACATTACTGCTTAAGTTTTCTGAATCACAGGTTAACTTCTAAATACCAAACATCGTAAACTATTTTTATTGGAAATATTTCATTGTTTTCCTTCTTTTATAACCTTAGTAACCACTATCTTAATGATGACCACAGGATTTAATGTATAATATTGCTAGTCTCTTAGCTAAATAGCCTTATATGTTCAGCATGTTATACACTATTGTCTCTTTACGGTTTGGGTAACTCTTGTAAGTATTAAATCTCTTTCAGTCCTAGCTTCCTCATTTGTAAAATGAGGATGCGCCTACTAACTCATAGGGTTACTATGAGGGTTAAATGAAGTAGTGTGCATGGTACGTTTGATGGAGTACTTAATATACATCGTGTTTCAGGTTTGTGACTAACCTTTAGAATTAAAGTGCTGTCAAAAACCAGATTTTTAGATCAATGGAACATTAAAGATTAACAATATTTTCAACATGCTTTGAAAACTATAAAATACTGCAGATATAAGAAATAACAATAATGATAAGGTTCCATGAGCATATCATACATTTTGATTTGGAAAGGTTTTTTTAAATACCCAGCAAATATCTTTTTTACAGCAAATGATAGACAACTTAGCAAACCTACAGGCAAGCAGACTGATGGCTGAAAAATCAAGTCAAATCTGGGCTCAGAAACCCCTTATCCCTGTAGTAGGATTCCTTTTATCCTACTAGAAACATTACTAATTCTGCATTTCTTTTACTGAGATGGATAATTAAAAATTCATTAAACATGCGAACAAGAAGATGGGATGGTTTTATTAACTGACTTACCCAATTTACTCATTTACAGGAGATGTGAGAAACAGGAACTGCACTTATTTTTGAAAGGTTGGGGGGGGGTAAAAAGGGTGCATCCTATTGTGCATCTTATTGGTCTCAATTATGTATATCAAGAAATAACATTTAACCCCAAATCCTATGACCAAAATGACAGTATTGATACTTTTTACATCAAGTTTTTAAAAGGTTAAAATTATTTGATAGTCTAGCTATGTAGATCAATTATAGAAGGAATAACAAAATTTTGTTTCTCAAAGTTACTTAGGAAAGAATAAAATCTTCAGAATTCCATGAAAATGAGGTTTACTGATAAATGTGTAAATTTTAGGACTGTTCTGAAAAACAATAGAGGGGTGATATGTTAAAATATTTAAGAACCAACTAGTGACTACTCATCTCTTAAGCTAACAGAACAAAACAAGAATAAATCTACGTTAAGATAAAATCAGTAAGTTTCAGCTCTTGGAAAATAGCAAGATGAGTACAATTTTACTTATACCAAATAATAACCACGTTAAGAAACCCACTTCTTCACTGTAATTCCTTATTTACAGGAAGAAATGAATTCTTAATACTCATTATTAACCAAGTTATTGTCAGGCACTTGCAGCTTCACAATGTGGGAGGCAGATTTTATCTCCTGTGTGCAGATTAAAAAAAAAAAAAAAAAACTGAAGCCACTCTGAATTCTAGCTCTACCACTTTGACCCTTGGAGAGTTACTTAATTTCTCTAAGCTTCAGTTTGTTCAGTTATAAAATGGGGCCAATAATATCTGTCTTCTAGTACTGTTGTGAGAGTTAAAGTGACACATAGCAAGCTCTTAATACAAAGTAGCTATTAATATCATTGTAATTAGTATCTAAGAAGTCACAAGTAATATATGAGGGTCAAGATTCAAATACATTTTTTTTTTATTAAAACATTGTTGTCCAGTGGAACTTCTAAATGACAGAAATGTTCTAAGTCTGAGTAGTCCAATGTGGTAGCCACTATATGTGGCTACTGAGCACCTGAGATGTGGCTAGTGTAACTGAGTACCTGAATTTCTAATTGTATTTAATCTTAATTAATTTAAATTTAAAAAGTCATGTACAACTAGGTGCTATTGTACTCAAAGCACAGTTCTAAAGACGATGCTTGTTTTTTTCATTAATGCATACTGCTTCACTAAGGCATGTAAACTTTCTTTTCAGGCTCCCTGCTGCACACCCCACTTCCTTTAAAGACTGCTTAAAGGTGGCTGAGGTATGTAACTTGGGTTTAAGGGTTTGGCTTCTGAGTAAATAAACTAGTACACCGTGCATTCATCAATTCTGGTGTTAACTGCTTGAAAATAGGTTTTTTAAATTCCATAAATTTCATTGTATTTCTAGCCAGAACAGACCCACAATCATTATTTTCTCTTTAATTTTCTTTAATTATATATCTCATATAAAATGATCAAGGCATTTCTCATGTATATGTTATGTATATACAAAGTACTATTAAACTTTCATGCTAAGTACTTTTACACATATGCTAGATGGACCTTTATGTAACGAATACTTGAAAAGTGCAAATGAAATTTGTGTGAAATTATATATTAAAACATTATCATTATCATCTTAACCACTCCAATAAGAGGAACAAAAAATTTAGAGTTTTAAAGGCAAAGCCTATTGCTGAGAACAGCAGAGAATTTACTAGCTTAAGAAATGGGTTTCCTTACCAAGTCACTGTTTGATTCCATACACCTAAAAGTTTCTCCTGGTATTAAATCTGACCAGAAGTAACAGTCAAAAGTCAAATCCCTCGACAAATTATGGAAATCTAGTGAATTACAAACCCATAGTAAAACTAATGTATCATACAGTGTCCCTCAAATTTGTTCCTCCTATATAGGTACTCTAAAAAAATTCTCAACAGACCTAAAAATATGCATTAGTACCTCAGTTTGAGAATTACTAATTTAGGAAAATATGTCTTATTCTAAGAAAATGTCTTTCAATTGCAGGTTATTACTGTGAGAGATCTTTGGCCTTTAACTGGTAAAGTATTTATTTTTTGATTGTGATTCAAATGAACCTTGAGGATTTCTCTGAATGGAACTCGTACTGCTGTAGCAGCTACACCAGAAACAATATAACTATGGAGAGAGGACACTTGTTACCAAGAGGCTATATTTCCAAGTAAACAACAGTGCCTGAATCGGCCCCAGTGGAACTTTCCTTCTTTCATACATACCACATGGTTTAGATATACAAATATAAAAACATCTCAAAAATCTGATAGAATTTCGGTAGGTGTTAGTTCCCTTACCTTAAATATTAGAAAAATGTCATAATCATATATATGAGGACAACAATATGCTTACCTTGCTCTTTGACATAGAAAGTGAAGATTCATCTTTAGTTTGAGAAATGTCTTCTTTTCCTCTTTCGAAACCTTTAAAAACATCGTTAATGTCAGTATTACTATTTTTGAGCACATGAAGGCATTGAAACGTATATATAAGCATTAAAAATGAATGCATGTCATTCAATTTCAAATACACATTATATTTATTGTATATCAGTATGACAAATCTAGATTGAACATAATTTTAAATTATTGTAAGTTTAAACACTTCTGTGGGGTTCTCTTTAATATAATAATTCTTTAGAATAAATTAAGATTTACAGAGGCAATGAAGTCTTTCCCTGAACCCCTTTTCTCTGCTTCTAGAGCACCTGGCATGTATTCAGGCCTCATGGAGGTTTTACTTTAATGTTTTCTAACAGGATCCTAACTGATAGAACCAACCCAGAATACTTTTCACATCTCCTGCCAAACTGGAAAACAATTCCAGAATTGCTGATAAAAAAAGACTAGGGAAATAAATCTGGATTGAGAAAGACTTAAAAAATCTAATAAGGCTCTTCTTGTGAGAATTAAATTAAAATGCATACAAAGCGCCTAGCATAGTATGCTACACCGTAGTGTAAATCCAACTAATGTTGACTCTTAATATTATCATTGTCATTGACTATTGCTATATAAAGTCTAAAGGAATAAATCTAAAATACATGAGTACAGTGGGATGAACATGCACGTGTCCCCACAATTCTGTAACACAGTAATATAGTACTGTGCCAAAAGCAGTTAGCAAATTAATGTTTTAAAGGTACAATTAAAGAAATGTTAATACTGAGACTTATGTGGCAGGCAGGGACAGCATTTGTTTTAATAAAGTTCTTTCTACTTTTGAGGGCAGGTAATATTAACTCTCCCTTAAAATTATTTATTTTGAGTATAAAATATATACAAATATTCATACAGCAGCACTTAAAAAACTACCAATAGTATCAGTGCTTGAAGCATTAAAAATAATTTCTAGCATATCAATGACACTATTTATTCTGTATTTGGTTTATAATAGTTAAAAATAAATCATTCCACTTTCCTAATTCAGAGAGTTTATTGAATTTTTTTCTGTAATATAAAAAAGAAATCTTCTTTTTTTCCCTTTTCTGCTCAGGAAAAGGATCACTCAATCCCAATACTAGGGGTTTAAAAAAAAAAAAAACCCTGTTTCATAAATGCAACATGTAATTTTTAAATGAAAAATTACCAGAATTTGAAACTTTAGTGTAAAACAAAGTTACAGAATTCAATATAAAAATCTAAAATAAGATCTGAAACAATAAAATACACAAAAGAAAATATAGGCACCTATGGACATTGGTCTTAAGAGAGGACTCAATAAAGCTTCTCCACAGCAAAAGAAACCATCAACAAAACAAAAAGGCAACTGATCAAACTGGAGGTACAAACAATACCTCCATTAAGAGGTTAATATCCACAATATATAAAGAACACATATAACTCAACAAAAAAAAAACAAATGGTCCAATTAAGAAGTGGGCAGGGGACCTGAACAGACACTTCTCCCAAGAAGACATTCAAATGGCCAATAGATATATGAAAATATGCTCAACTTCACTAGCTATTAGAGAAATGCAGATCAAAACCACAACGAGATACTACCTCACACCTGTTAGAATGGCTACGATCAATGAGAAATATAATAATATTTAACAAGTGAAGAAAAAGGAACCCTCATGTACTGCTGGTAGAAATGTAAATGGGTATAACCACTATAAAAAACAGTATAGAAGTTTCTCAAAAAATTAAAATAGTGTTATCATATGACCCAGCAACCCCCCTTCTCGGTATCTACCAGAACAATTGGAAAACATTTTTCCGTAAAAATATATACAACCCTAGGTTCACTGCAGCATTATTCACAGTAGCCAAGACATGGCAACAACCGAAGTGCCCTTCAAAAGATTACTGGATAAAAGCATGTGGTACATATATAAAATGGAATACTACTCAGTCATACGAAAAGATGAAATACTGTCATTTTGGACAACATGGATAGATCTTGAGAATATCATGCTAGCGAAAAAATGGAAAGTCAAGAACCACATGATTTCATTCATATGTGGGATATAAAATGAAAGCAACAAACAAAACCTCACAGATGTAGACAATAGTATGGTGATTGCCAGAGGATAAGGGTGGGGGAAGGAAAGGGTAAAGGGGGTCAAATATACGGTAAAAGGAGGAGATTTGATTTTGGATGGTGAACACACAATGCAATATACAGGTGATGTGTTATAGAATTGTCTAATTCTATAACAATTGTATAGACCTGAAATCTATATAATTTTATTAACCAATGTCACTTCAACAAATTTAATAAAATTAAAAAATATAGGCTTTAGTACTAAAAAATCTAAAATATGTATTCAGAATAATAAGCATTTTGTAGGAAGTAATTCTCAATACTAATAAACTAGTATAAATTACTTCAAAGATCTTCTAAATATATGTACAAAAGAACAAAGATTTTTCTAAGAGTATATACTGTAAATAAAGTGATACCTTCTTTTATTCTCACAAAAACAGACTTTTACTTCAATTTCTCAAGTGAGGTCTTTGTTTCAGCTGAATCTAAACCAATTTATTAGATTAAGAAATCCACTTATTAGATTAAGAAAATCACTATGTCTACATTCACATATTATTTTAAAAACAGAACAGTAAATTAAAACAGAGTTGTAAATTTGAATAGACTTTTTTTAAAACATGCAAATGTAGAAAGTTTCAAGTGTTGAAAAGAACATTCATAAAATTGTGTATTATCTGTCAAATTCAATAAACAAATCATGTTTTTAAAAGATTCTCTTACCTCAAACTTGCAAATCAAATCATTATTTCTGGCCCTAACGACTTCCAAGTTATTTAAAATTATAGAGGGATAGAGCAAAATGCTTTCTAAGTCTGGTCAAATACTTTTGAATTTCAACTAAGGACAGCCTTAAAAAGAAAACATTGCCATTTTGTATACTAAATTTTCAAGGGTAATTCTAAGGTAAGCAAAGCAAAAAGTGTCACACTAGGGACTCTTCCTTTAGACTGGATAAAGGTGGTTTCCGCAAAATAATCTTTATCTTAAAGTCAGTCATGAAAGTACATTTATTAGAAGCCAAAGGCTCTGCCAAAATATTTTTATGCTTTTATGTACAGTCATGAATGGAGATTCAAAATAACTTTGAAATTACTCCTTTATTTTAAAAATGTGATACTCATAGACAAAATCCTGAAGCCTACAACACATTATTCACCATTATTAATACTGCAAAATAGTTTCAGACCATGACTTTTCACCAACTTTGTTTGTTAGTGATTGGGTAGTAAATTCTTTTCCTACTATCCTCCCCACTACCACAATGAGATTCAAACCTACATCCCCATCAAAATGGATAAATTAAAAGGACTAACACCATCTAATTACAGGTGAGAATGTGGAGTAACTAGAACTCGTTTACTACTGGGGGGAATATAAAGAGGCATAACCACTTTGTAAAACTATTTGACAGTATCTACTAAAGCTGAATGTATGCATATTCGAACACACGGCAATTCTGATTCTAGACATACTCAACAGAAATGACAGATACGAGAAATGTTTATAGCAGCTTTATCCATAATAGCCCAAATTTGCAGCCAATTTTAAAGGCTATTAATGGTAGAATAAATGAACATATTGTAGTTTATTTACACAATGGACTGTTACAGAGCAATGGAACACCACCAATTAATACTACATAAATCAACATAGCATTAAGTGAAAGAAGCCACATCTTCCCATCAAAATGAGCACATACTGAATGATTCCATTTATTTAAAATTCAGGAACCAGCAGACCTAATCTATGGTGTAAGAGGTTGGAATAGTGGTTTGCCTTTGTTGAAAGAGGAATTGACATTTCTATATGTAACAAAATATTCGAAAAGCTGTGCACTTAACTACATGTAAGTAATGCTTCAATAAAAAATAAATAAAAATTCAGATATCTTTTTCTATTCTTTCAGTTTATTAGACCTGTCCTGCTTTGATATTCTTTCTCAGTCTATTTCCTTTTAATCTATTCTATACCTGGCTAATTCTGATTCATTCATCAACAATGATGATAATTATAGTGGTAATTACCAATAACATTAATGAAAAGAGCAATAAAGCAACCAATATCCATTTGTAGGAACACCTGTCTAAGATACTATGCTAAATACTGTATTTATTTTCTAATTTTTAAAATGATGCCACAAAAAAACAAATATTAACTATATTTTATATAATTGAAAAAATTGGGGCTCACAGACATTATGTAACTTGACTAATGTCAATAAGTGACAGTATCAGAGCTGATTAAAACTTAGGTCTAACTTTGAAATTCATGCGCTTTCTAGAATGCCAATGTGCCTCTCAAGACCCAAGGCCACATCTTCTGGGAGGCCTTGCTTTGATTTGTAGGCATAGTTAGCTATCCCTTTCTCTGTGACACACAGCACTTCATACATATTTGTACTACTTTATCACAATATACTTCAATTATTTGTTTTCATGTAAATGTTCTATACTTGACTGTGAGTTCCTCAAAAGTAGGGTCTAATCCTTAATCGTCCTTTCAAATACAAAAATTTGATAAATTGATCTAAAAATAAAAATGGACTCTACTTTTTCATGTAAGGTTTTTATATATGTGAAATACAGCACATCTTCAGAAAAGTGCATAAAACATAAATGTGTAATTTAATGTATACAGTTAACATCTGCATAACCACCACCCAAATCAAGAAATAAGAAAACTGTCAATATCCCTTAAGATCCACTCTCCACCCCACCCCTCAGCAGATACAGATAATAAACATAAACTGAGAAAAAAAAAAGATTGTACTATGGTATCACTATGACTACTTCGGCAGAGGGCACTATTTCTATATTATAGCCCATGATAAAGAAAAAAGCCCATATCAATATATTTCTTAAGGTAGAAGTGACAAAAAAAAAAAAATTCCTAAGGAAAAAAAGTATTGTGCCTAAAACAGATGGACAAAGTTATCTTTAAATATCACTAATGTAGAACCTCACCTTCTCTAATGATGTTAGATAAAAACAAATGCACCTAAAATTTTTTTTTGGTACAGTGAAATGACCAAGAAGAAATTATCTTTTACTTTTCTCTTAAAAAAATACATGAAAAGCAACTTCAAGCACTCAATTCCATCCTACTTCTTAGCTGATGCAATTAAACACATTTAAAGAGCTTTTGATCATGCCTGGTTGTAATACAATTGGTTATATTAATTAAAATATGGAAACATCTCTATAAATATGATTTTCTCTATTTCGAGAATTAGAAAACAAAGCTGACCATTTACTTTCCCAAACTGATCAATGTATTCTTTGACAAGATAAACTGACAATTCTGCCTTACCTAATTAAGTAAATATCAAACTTTTAAGAAGTAAAGTTCTCTATTTTTTTATTTGGGTTATATGATTATTTTTATTATTCAATAGACTCAGGCATGAAGATCAGCGAACATGCCAGTGAGCTTGATGGTTTACAAAAAAGGAGACAGACAAATACAGAAATGCAAGTCACATTGTAAAAGCAATATTTAACAGTATTTAAAAATTTCAGGATATTGTATTTTAAAAACCACTCCTGAAAAAAGACAAATACTAAAATTTATACTATTTTGAGAACAAAAGAAAGAAGCATAATCGTAACCATGATACACTAAAAAGACTAAAAATGGATTTGAGTGCTTTTTAAAGCTTATACCACTTAGGCAACCATCGAGGACTATGGTTTCCAATTCTTCTCAGAAACACAGTTAAAAAAGAAAATGAAATTAATGAACTTAAAAAAAAATTATTTAATTGCCCAGGTAACACCTTCTTCTATAAGATGTTTCACTATCACAAACATCACCAGTATGAATATTCACAAGAAAGCCCAGAATAAAGGTTAGTGTGAAAATAGAAAATATAATTAAAATTTGACAAAATATAATTGTCAGAAAAATATGTAAACAGTTAAAAGCACCAGTTTCTGTTGATATTTCTTTGCCATGAATATTAAAAGCTACTTTTATTTAAAAAGAAAAATGAAAAGATCATTTATATTTTAAAATATGTCCAAATATTTGTTACAATAAATCTTTTCAAATAAAAGATCAATTTATATCTACCTCTCATTGACCAATTACTAAATGCCTAAAACACAGCTGTCAAATACCTAATTTTATTTAATAGTACTTGAAAAATAACATAACTTTTTTAGCAAAAACTAATCATACACAAACACATCTAACAACAAGTAGTAAGACATTTTGGAAATTGTACTTCATCAGAAAACTTCATTTTAGGCAGGACTTGAGCTAACAAAGCTTAAACTAAACATCAATTTTAATATAGTTACTATTCTTCAGAAAACAGCTAAATGAATATCAATATTAAATATCGGGGCTTCATTTGTAAAAAATCCCAGAGTAATTAATTTTTAGAATTTTACAGTTATCTCCAGTCCAGAAAAGGCTTTAATTTATCTAAGGGTCACACTACTTATTTTTATAATTAAAACACATAAGCACTTAAGAGTCATACTTTACTGAATCATTAGTTCTCTAGTTTGAGCTTAAGAGACTGTGGCAGTTATTAAAACCTAACCTTTTATATAGAATTTTGTTTAAACTAAAGCAGTTTTAAGAGATGTTAAAATGTCTACTTTATTTTAATGAAAACTGCAAGTAATTAAGAAGAGAATGTAAAACTGAACAAACAAACCTGGCAACGAAGGAGAAAGTTCATTATATCCTCCAAATGAAGCATTCCGGACAAGCTTTCGGCCATCAATTCGTGAAGGAAATAAAACAGACGAAACCACAGTACAGGAAGAAAATCTACGTTGTGAGCTCTCTTCTTTCATGGCTTAGAAGGTCTATTTAATGTATATGCTCACCCAGAAGGCTAATTAGACCAGTATGGCAAAGACAGGCTTTTCTCTCACACCCAAATGTAGCAAAACCACCACCAGCACAAACAAAGGACACACACATTAACAGCAAAGGAGGACCAGAGACTGTCAAATCAGCAATAAACAGAGAAAGACACTGACAGAGACGGCATTAAGCCATGCTGCTGGTTTTTTTTTTTTTTAAATGAACTGATAAACAAGAAAGGCTATTCCACTAATGTTTTACCATCTAGTAACGCCCCACACTGAACTGCTGCTTTAGGAAAACAAAGCAAGATCAATAGAGATTCAGGATGAAGTAATAAAATCAGTTTCTCTTCTTTCCTCAAAAATGCGATCCTTTTCTCATATCTGTTTTTGTAGATCTGCCACACTACCCACCTCCTCTGATTCTTTCCAGTTTTTGCTTACTTCAAAAATGGATGGATATAAACATAACATTGTTTATCTTTCCTGAAGCCTCTAGATTTATATCTAATTTACTGCTTGCCTCAGCCATGATTAAAAATTCATAAGAAAAGATATTCTTACAAGTACAATTTTAATGGATTCAAACAGCTACAGCTGAAAGCAAAAACATTTACGTTTTACCTCTACCAAGGGATATATGAGTCATTAAGACAGGGTTAATTCAAATCAATCAACAGAGAAGCATAAAAAGACACTATAATAATGCTATATGCTCCAATACATGTTCCCTTGAAACAAATATGAACTGCTACAGTTCATTACATTTAAACCTTTCAAAATATATAATCTACCAATGAGTATTTTCCACATACAATTTTCCTATTCAAAAAATGTACCTTTATTATCATAGAAACAAATGGAAATCTCTTTCTTTACTAGAGTAAAACTAAGTGACTGATATGATCCCACATAATTAAATCTAACAGGAAATATCTATAGCCAAAATGCTAACTACATTATCTCTTCACATCTAATCTTAAGATTCCAAAAATTCTTTCCTAGTTATATTGAAATCCATTTATCTTACTCTACCTTAATTAAAGTTTAAAAGTTTTAGTCAGTTGTTTTCTTTACATATCCTAGATTGATTTTTTTCCCCACCACAGTTCTTACTTTCAATCTGGATATACACCCACTTAGCTGGACAGCAACTAATTCAGTTACAACTGACTTAATGGTTCATTTTTATAAGTACTTTAATAAAAGATCTCAGTTTCCTTCCTCATTATACATACACTTCAAGGCTGATTCTCCACTCACACACAACAGTATTCTATACAGTCTAAGACTTTCTCTTTACTAGAAAGGACGCTTAAAAACAAGCACTCAATTTCCTGTAAATAACATATTCTTTCTTGGAAAAAGGCATTTTAAAATCAATTAGTGATTAAAATAAGTTTATGGTTGATACACATAACATTTTTTTTTTGCTTATCTCCATGTCATGAAATATAAATTAGCATTAATTACAGACAATAGAGAAATAACTATAATTAATTCATGCAATGGTGCTTGCCTCTCAAGGCATAAAGAACATAATAACACAAAAGGCATTATAATATAATGGTTAAGCAGGATTTGAAATTCAACTGCCTAGGTTCAAATCCTAGTTCTATCTCAGCTGAATGCATTTGAGCAATTAACTTGATTTCTCTGGGTCTATGTTTCCTCATCTATAAAATACTACTAATATTACCTATATTATGGGATTGTTATAAGAATCAAATTGGATAACATGTAAAACATAGGTAGGTTCCAGATTAAAATGGCATAATAAAGACAATGACCTACTGTACTCCTTCCTAAAACTCAACTAAAATTACAGAAAACAGGTGCTTTAAAAAAATCATAAAACAAGTTTGAGTATATATCCCATAAGTATGTATAAAGGACAGGGTACATCAACAATATAAAATTTGACATTGTCCAGCATAAGATAAGCAAGTAGTCACTGACTTGCAGATCCAAGAAAGCCAAAACACAAACCGGCAGTGGTAAAAACTGAGAACTAACCTTATATATACCAAAGAATTTTGTGTATAATTCACAGCATCAAGTTCCTCTAGATCAGAAATATGATAAGCTACTGACACTAATAATAATACTGGAATCAGGACAAAAATATAAACAATGCCTTCAAAATTGGAAGTAAAATGACTTCCAATTTAGGATTCTATACCTAGCCAAACTATCAATTACATACACTAAAGTTATTTTTAGACATGCAAGATCTCAAAAATTTACTATCCATGTATATTTTTAAAGAATTCACTAGAGGAGCCCTACTTATCCGGGGGATTTCACAACAGAATTAGGCCTAATGGCACTAAAACATCCTCTCTTCGAAATGAATTAACTTTTTCTCTCATGCATCCCTAATGGCTCTAACCATGAACCAGATCCTTGGAAGAGCTGAAAAAACACTCACTTAAATTATTTTCCACAGTTCTTACTTTTGTCACTGGACTCCAGTTGAGAAAGGCTGTACTAGATAGAATATATACTCTACCAAAAAATGATAGCAAATTAAGAAAGCATGGGATATAGGAAAAATGGCACGCAATATAAAACGACTGTCATCACCAAAAAGTCCCTTACTACTGTATTTATTTATTTAATGGAGACATCAGTTAATGAAATTGTAAGTATCAGCTGTACTGTTTAACGGTAAGGAATATATCTATTTACACTGTATGTTCACCTCCCATAGTTAGATTTCTTTCTGTCACCACATTTTTGACCTTCTTTACACCCCATCTACCTCCCTTCTTCCCCCACCCCTACCCTCTGGTAACCACTAGTCTATAGTCCATGTCCATGAGTCTCTGTTTGTCCTGTTCATTTGTTGCTTTTAGGTTTATATCCCACATATAAGTGATATCATGTGATTTTCAACTTTTTCAGTCTAGCTTATTTTGCTTAGCATGATTATCTTGAGGTCCACCCATGTTGTCACAAATGGTAGTATTTCATCTCTTATGGCTGAGTAATATTCCATTGTACCACCTCTTTTTAGGCCAAGGACAAATTGGGTGAGCTTTGCGCAAATTCTTTTCTGATCTTGGCTTGTCTTGACAGTATGCTAATGAAGTTTCCTTTCTTTTCCCTATATCTAACGTTTGGATAAGCTAAGGATACTTACAACATTGACAGGTTCTCCTTTGTTTTTTTTAAGACTTTATTTTTAAGAGGAGTTCTAGGTTCATAGCAAAGGCAAGAAGGTATTGAGGTTTCCCATAAAGCCCCGCTTTCACACATGCATGCTTCCCCTTTAATAATTTCCCCACCAGAGTGATATATTACAACTGATGAACCTACATTAACACATCAAAATCACCCAGAGTCCACAGCTAACCTTAGGGTTCATTTTGGTGTGGTACATTCTAATAGGTTTAGAAATATGATGAGATGTATCCATCATTAAAGTATCACACAGAGTATTTTCACCGCCCTAAAAATCTTCCATGTTCTGCGTATTCATTCCTCTCTCCTCTTTAACTTCTGGAAACAACTGATTGTTTTACTGTCTCCACAGTTTTGCCTTTACCATAATGGTCATGTAGGTGAAATCAGACAGTATGAAGCCTTTTCAGATTGGTTTCCTTCATTTTTTAATATGTATTTAAGGTTTCTCCATGGCTTGATAGTTCATTTCTTTTTAGCCCCAAATAATATTCTGTTGTATGAATGCATCACAATTTATTTATCCATTTAGGATATCCTGGTTACTTCTAAGTTTTGGCCATACAAAATACTATACACAACCTTGTGCAGGTTTTTGTGTAGACATGTTTTTAACTCCTTTGGATAAATATCAAGGAGTGTGACTGCTGGATCATATGGTAAGAATACTGCTTTGTAAGAAACCATCAAATAGTTTTCGAAAGTAGCTGTACCACTGTGCATTCCCATCAGCAATGAATTAAGAGTTCCTGCTGATCCACAAAGCTGTCAGTGTTCTAGATTTTGGCCATTCTCATAAGTATGTAGTGGTATCTCATTGTAGTTTTAATTCTGTATTTCTTTTCATATGCTTATTTGCCCTCTGTGTATCTCCCTTACAACTCCATCTTTCCTATCTCATCTGAATGGTGGTGAAATAAATATGGTACCCACACTTTAAAAGCTTCAATTAACATTCTTCATATTAAAGACTTAAAAATAGTTGGTAAACTCAAAATATTTGGTAAACTAAAAAAAAGCTTAACTTCAATTAAAACCATTAGAAACAATACTAGGAGCTAATATTTCTGGGAACTAGATCTGGTTCAATTATTATCTACCACCTGCCTTGCTTCTACATCATAATATGACAAGGATAAATATAAATGCATGTGAGCATTTGTGGGTATATGTATATATATCTACATATATATATAGCGATCAACGTAAAGTGTTCTGTACATGTAATTATAAGAAATTTTTCAAGGCTATAATCAAATTCAAAGAAAACCAACATATTACAATCATCTTAAGAGAGGATATTACAAATTAGTGGACATTAACGCCACAAGGAAAAACACAAATACTCTCTTCTTCAATAATAAAACACTTTCAGAAAACAAATTTTTAAAGGTAGCTGCTAATTTAAAACCAAAATCTAGATTTATTACTATAAAGAACCAAAGATCTAT
Organism: Eonycteris spelaea; assembly: GCA_003508835.1. NCBI lineage: Eukaryota > Metazoa > Chordata > Mammalia > Chiroptera > Pteropodidae > Eonycteris > Eonycteris spelaea. Next base: position 91,284 of record PUFA01000375.1, on the reverse strand, counting down.
TTTTTCTTAATCCCTTCACCATTTTTACCCAGCCCAAAAATCTATTTCTAAAACATTTTATGTATCTCTTGTGATTTCAATTTAATTTCAGAATTACTTACAATCACTATAGATTTTGTATTAATTTTAATGTTAGACTAAGGTTCAAACTATGCTCGAAGCCTGATTTACCTCTTAAAGACCTACAGCATAATTACATTTACTGTGTCATGCTTGTACAGTCAACTATATAAAGTTTATAGCAAGGCTGAATACTATTAAAACATATCTGGGTTAACATCTGAACTAACCATTTCTCCCATTTTACATTATATAATTTATATATGAAAACAAGTAATAAGTACAAAAAAAGAATGTTGCCAGGTCATTAAAATAATTTGAAAGTCATGTGAGACATTTATACTAGAAACAGATTTTGACCTATGGATAAAATACTCATTTAAAAATGTTTTTCAAAATTCAAGTCACCACTTATTGGCAAATTGAAAAATCAATTTAGTGGGTTACAAACAGCATTAAAAAAAAAATGGAATAGACCAGGATAGAATTAGAGTGCATCATACTCGGATATTATGTAAATACGTGTGTGTGTGTGTATGTGTTGTGTACATATATTTAGGATAGTGATGTAAAACGTATGAGTCATGGTCAAAATTGGAAAAGATAATGTAAAAAATGTTATTTCTTTTGAAATTCTATAATATTATAAAGAACTAATTATAAAACTTCATTATCAGCTTACCACTGAAAAGACTAACTACATACATCATCTCTGGTAGAGTGGCTCTTTCCATAGTGGACTGGCAGACATTTGAGCAGAGGCAAAAATCACAAAAGGCCATTGAAAAAAAGATTCTCTCATGTTCCTGTTATATGTCCAAAGAAAATGCCCAGCCTTAATTTCTCTTTTTAAAGAGCCTAAAGATTAGGACTGGAGGAGGCATCTCATTGTAATATTTAGAACTCTAATGAGTTCTCTGGACAAATTCCAGATCATCTCTATTTTAAAAACAGATGAATTTCAAACAGCTGATATTTTGAAATAATCTAATTTGGCAGTTGGAAAAATCCACTTAAATTCTATAAAGTTCTACATGCACACTCATGATAAATACACTGCTTTAAACTGGAATGAAAGTATTATAAGACCTATACATTTGTCTCAAATCCCAAAATAATAAAACTAGGCTTTAGGAGATTTAAACATCCTTAAAGCAGGAAAAAGAGTTGGAAAAAGATCAAAATATTGAAAACAAAATCAACCAACAAGATTTAAGAAAGTACTATGTCCAAACATAAAAGATCACTATAAAATGATATAAATATCTGAAGATGGTACTACACAAATTCAGTAGTAAGTTCCTTTACAGAACACAATTCAAATAAGAATATACTTCACACATTGGAGTAGCCAATGCTTGGCAAGCAAGTCTATTTATAATCCTTCAAAGACTATATAAGTTGAGATAAGTGATAATGACCTTTGCTTTAAAATAGAAAACAACAATAAATCTCTCCTTCAATTTCCATCCTCCAACATGGCAAAGTAGTTTCTTAGCTATAATTAGTAAAATCTCAATGATTACATGGCTTGAAAAGTATACAAAAAATCTTGTTATCCTACATTTCCTCAGAAAATAACTCATTCTCAACATATTCTTAATATGAAAACACGTGCAAATATACATATAAAATTTAAAAGATGGCTTACGATAATTTTAGACTGAACAGCATTCTTGTCTGTATGTCCATATTCACTGCAATCAGTATAAGATAGTACTTTCCTTTGGATGACAAATTCTTTATAATTATGTGTATACTATATAACTATTCTTACAGTAAAAATTTAGTGAGCAGCTATTATGTGTTAGGAATTATGTTAAACACAGATAGCTAAGAACATAATAGTCCCTAGTTTCTGCTATTATTCAATATGTGTGTGTAAATACATGTTCCTTAAAAGTTGATTGAAACTCAGAGTCTATTCCAACAAAGTACATGTTAAATGAGGTGCTCAGGATTATAGGACTGCTCACAAAAATCTATTAACTAAAACTGTACTAAACTAGTAATACTTATTAATGTAACCACCATAATACTACCTCATAATTATACAATAATATTTTTTCAAAAGTGTTTTCACATACATTCTCAATAGAGTCCAACAACAACAAGACATACAAAATGAGCTTTTCCTAGTTTTATAGATAAGGTAACCAGGCTCTGAGAGACATATGCTTAATGTCACATAGTAAACGAGAACAGAGCCCGAAATTAAAATCCGGCCATGGGAATAGTGTTTTTTTCCTGCTCCTCCTCATGCTCCCTCCCTAAGCCTGTCAGCATCAAGCAGTTTTGTTGTAAGGTAAGATCAAAGACCAGGGATAAAAAGATGGTCTCAGGCAACAACAGGTCTGTGGTAGAAAGGGAGAAAAGGTGGGACAACTAGATGATAATGAAGAAGAAAGAGAAGCCTATAGAACACAAGCCACTCGACTGGATCATCCTTTGCATGTAAGGACAGTCTGTAAATCAAGGACTCAACTCAAAATTTAAGAAACATCTGAGTTTCAAGGATTCTTCTACTAGAAAGCTGTGCAAATACCATGTTAGAAAAAAAGCTATTGGTCTCTTTCTCTATAACTAGGTTCTTAAAAAAAAAATCCCCACTATACCCATTAAAATCTCTTTGTGTTCTAAAACTAGTAAATAACACTAATCTATGGTTCCTAGATTTGAATTTCGTGGACCAGTAACCCCCCACCCCCCCTGCACACACACAAATTGTGACATGCTATCAGTTTTCATCTTGATAAGACATTTTTTAAAAACCTGTAATTCACAATCTCCATCTATTCCTAAAGAACATTAAAAATGATACAGCTGAAAGACTATAATCTCATAATAAAGGACAGTCTTCTATACTGAAGGAATTTCAGCTAATGACAAACTCAAAACAGCGTACTTGTTTTTCTCTTCTAGTTGTAGAACTGAAAAAGAACGATAGGGACCAGTACCATCTTCAGGCCCCAGACTATACCATTAAAAAAAAAGAGATGTATTTATTCTACATATGTATACACAAGAGTGTATATAACATGTACATTTTAAACATAATTAATAAAAATGGAAACCTAGCTAATGACCATCAACTTAAAAACATTATTACAAATACTTTTGAAGGTTCTCATGTGTGCCTGATCCCACCCACCATCCTCCTTTTAACCAGTTAACCATTATCTCAAATTTTGTTTCACTCATTCCATTGTTTTATTATGCATTTAACCCCACACAATGCATTAATTCATTTTCTAGGATATATATACTAAGGAGTATAAAACCTAAGGAATATAACAACTAGGGATTAGGGTGTGCTTCTCTTTACTGTGTAATGCCAAACTGTTTTCCATAATGGTTCCACCAACATTCTTCTGCCAGCAGTAAATGAGAAATCCTGTTATTTCACATCCTCACTGACCCTTGTAATTGTCAGACATTAAAATTATTTCAATCTGGTGGGTGTGAAATGGCAATTCATTATTGTATTAATTTACCTTTGCCCATTTCCTAATGCTGTTATGCATCTTTTCATACTTAATGGCCACACGTGTTACCTCTTCTGTAAATAGCTATTCGTGACATTTGGTCATGTTTCTAGAGGGTTTTGGTCTTTTTGGCTGATCCGTAGGAATACTTCACTTTTCTTGGATATTAATTCTTTGTCAGTTACATGCATTTCAATCTCTTTCTTCTCTATGTTTATTATATCTTTTGATGAACAGATGTTCTTGAGTTCAACAATGCAGGTCAGTCTTCTTTTCACTTACAGATGTGTGTGTATGTGTGTGTGTCTTGTTAAACCCTTTCTTTCCCCAAAGATATAAAAATATTTTTCTATATTTTGTAAAGCTTAAAACCTTTCACATTTAAACTGGAATTGATTTTGTAAATAGTGAGAGGTATCTATTTTCATTTTTTCTCATATAGGTAAACTAATTTTCCCAAAATCATTCATTGAGTATATGTCATAAATTGAGCTTTCATATACGCTTGCGTCTGTTTTTTAAGTCGCTGTTGTGTTTCATTTATCTCTTTGTCTATTTCAGCACCAACACCTCCCACCGTATTTACTAGAGCATTCTAGTAAAACTAAGTAACCCCCAACTCTTGCCTGGTTCTGCTGCTTCAGGAGTGTCTTCACCCTTTTTTGCCCTTTGCTCACCCTAGAAGTTAAGGATGACCTTATCAAGTACCATGAAAAAAAATCCTATTGAGATATAGATTCAAAACACACTGAACACATAAAATCAATTTGAGAAGTGATGGGCTAATAATATTGAACTTCCCAATTGGAAACATGGTATATTTCTTCATTTACTGAGATTATATGATGTTATACTTTTCTATGTAAAAATATTTCACATTGTTTGTTAGGTTTATTGGTCTTTTTGGTTGATATACACCTTATTTCCTGTTATTTTAAGTGGTATTTTTTTAATTGCACTTTTCTAACCGTTTGTTACTGTTACATAGAACTGCAGTTAATATATATCTGGTAACTTCTTAATAATTTAAATGATTTATCTGTGAATCTATATAAATAATTATACTCACTACAAATAAAGAAAAATTGTTTCTCTTTTGATTTTGATTTCTTTTTTACCTTATTTACTGGCTAAATTTCAAGAGCAATGTTAAAATGAAATGTAGATGGTGCATACCTTTTTCTTATTCCTAATTCTCACTTTATGAGTTAAGAAAGTTCCCTTCTATTCTTAATTTGCTAAGAGCTTGTTTTTGTTGTTTGTTGTTGTTGTTGTTGTTTTACCGTGAAGGATGTTAAAATTTTCAGTTTATTAATAGGATCACAACATAGTTTTTCTTCTTTAATCTGTTAAAGTGTTAAATGACAATTATAAATTTTCTAATATCAAACACAACATTGCATTTCTGGAATAATGCCAGTGTGGTTATAATGCATTTTAAAAATATATTTTGCTTGATTCAGTTTGCAAATAATTTTTTTAGAATTGCTGCATCTAGGTTCATGAGAAAGAATGTCTTGTAACTTTTCTCTCTTGTAATGTCCTTGTCTGCTTTTCAAATACAAGCCTAATATTTAGGGAATATTTCTTTTTCCATTTCGTCAGTTCTAAGATGCCATCGACTACTTTCAGAGATGTCAAAAATATGAGGGGAGACAAGGAGACTGATAGCAATTTTAACATGTGTTAACACTTAACCCAGATTCAGATATGTTATAAAGTGTTTAACAATGGCCAACAGAGATTGTAAAACACCATCAATTAAAGATGCAACCCAATTTCAGAGATATTAAAATGGGGATTGCCTTTCAGAATTAATAAAATACAATATTTATGTGAGGTTGAAATTATTTTTTCCCTAAATGTTTGACAATACTTGTCTGTAAACCAATATGAGTTTCATGTTCTTTGTAAAATGTATATTACTAATTAGATTACAAAAATCACTAGAATTTGGAAAATAATCTCTTTCTAGAAATTTCTCATTTCACCTAATTTTTCAAATTTATTGGCTTTAAGTTATTTATGTTATTTTTTAAACATCTGCTTCTTTTAATTGTGTCCCCTTTCTATTCCTAATAATGTCTGTTTCTTCTTTTTCCCCCTTAATCTTGTCAAAGGTTTGAAAATTATCAGCTTTTTCGAATAACCAACTTTGTCTTTCTTGATATTTTCAACTATGTCTATTTTCTTATCTTTATTACTTCCTTCCTTCTATCCACTTTGGGTTTATTCTATTATTTTTCTAAATTAAATGCTTACTTCATTACTTTTCAGTCTTCCTTCTTGTCAGGTATCAGCATTAAACTACTATTTTTAGATTTCCTCTTTGGGAATTGTGAGGCCTCCTTAATTGGAGGGTTGATGTCTTTCATCAATTCTGAAAGGTTCTTCACATTATCTCTTCTAATATTGCCTCTAACCCCATTACATTATATTCTGAAACTTATAATTCCAATCGGTGCAGACTTTGGTCTGGATGGTAAATAGTTTGTGCAGATTCTGATAGCGGTTTGTTACCCTACTTGTTTATTGATTTTTCCACATTCTTGCCAGCATTTGGTATTGTCAGTGTTTTGAATTTTAGCCAGTTTAATAGGGCATAATGATACCTCATTTTTTACTGATTTTTAATTATGAGCTCATATTTAATTCTTTGAGGTCTATATTTAAAATACTCTCTCTCTAAAGAGGATTTATGTCTACTCTTCCAAGTACCTGAGAACCCAAATATAACCCAAGATCATTTTAAACTATACTGGGAGGTGTTTTTGTTTTTGCCACAGAAATAGTATGAATTCTGGCCCCATACCTACATAAGTATGTTTTTGGGCTTCTCAAGAACTAGTCCCTTCTCCCCCTATTCTACATAGACATGAGACCAAGAGAGGCAAACACACCATGACTTCCACTGTGGGCATGTTCTCCAGTTTGTTTGTTTACTTCACCCTTAAGTAAAATGTGCGTATGTTCAAAGTTACAACAACCAAAGGAAGTGGAAACGACTGAAGTGCTCCCTGTGTGAGTACTGTTTGTCTTCTCTCGGAAAATATGCAAATGTTACTCAGTAAGTTAATAAACTGATAAACTGATCTTCTCTTGCCATATAGTGATCAAAAATACAGGAAAGGTTGCTTCTACATGCCTCAAAAAGGAGAAGAAAAATTGTAGCAGTCAATTCTACAGGTGGAACTCTTACCACTCTTGCTAAGGAGATATCACCTCTCACACGTTGGAAAGACATGGGGGAAATACCAGCAGAAAAGAGCTGAGAAACTAGTGCATGTAGTATCTGACAATCTTTTAATATTATCTTAGGTAAAAAGACATGTATTTGATGTTTATGGGGAAAAAGCGTTCTCAATATTTACCTTACTGCTCTGTTAAAGAAGCAATGAATAAGGATAAGACAGATTCCTTTCATCTTAGTAAAAATGCTTAAAACAAAGCTTAATTATTCATTCTCACTTTTCAATAAATGCTTTCAAAGTATTTCAGTTTCCCTTTAGAAGCACAGGACCAGTTGAAGAACATAGATATTGCAACAGTTCAGAAGAGAAATTTAGAAAAATTTTTTTCTTATTTCCTTAATTTGCCAAATATTATATTCTCTTTTATTATTTAATAGGTACTTTCATAGCTTTATGAAACAACTATCCAAACGCAAGGAATTTCAAAACAGAAAACAACTGTCTTAAGAAATAACTTCAGAAATCTAACATATTAGGAATCAAAAACTCAGAAGAAAATTAACACGAACTCTATACTAATTCTAAAGAAAACAACCTATGGCCATAAACCAAGGCACAGCATTTAGGTTAAAAGAATTAAAAACAGTGGGGTTGGGTTAGAGGGATAAATTCAAGTTCTCTTTCAGTAAAATAATTTTCATGAAATATAATACACATATTCAAGAATACATTTATTATGTATTCAATGCACATATGGTCTCCTATATGTTCAGAACTGATCTTACAAATGTCTTACCGAGGAAGAAGGAATTGCTTCGGTTCATGGAGGAAACTGACTCCTAGGTTTCCTTTTGTCTGTGAACCACTTTAATGAAGGTACTTGTTAGTCACCTGAGATTATAACAGCAATGTCTACAACTATCACCCTGGGGAATCCGGTACATCTTCACACTAGTAAACTCTCTGCCAAAGAAAATCCTCTTTTACTTTGAAGTTTGAAAATCCTCTTTTACTTTTAAGTTGTGGTATAGACTCATGTCATGTTTAATGCTGCCAGAGCATTCAAGGTGAGGGGACTTTTCAGGTGTAAGAGAATTTACTAAGAGATAAAAGAAACATAGTACTAAATATGAACATTTTAATTCAAACCTAGATAAGCCAAGCAAGGTCTAAAGTAATTTTAATCAAACTAATTAAACAGGTAAAACTTTCAGTTTCAAAAGTTTTTAAGCTTTAAACATTTAAAAATTAGTTTGCAATGAACTCATTTAAATTTTGGCAAAGCAACATTTCATATTCTCTCAAAAAAACACTATAATTTAAGATTCTTAAAAAATAAAAGCATGCAAATTAGTTTTTTATGACCGAAGAATGAAAGGGTATCTACAAGATAAATTATATTAACTCATCAAGCTATGATAACAATCTCAAACATGATCCAGAGGGAATAGACTATCTATCCATGCGATGAGCTATAATTGAGTCTCTAGGCTCTCTTGGCATTGTTTTCATTCAAAAATAGAGGGGAGAAGGAGACAACAAACCTAATTAATCTACATGTCTTTCTTTCTTGAAAAAAAAAAAAAACCAACAAAAAAAATACATTAAGCTCAAACAAGTCACCATAAAACAAATACCATCCTATTTAAGAAACTATAATCATATTTAAGTTAAAATTATTTTGAAGTAAACTGATACTTAGCCTTTGACTAAAGGAAAAAGTCTGGCAAATATACAATTTTTGGAATAATCTGTTTTATCACCATAATCTAAACACATAACAAATAAAAGATGATCTTGATGTATGGGGGCTTTAGAAAGGAGAGTCAGAGTATCCCTGTTCCAAAAAAAAAAAAAAAAAAAAAAAAGAAAAGAAAGAAAGAAGAAAGAAAGAAAAGAAAGAAAGAAAGAAAGAAAAAGAAAGAAAGAAAAGACAATCCTAAAATAATGGAAGGAAACCACACTGCAAAAAAACAAAATTAAGAATTGCTTTTAAGGGATAATGACCTACATTAACTTGGTATGAATCAATAAGCATGAAAGAGACAGCCAGAAAACAGCAACAATGAGAATCTTTGACATTTTAAAGCAATTGCAAAACACTTTTCTAACACCATGGCATCGATATTAATAAAACAAAACAAAACAAAAACAGTTGACACTGTAATTCACTCTAGTTAGTGGAGTAGTTAAAACTCTGGGCTTTAACAGTCCTGAGTTTGAAACCTGCCTCTGACGTTTGCCAGTTTTGTGAATTTGAACAAATTTCTTAACATCCCTTAATCCTCTTTTCTTACTTATAAAGCAGACATAGCAACTTAGCTTATACCTTGTGGGGTTGTTTCAAGGGTTACATATAAATTTGCACATACAACTTTTAGCATGACAGCCAAACTTAGTAAGGGCCCAATAAATGATAGCTATTAGTATGAATCCAACAAATATCACCAAAACAAATACCATTATTTTCCTGCTGCATGGTCATCTACAGGCTAGTAGGACTCTCTCTTTAGCAAACACAGGAACAATACTGCACGTGAGGTTCATGTTAGAGAACAGGCTCCCAGCACTTGAAGATCACCTTCAAAATTGTATTCATTCATTAAAAAATGAGATTGTCAATTGCATGAGGGCAAGGCCAGCACATAACAGGAGCTCAATACAGACATTTATTCACTTATTAAACACAAAAGTTCCTATTATATTCCAGATACTACGCCAGACATGGGAATTTTTTTTTTAAAGAGAGAGAACTGTCTAACCACTATGCTGTACACTTGAAACTAATATAAGATAATACTGAGTATTATATCAACAGTAATTGAAAAATTTTTTAAAAAGAAGGAAAAAAAAAGACAAATCTGCCCTGAGAAGCTTACTGACAAAGATATATTACTCCCTACAACTATCCTCCTTTTATACCAACCCTAAATTATTTGATCAATTCAGTATTCACCTGTTAGGGAGAGCCCTTGCCTTGGCCGCCACAGCCACTTACACAATGCCTTTAAACTGCCCACTGATTCTGACATTTCGCCATACAAATCCTATCCCCTCCATCCAAGCAATTCACCAAGCTCATCTACTAAATTTCTACTTCCTGGCCAACACCTCACTCTGCCACTCATTCTTCTCTTGAATACACCTGCTAAAGCCTAATCTTATGGGAGAAAATCCCACACTATGGTAGATCAACCAACGTGAACCGAAGCCTCAATGCTGCTTGGCAATCCCACCATTATAGTTCCTGCATTTTTTAGCTATATTCCTAGTCCAGTCAATCCCTTCACCTTCCCACTGGACCCCATTTCTACTGTCTTTTCTGAGAACCCGCTCTATTAATTCCCCCATCTTTCTCCTATATTTTGTATCTCTCTCTGATTTTGTCCTGTCAATTTTTGGACATGCTCGAATATGTCCTATCTTAAAACAAATCTCCTTTTCACCCAATGTCTTTCTCTAGGTACCATACACTTTCCTCCCTTCTAAGGGTATTATACCTATAAGAGTTTGCCACCTTAACTGTCACCAATTCCTCATCTTTCCAACTCCTCATCCTATTGCCATGTAGCTTCTGTCTTCATCACTGTCTCCAAAACTGATTTCACAAAAGTTAGCAATGAGATCTATCCTGTCAACAGTCAATTTTTCAGTTGTTTTAATTGGCTTGACTTTTGAGCTGTTTATAAAACTATAGGTCACTCCCCCACCTTCATAAAACCCTCTGTTTCATTATTCTTGGATACAATGCTCCTTTACAAATCTCCTTTCCCAATCCCTTCTCCATCAGATCCTTAAATGTTGGTATTTCTTAGGGCTATATTCCAACTCTCGAGCTACAATTCTTCCCAAACTTTTCACAACTCACAATGAGAAATTTTACATAAGATGTAAAAATGTGTGTATGTGTGTATACACATGAATATGACAAAAATTTCACTTATCAGATAAGCTCGATCTTTTTATCCTATTCTATTTCATTTTTTAAAAAGTCTGAGAATCACTAAACTACATGAGCTACAATCATGATCTACATGATTATTTTAACTGTCTTCAATTACTCTATTTATGCTGATGACTTCCAAATCTACATTTCTAGTGCAGATGTGTCTATTAAATCTTAAACCCATAAAACCAATTTCTCCTTAATAACCCATGCGGATAACTAAAGTACTTCAAACTCACCATTTCCAAAACTGGAGATCTCAGCATCTTTACCCCACAGTCTTCCTTCATAGTTCCTCATATAAACTACTGAACTAGTTTCTTAAACAAACATCTAGGATCATTGCTAATTCTTCCTTCTCTCTTTCCACATCACCCCAACCCAATCAATCACTAATACCTAACAAATTTTCCCTAAATATATATCCACTTTTTATTTCCACCATTGTCACTTTCATCCAGACTGTATTCACTTCACCTAGACAGCACAGTCTAGTAATGAGTCTTCTCATATACTGTATTCTTCCAAATTAATAAATTCAATTCTAATCATTTTGTTGCTTATTATTACAGTTATCTAGTACTGGGCTAAAAACACTGAAAACTTAATGTTTTTAAATACTAAAGTTATTTGCTTACAATTCTGCAACTTAGTAAGGTGGGGGTGGAGTGGGGATGACCTGTCACCAATCCACACAGTATCCGCTGGAACATCCAATACGGCTTCTTCAATCACATGTTTGGTACATTAGCTGAGATCACTAGAACAGCTAGGGGTTGGCCAATCTGAGCATCCATACAACATAGTAGTGTCTAGATAGTGAGACTTTTTACATGGACACTGGCTTCCTCCAATATGCAAAAGCAGGAGTTAGCAGGTCTTTTTAATGGCTTGTCTCAAAAGTCCTTGAATGTCACTTCTGCCACATTCTATTGGTAATAGCAATCACATGGCCAGCCTGGATTCAATGGGGGTAGAGATGAAGAAGGAATAAAACTCCATTTCTTGGTGGGCAAGCTGACACAAAGAAAAAGGCATGTAAAATAAAAGATAATGTTGCAGTGGCTTTGAAAATGAGTAATACAGTCCCCTTAATCTGCATTCCTTCCATATGCAAAATATTCTTAATGCCCTGCCATCACACCCACCCCCACCAAAATATCCTATTACAGCACCAGCTCTAAGGCCAGGATCTTGTTAGCCTGAATCAGATGCAAGTGCAGATGGTAGTCCTCTGGTTTAGTTCTTCACATACAACTCCTTAGATACAGCTTCTCTTAGCCAAAATCCCAACACCTCAAAAGATAACTTCTTATCTGCCTCACTACAGTAAGCCAGGGATAGAACTGCAATAGACATTTGTGCTCAAAAGTGTTAAGGAACAGGGATTTACACAGAAGCACATAACAGTGCCATAGCAATTATGAAATCTGCTCGGCACATGTCATCAGCAACTTGATTAAAGCACAGTCCTATTCCCTGAAAATATTCTCTGTGGTACTTGACTCTGCCCTCTGGGCTCCTGGCTCCATCCTCTGAGTTACCTCCTATTTCATTAGAAATAGTCCATGTTTGTAACAGTGCAGTTTTCTCAGCCTGCTGCCTGCCCATGCAAGATTGGGATTCCCCATACACACAAACGCTCTTTGAACTATGTTTATCCTTTTCGGTTTTTAGTAGTGGTGCTTTTATAAAAACTTTGTAAAAACTGTGGGTTTACCATAAATTTTATTGAAATTAACTTCATTAGACAGTTGCCACATCCACAAATCTCTTTGAGACAGGCCACTCTCTACTCTGGGACAGCAGCAGACTTAAGAGCCTTAGAAACTCTTTTGACTAGCTGAGACTTTCTTAAAAAGTATGCATTCAAGACTTCCTTTGTCTAGCTGAAAAGCTCTAAGAGGCATTCTTAAATCTTTCTAAGGTCTCAATCAATAATTTTACAGAAGTACTCTTAATCTGGTCCTTAGTCTGAGGCCATTTTTTACTGACAAAACCCTGGGATTTGAGAAGTATTAGATAAGCTAAAGAAAGGGAGAGCACAATCCATAGTGGAAGATCAGAATAAATAAAAGCATAGTTTCACTGGGGAGTAGTGAAGAAAACCATTTAGCTGGGTTCATGATGAGTTGAAACACAAAATGAAATTGGAAAGGTAGAGTAAAATCAGATGCTAAGAGCTCTGACTACCAGATCATGGAATTTTCAATTTATGCTCTCAATTGCCAGTTTCTACTTGCTAGTCCAAAGGTTGCTATATCAGATGCACTCAGAGAGCTTTATAAATACATGGACTCACCCTAGAGATTTTAAAAAGTTGGGAGTAGAATCTGTATCTAAGCAAAGCTCCCAAGTGATTCTCAGACACAACCAGACTTAGGAGCCACTGCTTTAGGCAATAGTCGGTTGAGGACTTTTTGAGAATGGGAATAACATAAACGCAGGCATCTAATGAAGTTTCCAGTTACAAACTTGAATAATAAAAAATGGTATTTTCATCTATAATTTTCTATTTCTCTTTACTCATATTATTTCCCTCAGAGACCTATTTCATAGGACTCATGTACTCTTTGGCCATATACATCTAAAAGAACCCTAGTCTCATCATAATCTCACTTTAACACATAACAATAATTTTCTGTTTGTCTGGGTTGTTTGTCAAGGACGATAAACTTGGTATATTAGAGAGCAATGTCCTAACAGATATTAGGAGGCTGTGGAACTATGTTATGCAGGTATGAAATCACAAGCATGTGACCTAAGGTGGTGATAGTAGGAATGAAAATGAAGAGATCAGAGTGTTGATACTGTTAGCACTTCGAGAAGAAATCACAGAAAGTGTTGAGAGTCAAATCGTTTACCAAGCAGCCCTAAGACAATGAAAATCTCTTCTTCGCAGAAATATTTCAGTAAAAATGTAAAAAGAATGAAGAATTATAAAATCACCATTTAAAAAACATTTATATACACACACACATATATATATATATATAAATATATATATATACAATTATATATATATAAGTTGTATATACAAACACACACTTTTTTTCTTTTATGTCTATAGCACTGGTCTTCCTAGGTGGTCTCTCATCCAAGTACTAACCAGGATTGACCCTGCTTAGCTTCCAAGATCAGACAAGATCAGACTTGTTCAGGATGTCATGACCGTAGACTGAAAATCATCATTTTTTAAACTCTAGTGTTTTAACTAATTCAATGATTATCAAACGGTATTTACACCTTTAAGTGAAAACAATATGTCAAGGCAGCAATCAAAACAAATAAAAGAAGTCAAACTTTCTCTAGGGACACTGACCAATTTCTTAAAAAAGTCAAAAGCACAACAGAAAATAAAAGTAAATAAGGAGACTCTTCAGGATTAAAGAAGACATAATGACATGACAACTAAATACCATGTATGAACATTACTTGGATCCTGGTTTCAGCAAATCTACTGTAAAGAGATTTGGGGACATTTGAATATAAACTAGGTGTTAGGTTATACTAAGTAATTATCAATAAATTTGTTAGATGCAGTAAAGGTTTTACGGTCATATAAAAAGTGTTCTAATTTTTAGAGATGCACTTAGTATTCTGGACACAACATCATGAGGTCTATAATTTACTCTGAGTATTCCAGCCTCGTGCTTAAATAAATGAAACATATAACAAAAGGTTAATAATTTCTTACCTCTACATAATGGGTATATTAGTGTTCACTGTACTAGTCTCTCAAATTCCTTGCTTGCTTAAAAATGTTCTTGATAGATACAAATGAGGGTAAATTATTAGTAACTAACTCTTCTGTTGTGTCATTAAGTTCCGAGTTAAAGAATTCCTCTGAATATTCTAGTGCACAGATACATGAATCAGATGAACCATATGTATTTCAGTTAAAATTATGGTGCACAGAATGGAAATGGCTAGGGTAAGCTGCATCCTTTCTGAATTTCATCCTAATGATGCTTATACCAGAGCGTACCATATATCCATTTTCAGGCTTTGAAAAAGCATTTTGGCAACAAAAACATTAGCTTTCCAAGACTGTATTCAACAACTAAGCAATAAATGTTAAGACAGTGCTTATTTTTATATTTATATAGTTTTTCCAGTTCCAAAAATGTTATATAAAAATGTTTCTGTGTACCACAATTGGAAAAAAATTTTCTACTGAAATAAAGTAGAAAATGATCATGAACTATTTATTAGTTAATACTTATTTTGAGTAACAAAAACCTAATTTCAAGGATAATTTATAAAGTAACACCAAAACCTGTTAATTACATATAGACAATATAAGGCTCTAAATTTAATTTTTAAAAATACTTAATAACTTAAGTATACGTATATTAGCTTTTGAACACCAAATTTAAGTTCTTGGTTTTAAAAGCAGAAGTCTTTCCACCACAGCTATCAGTAGTATCACGGAGAGTTCAAAGCACTTGATTAAATAAACTTTACCTAAAAAGAAGAATCCAATATACAAAACTTATCAATTAAGAGTTATGAAGTGAGATCCATGATTCCAGGAATCCCCAAGACTCTTTTAGAGAGTCTGCGAGGTTAAAACTATTTCATCATACTTTTTCACTGAGTTGACATTTCCACTGACAGTACAAAAGCAATGTTGGGTAAAACTGCTAGCACCTGCACAAATCAAGCCAGAGGCACCAAATTGTAGTAGTCATTGACTCCTTCATTGACATGAACCTGAAGTAAAAGGTTGGTTTCACTTATAAATGTCCTTGAGGAAGCAGTAAAAATTATCAATCTTAAATCCTGAGTACATGTGGTTTTAATATTGTGTGTGACAAAATGAGAAGTATTTATACGGCACTTCTTTGCATTATATTTGAAAATGTATCAATAGTTGGTAGAACTGCATAACTCAGCAACTATTTTCCAAATGGCTAATGAATAATGTTTCAAAATCACGCATGAGTAAAGAGCCATTCAAAGTTTTAGATGAATTAATAGTCTTAAAAGCTTATTGATATGGTTTCAGATTCCATATTGTAACCAACATTTAAGAAACTACCACTTGTCAAATTCTGGTGTCGTATGAAAGAAGAATATCCACAAATATGTAATCTTCTCTTTTATGACGACACATAAATGAGGCCAGGTTTTATTCATACAGTACTTCAATCAAATCATCACATCACAACAGACTGCAGAAGCAGATATGAAAATCCATACGTCTTTTTTAAAGCTTGACGGTAAAGAGATCTGTAAAAACTATAAAACAGTAGCTCTCAAACCAAAGATGATTTTTGTCTCTCAAGGGATATCTGGCAACGTCTAGAAGATATTTCTGGTTGTCGTAACTGGGGAAAGTGCTACTGACATCTAGTGGGTAGAAGCCAGGGATGCTGCAAACATCCTACAAAGCAGGACAGCCAACACAGGGAAAGATTATTCAGCCCGAAATTAATAGTGCCAGTTGAGGGATCCTGAGGAAAAAATATATCACTCTTCTCGCTCATTTTTTTTTTGGGGGGGGGGTTAGTTATTTTTCATAAAAATATGTTATTCATATTCACATGTAATGGGTTTGTTATTGTAATATTAAATGAATTAATAATAAACAATTAAAAATTTCTTAGTTTTAATTTTACAGTATTTACAATACAGTAAATACCAATAGGTTAACTCATATAAACAAAAGCACTTTGGGTCTTTAACCATTTTTACTAGTGTAAAGTAGTCCTGAGATCAAAAAGTTTGAGAATCACTAATTTTGAAGAATGATATAACTAAACGAGAATGTTGGAGAACTTAAGAGGAATTAAAAGATGCTAAGGGAAAATTTTATTCATTTCAAGAATATTATGGATGACTAAATAAGACAAACAAAAAACCATATACCACCAAACAGTTCAAAAGAAAAAAGTTAATGATGGATCTAAAATGTCATTCTCTCCTAAAAAACAAAAAAACGAACAAAAAACCCAGAACATTAAAACAACTTCTTACCTTGGCTATGAGAACTTGCTGGACTAAAAGACGGCTGATACGAATCTCTGGTTGGGGTTGAATAAGCTTCTTTCCCTTGGCGCTGACTCATCTTTCCTGGTGTCAGAAGTTGAGATTCGTCACTGTTTGCTACCACAACTCAAGGAAAGAAGAGAAAAAGAATTAGTACTTCAGTCCCAGATTTACGGGATGGTATATTAATAACACAGAAGAGAACGCTGATTGAAATCACCTCAATGGTTATGTTCATTTTATTACCAACTCAATACTGTAATATATTTGCATAGTTTTATTTTCTTTTAATTTGAGTTTTCTATCAATCCAAAAGGAATTGACAAGTATGCATGAGTAAAACTATACAAGTTGTAGATACTATAAAAATAAAAATACATATTCAACTGAGAATAAAAAGTACTCTAAAGTTTACTGTGCCTATTAACTCTATTTGTCAATAGAACAATAAGCAAAAGAAAATCATTTCACAGAAGAAATACAATGGTCAACAAACATGTGAAAAGATACTCAATCTCATTAGTGATCAGAAAAAAATATAAATTAGCAGCGGTATAAAATATTTTACATTCACTAGAATTTCTACTCTAATTTCTAATTTTCATGGATAGTTAAGGATAATTCCTGTTTTAGAGATGGGGAAACTTGAAATTCAGAGATTGCCTTGCCTAAGATTAAGTAATATAAGTAAGATTCTACTCAGGACTATTTAGTTCCAAAGCCTGGCTCTTAAAAGCTTACTGCCCCGATAATCAATTTAAATAGTGTTTAAGGCTACAGTGCACCCGTTTGACCAAGCTACTAACAGAGAAAGGCAATGCTTAATTCCAGAGAGGAAAGAGAGAAAAGAGAAAAATACTCCATGAAGGAACAAGGCAAATTGGGAGCAAGCCCAAAGTGCCCTAGAATCGCCACATCCTTTCATTTTGTTTCATGCTTTCAGCCTACAAAAATTTTAGTTGTATTTTGAGTGAAAAGGATTCTATCTTCACTCTTGACTTAATTTTTAACATAACCAGAACTTCATGTTCACTTTTTTATCACTATATCTTTTAAATTGCTTTAACATGTTTTCTATTGTGCTAAAGGCTTCAAAATTTTGTTTTAACTCCTTAAATCTCAAAGTAAAAATTCGAAAACTCTTTCTCATCCAAGTAAAGACATAAAAAAATTTATTTTCCCATCAAGACCATAAGAAAAGAATCTACACACTGATGACTCCTAAATGTATATCTCCTCCTAAACTCAAACTCAGATATCCAACTGCCTACCTTATAATTGCCTCTATTATTTAATAGGCATCTCGAATTTATCAAGAACATAATTCTTGATTCTGCCTATCCCCCAAACCTCCCTCTCTGCCATCTCAGTAAGTCGAATCACTATTCCCCTCCACTTTCTCAGGCCAAAAACCTTAGACACATTCTTCAATCTTTCTCTTTCTTTCACACTTCACATTCAATTAATCTCTGAGATCTTTATAGTCTACGTTCACAATTTATTTGGAGTCCTTCTACTTCTCCCACTTTCACAACTACTGCCCTGTTCCAAGCCACCATTACCCTTCCACCAATCACGGCAGCAGTTTTCTACCCAGTCTCCAGACTTACCATCTTGCTCCTTGCTTGTTTAGAGTTCATTCTCAATATGGAAGCCCAGCAATCTTTGTAAATCATAAATCAGATTTGCATCGTGTAGTAATATCTTCAATGACTCTCCGTTATACTTGCAATAAATTCCATGGCCTAAAGATTCAACAATGTCTGGCCCCCACTTATCTTTCCAACCTCATTCTCTACCCCTCTCCTCTTTACTCACTTTGCCCCAGCCATAAAGGTCTTCTTGGCATTCCTCAAAACATAGCATTTTGCCACAGTCTGTGGGCCTTCATATCTCTTGCTCTCTCTTTTTGAAACACTCCTACCCCAGGTCTTCTCATTATTAACCCCTATCACCATTTGTTGTTTGTGTTCAAATGCCACCTCTTCAGAAAAGCCCATCATGATGCCTTTTGATACATAAGTTATTTTAATATAGTACAATTTATCAATTATTTTAAATTTTTTTTGGCTACTGCCCATTCCATCACAGGTGTACGCTATCACTTTATTTTAGCTCTTATCACTATCTGAAATTATATCATTTATTTGTTTATTATCGGTCTTCTCCACTAATCCATAAATTTCGTACAAGAATAAAGTTTTGTCTGCCTTATTTTCTCATAAGTCTTTGAGTCCTGGTATGGGTCTGGAATACTAAAGGCGTTCCAAAGAGTTCTGTTGAATGAATCAATCAACAATGTTCATATTTTTATGAAACTTCATTTCATAAAGTATATGGTGGCTCCTTCAGTTAATAAATCCAAGATCCATTTAACTCTTATAAATTATTATTGAAATTAAAAATGTACATTGCTGATGTAGAGAGAGACAAAAAAACCTAAACACAACGGAAAGCTCTTAGAAACAAACCCATGATAATGTGAAGCTTAGATATATGATAGGTAGAGAAAGAAGAGACTATTAAATTATTGATACTAGGAAAATTGTTATCTGTATTAGAAAAGTCAGTCCCTACCCTATTACCACAAAGAATAGTTTTATGAAAATTAAAGACAAAAATGTAAAAAACAAAACTTGAAAACTTTTAGAAGAAAATATATGAGAATATCTTTATAAACTTGAGGTAAGAAATGATTCCTTTAGAAAGAAAAAACAAAGCACTAACTGTAAAAGCCATAACTGATACATTTTACTACATGAAAAAATTAAGAATTTAATCAAAAGAAATTAAAAATATAGACAAGACGGAAGATACTTGCAACACATATAATAAAACAGAATGTTTAATAAAAAACAACTCATAAATCAACTACAAAAATACCAACAATGCAATATAAAAATGAGGGGATGCTTCAAAAAGAATAAAATACCAAGGAATAATTTAACAAAGGAGGTGGAAGATGTATACAGTGGCTCCCCCATTCTCAAGCCAGTCAACCAGGATCTGAAAATATTAAATGGAAAATTCTAGAAATAAACGATTTTAAATTGCATGTTGTTTTGAGTAGTATGATGAAATCTTATGCGTCCAGTATATCCATACTGCATATACAATACAATAATGTATTTTAAGACCACATTACATAAATTTTATTACAGTATAGTTACAATTGTTCTGTTTTATTATTAGTTATTATTTTTAATCTCTTATGTGCCTAATTTATAAATTAAACTTTATCATAGGTACACATGTACAAGAAAAAACATAGTATATATAGGGTTCAGTACTATCTGCAGTTTCAGGCATCCACTGGGGGTCTTGGAATATATACTCTGTGGATACAGGAGACCACTGTACACTGAGAACTAAGATGTTAATGCAAAAAACTGCAGAAGACACAAATCAATGGGAAGATATTCTGTGCTGATGAACTGGAAAAGTTAATATGGTTAAAATATCCATACTATCCAAAGCAATCTACAAAATCAATGTAATCTCTCTCAAAAATCCAATGGCATATTACGAAAACAGAACAAACAATCCTAAGATTTGTATGGAACCACATAAGACCCTGAATAGCTAAAGTGATCTTGAGAAAGAATAAAGCTGGAGTCATCATGTTCCCTGGTTTCAAACTGTATTACAAAGCCATGGGGGACAGGGGGGAGAACTACAGTGTGGTATTAGCATAAAAACAGACATACGGCCCAATGAAAGAGAACAGAGAGCCCAGAAATAAACCCGTACATATACGGTCAATTAATTTATGACAAAGGAGCCAAGAATATACAATGGGGAAAAGGACAGTCTCTACAATAAATGGCGCTGGGAAAACTGGACAGCTACATGCAAAAAAAATGGATCTGAACCACTATCTTACACTATACACAAAAATTAACTCAAAATAAAGACTTGAATGTGACCTAAAACCATAAAACTCCTAAAAAAACAGAAGCGCTAAGCTCCTTACATCAGACTTGGTGATGATTTTTTGGATATGACACCAAAAGCAAAGGCAACGAAAGCAAAATTAAACAAAAAGGACTACATTACACTGAAAAGCTGCTTCTGCACAGTGATGGAAATCAATGATAAAAAGGTAACTTATGGAAAAAAATATTTTCAAATCATATATCTGATAATCAGTTAACAGCCAAAGTATATAAAGAACTCACATAACTCAATAGTAAGAAAAAATCCTAAGCAATCCTATTTAAAAATTGAGAGTATCTAAATGGATATTCCCCCTCCCAAAAAAAGACATATAGAATGCCAACAGGTGCATGAAAAGATGCTCAACATCACTATCAGAGAAATGCAAATCAAAACCATAGTAAGTTGTCGCCTCATATCTCTTAGAATGACTATTATTAGGAAAACAAGAAATAAAGTGTTGGTGAGAATGTAGAGAAAAAGGAACCCTTGTGCACTGATGATGGGAATGTAAACTGGTGCGACCATTATGGAAAACAATATGCAAGTTCTTATAAAAACAGAACTATTATATTATCCAGCAATTCTATTTCTGGATAGAATTCTATTTCTAAGTCAAAAAATATATATGTACTCCCAGGTTCACTGCAGCATTATTAACAATAACCAAAACATGAAAATAAATATCCATCAGCAGATGAATGGATAAAAAAAAATGTAGTACATATGTATAGTTGATTATTATTCAGCCATAGAAAGAATGAAATCCTAACATTTGAGACAACATAGATTGAAGTTGAGGGCATTATGCCAAGTGAAATATGTCAGACAGAAGACAAATGTGTAATGCTCACACTTATACGCAGAATCTAAAGAGGCTTGAAACAACAAAATGAGCTCAAAGAGATGGAGGTTGTCAGAGATGGAGAGGTTGAGGGAGGGGGCTAAGTGCAAAATGAGTGAAGGAGGTAAAAAGGTGCAAACTTCCAGTTATAAAATAAGTCATGCAGATGTAATATACACCATGGTGACTACAGTTAGTAATACTGCGCCGTATATTTGAAAGTTGCTGAGAGTAAATCTTAAAAATTCTCATCACAAGAAAAAATCATCTGTAACTAGGTATGGTGATGATGTTAACTAGAATTACAGAGGTGATCATTTTGCAATATATACAAATATCAAATCATTATGTTGTATAACTGAAACTAATATAATGTATGTCAATTATAACACAATAAAAATTAATACATGAAATGAAAAATGGGGGGACTTAAATGGTGATCTCATGGAAGAAGAAATGCAAATGTTCAATATACAAACAAAGGTGCACCCTCTTTAGTAATCAGGAAAATACAAATCAAGATCATAATGAAATAAGTATTTTACACTCAGTAAAACTGACAAAAATTACTGTCTGACTGAAAATGTTGAAAATCCCATGGTATCACTTATATGTGGGATATAAACTTAAAAGCAACAAATGAACAGGACAAACAGAGACTTGGGGACATGGACAAGGGACTAGTGGTTACCAGAGGGTAGAGGGTGGGGAGGAAGGAAGAGGCAGACAGGGTTAAAAGGGTCAAATACATGGAAACCAGACTTTGGGTGGTAATCACACAATAGAAAATATAGATGTCAAATTATAATGTACACTTGAAAATTAATAATTGTATTAACCAATGTTACCCCAATAAACTTAATACAAAAATAATTACTGTCTGATAATAGCAAATAGATAAGAATGGGATCAATGAGACATTTTAAGCACTGCTGGTGGAATATAACCTGATACAAGAACCTTGGAAAACAATTTAGAACTGTCTTATAAAACTGAATTTCAGCATACCCTACAGGTCCAACAAGTCCACTCTTAGCTTCATACCTAGAAACACTCTTCTATGTGTGTACCAAGAGATAAGAATAAGAATGTTCATAGCAACACAATCCATAGTAGCAAAAAACAATTTAAATATTCACTTAATGAAAGTAAAATGGATAATATATTGTGTAATATGCAGATAATGGAATAGTACGCAGCACTGAAAAGGAACAGTCCATAGCTATACCCAGTAACAAGGCTGAATCTTGGAAAAAAAGATGTTAACTACAAAAAACAAGCCCTAGAAGATGACATATATCGTGATACCATTTTTATAAAGTTAAAAACCAAGCAAACCTTAGTGATACATATATAACTTTAAAATAACCCAAAAAACCTCTATTTTTTTAAAAAAGCAAAGAATGATAAACAAAATATATAAAATATTCATCATCTCTGGGGGACAGACACAAGGATAGAAGAGAGAAGCAGCACATAGATGGACATGAAGTTTTTTTGTCTTTTCTTTTTTTTTTGTATCAGTTTCAGATATACAGCACAATGGTTAGAGATTTATATAATTTACAAAGTGATCCCCCAATTAGTCTAGCACCCATCTGGCACTATACATAGCCATTACAATATTATTGACTATATTCCCTATGCTGTACATTCCCTATCCCTGTTACTTTTTTTTTTAACTACTAATTTGTACTTCTTCACCGTTTTCACCGAACCCCCACAACCCCTCTCCCATCTGGCAATCGCCAGTTTGTTCTTTGTATCTGGGAGAGTTTTTGTCTCATTTGTTCATTTATTTTGTTCCTTAGATTCTACATACAAGTGAGATCATATGGCATTTGTCTTGCTCTGCCCTCTAGATCTTATCCAGATCACTGCAAATAGTAAGATTTCATTTTTATGGCTGATTAATATTCCATTGTATACATGTACTATAATTTCTTTATCCAGTCATCTATTGATGGGCAGTTAGGTTGCTTCCATATTTTGGCTCTTGCAAATAGCACTGCACTGAACATAGGGGCGCATAAATCTTTACAAATTAATGTTTTGGTCTTCTTCGGATAAATACCCAAAAGTGCAATTGCTGGGTCAAAAGGTAGCTGTAGTTTTAATTTTTTGAGGAACCTCTAAACTGTTTTCCATAGTGGCTGTACCAGTTTGCAACCCCACCAACAGTGTATGAGGGTTCCTTTATCTCCACATCCTCACCAACACTTGTTTTTTCACATGAGGTATTCTTAAGATTCAAGTTCTTAAGTGGTAAGTGCAACATGTAGTCACTGTATGACTAGGCTTTATAATTTACATATGCTACATTATTTCATAGTATTAGTACATTTAAAGTTAACTTAAAATACACTATGAGAACAACAACTAATAGAATGAAAGCATGCATAAGTATTTCCATCAGTAAGATATAAGTATCTATATCTTGAATAACTTTACTATATAAAAGAGGAAATAGTCTAAAAAGTGTGAATTTAGTTCTAGTCACCCCATTGTAACTCCTTATTGAGGTACTACTGTTTATGATTTGATAACCTTGAAGTGAGAGGGTTTGCAGAAATAGCAAAATACATAATATACTTCTTTAGAAAAAACAGAAAACCTTATTTTTCTGTTTTGTTTTCTCTCACCCCATTCACAAACATTAACAACTATAAAAACAAAAAACAGAACTGCAGAATATTAAAATCATTTTGATGTCCATCATTTGTACTATAGTGGACTAATGATATGTAAACTCAAGAAGGACGGTAACTTTGTCTGTATCCCTTGGCATAAAACTGACAATAAATACTGGCTATATGAAGGAATTGATATTTCATGAAAGAATCATGCATGATTTCAATGTAGTTTCTAACAAAGCAATCAGCTGCCTCACCTACTAAAAATAACATCACAGTGCCCTCTCCTGGTTGTACTTTGTAGTGGAAGTAAAATAACCTACTTTGTTATTCATGTTGCTTTATCTATCTTAAGTAGAGTAGAAACCAATCACACTAGAATAATTAATAATAATATAATTAACATAACAGCTGAAACTTCTAAAGAGAATATGTTTCTATACTATCATTCTTTATTTTCTGACTTCAGCTCATCCAACATAAAATCTGAAGACGTTTATAAGCTTCAAAGTCTGGTGTATATCCTTAAACTAAGTGAAAGCTAAGATAAAATGAAGTAATTCTTTTAGAGTCATAAATAACCCTAAATTTCCCCTTACAGATGATACACCTTTTCTTAAATACTTAAATAATTTAAATATGTTGTTATACATAACATTATAGTTTTTCATTCAATAGTAGAGATCCTAATAAAGTATTATAGAAAATTCACTTGCACTCGAACAGATATGTGGTCTCTAGGAAATAATTATACAGTCTCCTTTTAATAGCTGGCAGAGCACATACAATATAAATTCATCTCAAATATATGTTGTATATTTTTATTTATACACACTTAAAACACATAACCAGAATTCCTATTCCAAGTAAATATTAAACATGTGCATTTATAAAACCTAGTTCCTAAAATAGAACCATTTCAACTGATATTAAAAATTAAATTCCATTTGTAAAATTCAGCAGTACCTATCAGCTCACCTTCACCAACATCTAAATATATGAAATAATTTAAATAACTGAAAAATCCATTGAAAACATCTGCCAGGTATCACAAGTAAGGCTGAACAAGAAAACATAAAAATGTTTTTGAGATCTGTATACTATTTTCTACTTTAAATATTTCTGCTATTCTAATAATGTTGACTGTAAAATAAACAACATATTTAAAATAGTATGAATTATTCCAGTTAAAAAAGGAATTAGGATATTACTTTAAATCATTTCTCTTTTTGGAAAAAAATTACATATCTATTATAACTGGTTTTAGACACAAATAGCTACTACTCTAGAACAAAGAATTTTACACCTGAAAGAAACCTTGCCATTATCTTGCTCAGTCCCCCACTTTAGCTAATGGGGAGGAGGGAAATGAGCCCCAAAGCTGTCAACTGACTTGCAAATGTCAGATTACTATTTAGAAATAAATACTAAAACTTTCTAAATCAATATAATTCCCACATTGATCTTCAGTAAAGTTAGAATCTTTGTCTGATTCACAATGCAGTAATATTGCAGTTACTTGGTTAAACTTCAGTTCAGCAAACTGATAGTTTCACTCTGATTTTTGAAAACCAGTAGAAAACACAATGGACTAGTAACCAGTTCTAACTCCCTGGATATTTCAGTTCTTAGCTTCAGGCTTCTCATCTATAAAATTAATGCTTTTGGGGTGACTTCTGAAGTTCTTTTCACATCAGTAATTTTATGATTTTTAATAAAAATGTTGTTCCTGTCACGATGCTTTGAAATTATCTATTACTGGGTCTAACTCCCTTGCTAGGCTATAATGATCCTTAAAGGTAGGGCCATGTTTTATTCACTGTGTATCCACCAAAGCTAGCACAGTGTCAGTCAAATAAAAAAAAATTTTGAACATAAATTTAAAGATTACATCTTCTAAATTCCTAAGATGAAATATGTTTCACTTATGAAATCCCCAAAGTATAAATAAAAAATTTTTTCATAACCAAATTGTCATAAAAATTTTGACTGAATAGCATTTCTCATTGTCATACGGCAGTAAATTTCTTATACCATGTCCAGCCTCAAAGCAATAAGAGCTATGCTCTGTGATGACTGCAGAAAGGAATACTATGAAGAAGCTCTAAATTATGAATTAGGTAATTGGCTAAGTGAATTATCTATCTTTAGATGATCAAGATGTAAATATACAATACTATCAATCTCAGATGGACACTGACAACAGATTGGGCACTGAATGACCATTTACTTTCTTCACTTTGTATCTCAATGCTTGGAAAGAAAAGTAGAAAATTTAATAATCAAAATAGAAATAAATACCTTATGCCTTTTATAAGTACACATCAAAATATTATCATGTCTCCAAACACATCATTCAAACTTTAGCTACTTACTTGATGGCCCAAGGACATCTTTGCTATCACCAAGAAGCTTTTAATGCAGGGTAATTGAGCAGCAAACAAATACAATCCAAACCAGGAAGAAGCAAAATGCATCAGGATTGAAGCAGCAGTGAAACAAAAGGACAAGGAAAATAGCATTAGTTTATAAGTTGAAAGCACATGCACATCAATCCTAATAATCACAATTCACAAGGAATTTCCTTTTCCACACATAACAAGATCCTGGCTTAGGCATTATCAAATAGTTGTTTTATTTAGGAAAATGAAATCAGAAAGAGAAAAATGAAATCATCCAACTATTTTGTTTTGAAAATTACTCAAGTTAAAAATTACTTTTATTTATAATTCAAGATATAGGTTAGGAGTGGTAAAAAATATTTAGAAATATATAAGGGACGGCCAAGAGTTATTCATTCTTTACATTTCAGTGGTTTAAAAATACATAATACTCATGCACTATTAAATATTAGTTCCGCATGCCATGAAAGCACTTAAGACTACATAGAAATTCAGGCTGTTTCTTTTACAAAGGAACATTTATGAGTGCTTATTATATGCCAAGCATTGAGCAAAAAGCATTACAAAGACATCAACAAAGCAGAACAATTATTTTCTCAAATGGAAAAAAAAACCAGAGGAATACTAATTAGAACGATAAATTTTATTCAGACAAAATTTTCTTAGGACCTACTAAATATCAAGCATATCATCTGGAGCTACTGGTCTTTAGGAAGTTAGAAGACCCAATGCTTAAATGAATAACTTAAAATCAACTAAAAAAAAATTGTTAACCATTAATAACTATTTTACCTAACATACAACATTATACCAAATGTCATCTATGGACAAGTGTTTTAGTCTCCCTTGTAAGTACAAAGTCCTCAGCTCTCTCTCATTTCAAACACCAACTATGGTAACATATCACAACTAAAGTTAACAACAAAAACAAAAGATTCCCACTGCTTACATTATTGCTTGGTCTTATTTAATGGGAATTAGGGATTCTTAATTGACTATAATGCAAAAAAGGTAGCAATTGTTTGCTTTGGGCTTCTGTTGTCTCCTAGGAAAAACTCTTGGCCCTTTTACTTCTATAAAGTGATAGTTATTTCACAATGCTTGATATTATGTTCTAATGCCTTTTAAAGGTATTTGCTCAGAAATAAAGGCATTTGCTCTATTCATTTTTTTGTTGTTGCTCGTTTAAGCTCATTCTTCTATAAAATGATTTCGGTTTCCTAGTATAAGCTAAAAAAATACATTTTTAGTGACAATGAACTAATTGTGCCCAAGTCCTTATTACCATGTTAGAATAACTAGCAAGCATGTGGAAAGAGATTTAAGTATTTGCAGTAGGCAACCTCTAAAATGGCCTGGTGATTCCCCCACTTCTTGGTGTATAATCCCCTCTCTTTGAGTGTATGCTTGACTTGCTGAAAGTACTTCTAATGAACAAAATGTGGCATAAGAGAAGGGACGTCACTTCCAAGATTGTTTAAAAAACTATGACTTCCACCTTGTTTACAGTCTCTGTTCTCTTTTAGATCACCCTGGGGAAAGCCAACTCTGTACACCCCTCACCTCCCAGCCATGAAGAGAAGGAACTGATGTCTACCCGACAACCACTAAGTGAGCTCTGATGTGCATCCCTCACCATGATCTTCCCCAACCACCACGCGCCCCCGCCCCATCTGCCTAGTCCAGCTTTCAGATAAGACTGCAGCAGCCCTCCTCTGCAGTAACTTAGCTGAAACCGTACAGAGATTCTGAGCCACAGACAACCGGCAAAACTGCTCTTGGATTCCTGACTCAACGAAACTGTAAGATAATAAATGCTTGTTGTTTTACACTTGATTTTAGGATGATTTGCTATCACCAATAAATAAATAATATTGGAAAACTAAAAGAAGAAATTGACAGGGACAACTATGGAAAACTTTACTAATGCTTTATAGACTCCTTCTTTTAAACATCTTCCAGTATTGATATGGGTAATTACTAGTTTTCCTAGATTTACCAGGAACTTCCTAGAGGAAAGCAATGGTTCTAACCATTTGTACCTGATTGGGAGTATTCAATTTCACAGGGCCAGTCACATTTAGAGATTTCTTATTTGATCTTCCATTTAGGTTAAAAGATTAAGTTTACTTTCATCGTACAGTTTTGTTCATTAACAGCACTATGTCAACATCTGTGCAGCTACACTCCTTGCCTGTTTACTTCTTAGCATACACAGCAACTTCTCAATAGCTGCTTCAAATAATGCTGAGTTTCAATGTTATATCCTCAAGCATTTATTTATTCGTTCGTTTGTTTGTTTGTTTTTTATGCCTACGGCACCCAGTCTTTCTGGGTCTCCCATCCAAGTACTAACCAGGCCCGACCCTGCTTAGCTTCCAAGATCATATGGATCGGGCTTGTTCAGGGTGGCATGGCCATAGACCCTCAAGCATTTTTGTGTCATATAAACCTGATCCTATTGAAGTAATCCAATATTTTTTTCAGGTTGAGGCACTGAATAATAATAAAAATAAACAACACTGTTTATTCCTATCATTGATCTGTCCATCCATCCAAATATTTACTGAGTACCTACTATATATACAGGTATCATTTTAGGCATCATGGGACACAGTAATAAACAAAACAGACAAAAATCCTGCTTTCATGTTAGTTCTGTTCTCGTGGGGGAGATGAACAATAACATAATTAAGAAGTAAAAATTTGTTATACATTATATAGTACAAATACTAAGGAAAAAATAAGCAGAGAATGAGGATATACAAAATTTTAGGGAAGAGGGAGTTAAAATTTTAGATAGGGTTGCTAAGAAGGTTTCACAACAGAGATGACTGAATAAAATGAAGTAAATGACCATAATAACATGGGGAAGAGTATTCTAGGCAGAGGGAGGATCAAGTGTAGAGGAGTGGTATGGGAGAAAGTTTTCTGAATGTTCAGGAAATAAGCAAAAGGCCAAAGAGGCTGAAACATAATGCAGGTAGGAGAGGAGTAAGAGATAAGTCAAAGAAAATGGCTGCCGGACTGTGTAAAACTTGACAGGACCTAGTCAGGGCTTCAGTTTTATTCTGAATGAGATGGGGACCAATGGCTCGTTCTGAGAAAAGGAGTGATGTAATCTGTTTTAACAGGTTTGCTCTGGCTGCTATGTTGAGACTAAATTAGAGGGACAAGGGTATTATCAGTTAAGAAGTTACCATAATAAGCTAGGAGAGAGATGAAGGAGACCCGAATCAAGGTGGTAGCAGTGAAGGTGATGAGAAGTAGCTGAGTTCTGAATACATTTTTAAGATAGAGCCAAAAGGAATTTTAAATGGACCAAGTACGAGGTAAAAGAAAGAGAGAAGAATCAAAATGATGTCAAGTGTTGAGGTCTGAGCACCTGAAAGGATGGAACTGCCATTATCTGAGATGCAAAAAAAAAAAAAAAAAAAGGCAGTAAGAGTTGCTAATTTACAGGAAGAAATGTAAGGAGCTCAGTTTGGGACAGGTGAAGTTTGAAATGTCTGTTAGAAATCCAACTCAAAATGTCAAGTAGGCACTTGGACAAATACATCTGTACAGAGAAAGATTCAGGCTGGGAAGAAAACAGTATAAACTATGATGTGTGTGAGAGTTAAGATATATAACCTAAAGGCTTGATCACAGTAGATTGAAAAAATGACACAGGATAAAAGAATGGGCACCATTAGTCATATAATGAAAGAAATAGAACCAAGAATCAAACTGAAACTCTCCAAAAAAAAAAAAAAAAAAAGCAGAAACATAATGAAAAATAAGCATGGCTTCAGAAACCTTTCCCAGAGGATGTGGATACAAAGGCACTATATTGAGATACAAGTGAAATCATCCTCCCAGAGTTGCTTGCAAGTTATGTTAATGAGAAATGGGATATAAGTAATTGAAGATTACATATTAATTCTACCAGGTAACTTACATCACCGAAGTCTTATGCACACGGTTAAACAGAACACTATTAACTTCTTTTTCTTAACACTTTAGAACCTGAGTCTAATTTGTGCAATTTCTCGTTATATAACACATGAATATAGACAATATGAAATAATTAATATGGAAACACTCCACACAAGTATGTTGTAAGATATTGAAAGAAAGAAAGAAAGAAAGAAAGAAAGAAAGAAAGAAAGAAAGAAAGAAAGAAAGAAAGAGAAAGAAAGAAAAAAAGCTAGCCACTCTTCTTGGCTTTTATTAGACAGCCAAAATACAACTAGAATCTCAAAGAATCCAGAAACTTCTAAGCTTATTCGGAAAAAAAAAAAAAATTACGATATGACAGACACATTTTCCCTATTTTAGTAATTTATCATGTTTACTGTTATCCCTTAGGCAGTGTCCACACAGTCACCTCAATAATTTATCATATAAATACTCTATTTTGGCTGAAGGTATGAACTACAAATAGTAAAATAATAGTAACATTCCAGTATACTACGAATGTATTTTAATTAAAAGCATGAAATTACTGCATTGCAAAAAAATTATCTAAATCTTATAAAACTGATTTTAGTTTACAATTCTCAGAAGAACATTATGCCAAAAATATGTGGTTTTATTTTAAAGTACTTCTAAATACTTGCCATGCCATGTATAATTAGCATAAAACTTGTCATCTTTAAGAAATATAAAGGAGTACGTAAAAGTGCATAATCACATCCTTTGTCCTGGGAAACCCCTCAGGCCTAAGCAATCCAGGACAGATGGCCACCCGATAATACAGAAACAATCCCATGAGATCTATACAGTAGCTTGATCCCACTGCCTTTAGCATGGCACCTCCCTCTTAACATATATATTGATTTGACTTAAGTCATCCTTTGAGCATAAGCAAAAACATAGAGTTTATCAAGCACTAATACAAGTATAATCTAAAAATGAAGTTTCAAATAGGTGGCACCTCTTCCCCCAGTAAAGATCAATTGTACTTGTAGAAGCAATCCTGCTGCAGTTGGCTCTCAGAAGCCACAATTCAGAAGCAAGCTTATATAAAACATCTCAAGAGTGCTCTATTTAGTATTATCTTTGATCCTTAGAGTAAGAAACTCCAGGAAAGGATATATAATGCGGCTGAGATCTGTTTGTTCTTTCAACAGGAGTTATCACTCTACATTTAAATAACTTTTTCATATTCCTGTAATTGTCTGCAAAATACACACATGTCCATTTTAGTCTTGTGTTTTACAGGAGAGATTTTAAGGGAATATTTTTCTGGGAACTAGAGTTTATCAGTGTTAGAGCGAGAAAATAATCTGGCCAGCCAGGAAGTTATTTAAAAATAACCAAATCACATGTTTGATCCCACTTTTGATTGTACTTCTAGGAATGTATACTAAGGTGATCATCCAAAATTTTCTGAAAGATGTGGCCACTGATATGTATCACATCATTTATAATAATCTAAAATAGTAATCTATTTAAAAGAGTATTAAATAATACATTCACACAATGAAATGTTATGCAATCATTAAAGTTTTATTTACTAAAAAACATCCATTTTATACTAGCTTTTTAAAAAGTTTGTATGACTCTGCTTTTATAAATTTCATATGTAAGATATCCACATATGAACACACTTAGGAGAGATGTCACCAAAATATTAACAGTGGTTGGCTTTACAAAGCAGGATTTTATTCATTATATCTTTTGTGTTGTTTAAATATGCCACATTGGTATTATTTTTGTAATTAAAACAAGATCAAACCTATTTACATTTTGGGAAACTAAATACATATTTTTTAAACTGACCTTTTCAATCTATATTAGCTACTTCTCATGACAAAATCATCTATGATTAAATATAGTGAAAACACACTTTAAGAATCCAACTTGAAATCTTGAAAAAATATTAAAATGTTAACATTTCAAACATAGCACCATATATTACTCACTGTCTCTTGAACTTCAGCAACTTCTGAATATGGCAAGATCTAAAAAAAAAAACAAATTTTCTCAGGAGTGATTTAATCTCATATACCTGAATCTGAATCTAAGGAGCACCCACAGTTTATCAAATGAAGTGGTGCATTAACCTTTTACGAAGTAGCAAAAGAAAAAGAAAAAGAAAAAGAAAAAGAAAAAGAAAAAGAAAAAGAAAAAGAAAAAGAAAAAGAAAAAGAAAAGAAAGTGCAATAGTAAGTTCACACCGGAAACTAACTAAATCCTTTTAAAAAATCCTGAGGCTTCAGGAAATTACAGTCAATCTGCCAACCTATGAAGTCCTTTCTGCAATGTTCTGGGGATTTTTCACAGTTCATATCCTCCCTGAATGAATTTAATTTTATAGACCTTTCACCAAACAAGCCCTCTCCTCCCTTCTTTTATAATACTCCACTGCTTTGGCTTCCCTTCTATTTTCCCGTCTCTACTTTGTCCTCTCATTCAATAAGTAAGGGGCCATAATCAGTACTTAGCCCACAACTAGTTGCTCTTTTTTCTGTACCTGCTCTTTTCCTACAGATTACAGTCCTACTCAGTTTATTACCTTTATTTACACAACTTCCAATATTTTTCTTCAGATTGACCTTCGTTCTAAAACTTCAGTTCAAAACATCGCTACCTATATGTTTGGACATTATTGCAAATCAACTTCTGGTCCTAAAATTCTGTTAGCAAATTCTTTAAGCTTGTTTTAGAAAACATCTTTAGGTCAAAAATAGCACTCAGTAGCTTCCCTCTGAAACTAGATTCCACACCAATTTGGCTAATTCTTTCAACAGTATGATCTTTCTTTCAATCACTCAGACCTAAAGCCTTGCTTGAGTCATCTGAAAAGAATTTCTTATATGTAGTTCACTGGAACGCCTCTGTTTATTAGCTTAAATTCTCTTCTAGCAGAAAACAAGTCTTGTTCATCCAAAACATAACACTGTGCACACTGAAAATAGACACGCAAAGAACTAGTATAGACTTGAATTATGAAATGTAAGTTCTAAGCCTAACTCTATAATATTCCCTAGGTAAACTTAAATAAATATCTTAAATTTCGTATTCTTATTAGTTCATGAGACGTTACAGCCCTAAAATTCTGTTAATACTAACAATTAAACATAGAAAATTGCTTCAACACTAAGAACATCCTGAGTTGTACTTAAAGAATATTCATTCATATCTTCTTCCACTACTAAAGCCCAAATTTCATTGTTTGGAATTCCCCTATCCTTTCTTTTAAATAATTCTGTCCTTCATCAAAAACACTGTTAACAGATTCACCACTAGTTTTCGGTAATGGAGCATGTGTTATATTTCTTCCAGTACTGGTGGTCTGTTGCCATGATCATACCAACCTCCTTCATCAAGGTCTTCACATGCAAGGAAAGGTCAAAATCAATCAACATGACAATTGTCAGTTATAACTAATGTCATGCATCTGGTGAGACTTCTAGTGAAGTGGTTATAAGAAAAAGAGTTGATTATCTATTGAAAAATTAAATCTATGACCTTGGATTTTGACCTCATTAACATTCTTCTCTATATCTGACCTAACCATCCATAGTTACTTGGAAAGGTTAGGAAATAACAGCACAACAGAAACCATGTATCACAATACCATCATGCCAAGTTAGGTATGACAACTGGTTATATGAGATAGCTCACGTACATAAATATCAGTGTATGATGCTTAATCTTATGACCTATTTAAATAATTTTGATTTTCAGGCTGAAATAAGAGCTTATGTTACTTGGAATTTCATTTTGGTCAATTCTTCACACAGATACATGAGCCTACATCCTATATTTAATCGTGACCAGGATCTGAAGTAATACATATGGACTGTATCCCAAATACCTCTTTCCTTCTAGAGTTCTATTCTGTTCTGATTAGAATGTTATGTTGTTCAGCATCACGGCACAAACAGGACTGCGAACAATATTACAGAAACATCAACCTCCATGACTCATAATATCTACCACACATAAAAATACAGTTAGCAACTGCTCTTCATGTCTCAGCAACTACATGGTACCTAAATGCCAAAATATACACCCAGATAGAAAAGTGAAAATTAATTACAGGAGATAAAAACTTTTGGTTAAATAAAAGATCACATATTACATATTTTTCAAAGTATACATTAGGTAATGCATAGAAAAACTTTAAAGGGATACTTTAAAAGGGTAGGTGTGACATAGATCAGTTTATAACAAACGCATTAGCCTTTATCTTCAATGACAAGAATAAAAGAATTAGAGTATCTGTATTTAAATCCTAACATGACACACTGATTAGCTATATGCTCTTGGGAAAATTACCCATCCCTTCATAGCCTCCAAAATAGAGTAATACATATTTCACAGTATTATGGAGAGTATAAATGAGAAACTGTGGGAGACAGCAAGACGCGGTCAGGGCACATAATAAATGTAAAAAAATGTTCTCTCTCCACACAAATATAGTGACCCAAACATGGAAAGCAAAGACAAATAGGGAAAAAAGCAAGGTCCAGAAGGGATCTTTTCTTTTCTGCTACTACTACCCTACAGGTTTTAAATGCCTTTTACCTAGATTACACAACTGCATTTTAACTTGTTCCCTGGGCTAACCACCTCTATTTCTATAGTTTTCAACCTTAGTTGCACATTGAAATCACCTAGGAGACCTTAAAGGTACTGATGTCTCAGTTTAACCTTCTGAGAATCTAATTCAATAGAATAGGCTGCAGCCCGAGCCCCGGATTTTTCTAAACACTCCAGATATCTCTAATATTTAGTTGGTTGCCCGTCCAATATTCCATAATTCTGCTAAGATAATTTCCCTAAGCCACAACTCTGAATGGGTTCTCTGCTCAAAAAAAAAAAAGTCAATCACTTGGCATTACCTTAAAACAATAATACCAAACTATGAAATCTGTTTAATCTGATTCTAACATAGGTGAAATAAATGATTAAGGTTTGGCCTCTGTAGAAAAAATGTATCCCAGTTCTGCCACTTACTAGTTGTGTGACCCTGACCAGCTTACTTATCTTTCTGTGATCTCATCCACTAAACGGGAGTAATAATACCATCTCATAGGCTTATGTGAAGCAAATACTACATGAGACTAACTTCAAAGCACTTGGAACAGCTCCTGGCACATGAGAGAAATTTAATAAATGTTTGCTTACTTTCTCTAGCCTTATTTTCCACTAATTCCCCTAAAACAGTAAATATTACTTCTGAGACCTAAAACCTGCTCTGAAAATAGTCATAAACCTAGCAAGGTACTATTATGCATAGAAATATACTCAATGAAGGTAGGTTAGTTTATTAAAATAAAATGTTTGACCAAAATTGAATTTGTGTATGTGTCACATACATACATATCATATACACGCATACATAAATATGAATTCATATGTACATATATATAAAAATTTGTTCCCTCTCCCAAGCTCTTTCTGGCTCCACTGCTGCTGTTTTCACAATATTAAATCTAAGGTGGCTTCTCAAGTCACTGTAAATTAATGAAGATGTACAAAAGTGAGATCTGGATAAAAAGCCTTCATTGTTCTACTCTCACTGGAGAGTTGGACAGATAAAAATTTTCTTGAACTTTTAATTAAATTTTATCTTCATGTACCTCCAACCTGCTAAAACCCTAATCCATCTCAAAAAACCTCTTTCTGAGGTTTTATGTAACTCTCAGTTTTTTAAACAGTAGGAAGAAATTTATTTTAAGATTCTAATGCACATAATTTTAATTAAGAGTTAAATGTAGAGCTGTGGGTGTCTTGGCTTTAATTATACCCTAACTAGGTACACCTGCATGTCTTAAAACTAAGAAAACAGCAAATGATAATGCTTATGAAAAATCTTTAATCTATACTTTAAAAAACTGAATGATAGCATTATTTATGGATCCTAAAAGAAAAATAAATCTTTAAAGCTGGTTTTCCTCAAGTCTGGCAAAACAAATAGCTTTCTACTGGGTAAATGACAATCTATATACTTGAGAGTTACCTTAATAGTTCTACTTTTGATCATTAAATTGTAGCATGTCATTGTTGGCAAAGATCTTAAAATGAATAAACTGTCCAACAGTGCTGGAATCTCTTTGCAGCCACCACCTCAGCCATTAGAACACAAGCCAAAAAGAAAGTAACCAATTTCTTTTGCAAATGGGAACTGAGTTACTTACTATTAACTAACACCCTCCCCTAAACCCATCCTTAATGATGGATAGGTGGGGAGCAACCTTACAGCAGAAAGATAGTACCACAGATGGAGGAAAGGTCAGGGGGCTGGGGTTAGAAGGGAAATTGGGAGGGATCTTTCTGTGCCCTTTTCTCTTTGTAATACTGGACAGATCACTGCCCATGCTGCATTTACTACCAGAGCAGAAAAAGATTTAATACCAACCAGAAACATTAAACAGTTTTAAACATTTTTGTTTTTAAACTGTACACATATTCAGTTGCAGTATGCACGTAAGTACAGGCAAAGAAGCTGACCACTTTCTTCCACTGCCCTTTCTCCCAAATGACCTAAGTGACTACAACTAAAGAAACAGTTTGTGTTAAAGAACAAAAATACAAAAAAGTCCCCTAAGAAACAGAACATATGATTGGAAGGGGCAAATGAGGAATGATAAAGCAATGATTTTAACAAGAGATTCTCTATCCTAAGACATGTATTCCCTACACTGATCAAGAGTCCCTGGGCTCTTACCTTTCTATCTAGGACAGTATAGGACAGGCAGTTAATATTCCTAGCAGAATTATTTCCAAGAAAGTAGCAGCTCACAAACAAAAATAATTAATATCTAAGGATCCCAAGTGTTGTGAAAGAAAACAAATTCAACAATCTCAGTAAAAGGAGCAAAAATTAGGGAACCAAACTTATAAAAACTTAAAATAACCATAATAAATATATTCAAAAAGATATAGGGTGATATTGTAAACATGAAGCATAACCAAGCAATCATAAAACAGCTAATAATAGTAGGTATAAAAATATTATGTGAAATAAAGTACAGAGCAAGCAAGCTCGAACAGCAAAAAATATATATATATGATACAATAATAAATTAGTGAGCTAGAAGAGTAATGAAGGAATTCAACGAGAAGGCATAAGGAAAAGGAGAGATGGAAAATATAGAAGAAAAATTAAGAGATGGAAGATAGAAGCAAAAGTGTCACATTCACAAAAAAGGAGACCCAAGAAGAGGGCATGGCAGAGTTTTAAATAAAAAATGTATTAAATCTTAAGTAAACTTGAAACCTACACAAAATGAGTAATTTCTGGAAAAATATGAAAAGCTATAGACTCCCACAACTCTCACCCCCAGACATACATATAAAAACCATAGGCTCAGCTGTATAAGGACTGGAAAAAAAAATGATTTGCAGATGAATCACACAAAATATTGACGCTAATAAAAACAAAATAAGTCGGCACTCAACAGATTTCTGTTAAATGTCAACATGAGAAAAGAAACACATAAAACTCCTCGAAGGTATAGTTTATGTCTTAATGCTAGATACAATTATGAAATAGGCAAATTTTATCTTGGTCATCACTCCCTCATTCTAACCCCATCATCTTCTGGGTCCCTCCATGCTTATTAGGTAAGTATAAATTATTCTTCCTTAAAGTGTTAGTTGCTGAAAGTTTAAAAGAGCAATTCTGAAACTTCTGAGTCTCCAGATTTCTTTACACTTCTAGAAATTACTGA
Organism: Eonycteris spelaea; assembly: GCA_003508835.1. Classification (NCBI taxonomy): domain Eukaryota; kingdom Metazoa; phylum Chordata; class Mammalia; order Chiroptera; family Pteropodidae; genus Eonycteris; species Eonycteris spelaea. The sequence goes on along the minus strand of PUFA01000375.1, from coordinate 53,121 downwards.
GAACTCGAAAGAGCTGTTGTTTATGTGTATTATGTTACCTCACATAATACAAGAGATTTTGTAGATGTGATTAAATTAAGGGCCTTGAGATAGGACAGTTATCCTGGATTATCTGAGTGGGCTCAACATAATCACAATGGTCCTCATAAGAGGTAGGCAAGAAGGGTCAGAGCAAGTAGTAGGTGATGTAACAACAAAACCAGAGGCTGAAGTGACAGAAGAAAGGGACCATGAGCAATGAATGAATGCAACCTCTAGACACTGAGAAAAGCAAGGAAATGCATTCTCCCCTCAGATCCTACAGAAGGAACACAACACATTGCTTTTAGACTTCTGCGATCTAGAACTGAAAGATGTTAAATTTGTGTTGTTTCAAGGCACTAAGTGTGTGGTAAATTGTTATAGCAAAAATAGGAAACTAGCATGACTAATGGTGAAATTTAACAGAGAAATCAGTTCAAGAACAATGATTTCAGCTGTCTTTTGAGACAGTGAGTTACATGTATATGTTCATGCCAAGGCTGGATGACCAACTATTGGGGAATACTGTAGATAGGATTCTTACATTAGGCAGATCATCAGACTAAATAATCTCTAAATTTCCCACAAAGACTAAAGGGGAAAAGTAGCCACAGGACTGAGAAGTTTGCAAAAAGCTCTGCTGATAGCATAACTACTGTTAAAGGAGAAGAAAAGCAAATAGGCCTTTACCAAGGGAATCCTGAATATTTAGGCATTAGCCAAACACTTAACAGGCAGATCTCAAAGAATATTCAAATAATAGATGAGATATGCACCAAATTTGGTGGCCCTCAAACTTTGACTAAGGCCTATTTGTTATAGATGAGACAAGAAACTTCACAGCCCTTCTCCATCATTGTCACTTTCCAGAGGGTGGAGGGACAGGAGTCTAAAGTGCCATTGTACAACAATACTATGAGAAGATTAGTAGTTAGCTTGTGGATAATTTATAATTGACTTGCATGCATAACTGTCTTACAGGCCAATTATTGGGAAACTGTACACCAAAAATACTGTCACTACAAATATGCTATGACTAACAACACACAATATACTAAATTGAAAATAATGATGAAGCTAAACTAACAGTATTTATAACAACAACAAAAAATAGCAACAACTAAAAACTGTGACCCACTCAAAATAACGCTTGACATTACCAAAAATTAGGGCAATTCCATTAATTTGCATGCCCATAAACAGCTGTACAATGTTGCTAAATGGTATATATAGTAGCCACACTTCTTAGAATATGATTTAAAGCTTTCAATACACTCTAATAACATAACCAATTTTTCTTTATGAGCACCAAATCACAATAATCATGAAAAACTTACCTTAATAAGTATCTAAAAATCAAAGTTTCAGGAAGTTGGATCATCTCTAGTCCCATCAGGAAGACACTCATTTAACACATACTGAGAATTACTGAACTAAATCATCTTTGCAGTTTCTTTGACTTCAGAAAACCTTTGATTCAAAGTACCCAATTTAAATAGAATCTCAAGAAAGACTTCCTTAATTCAGAGCCCCTATTAATACTACAAAGATTCACACATATCTTAAAAACTTTTACTCTCTTCTAAAAAATCATTTATGCAATCACTTTTAATACGACAAAAGATTTTGACCTCTAATAGACCTTATAAAGCAGTTTCCTCTGGTAACAGAAATAATATATAAGATATTCAAAAGATATGACTTTCTTTAAGGTAAGGAACAAATTTTTTTATCTAAAATGATATTTACTTATTTGGTCTACCTTAATCTATTAATAAAATATGACCCCTACATTTTAAGCATTTCTCAGTGGTAAATTTCTAAAGTGATATAAATTCTGGACCTTTACAAAATATTTTAAGACATATTAAATGTACACTTGTGTCCTGAAGTATATTAATGCCATGTATAGGATTCAATCCATATTTTTCAGTATTTACCACCTAAAACAAACAACACTACCACAAAAATAGAACTATAGGCAACTGGAATAATGAATGAGCAAATTAATTTTTAAAAGACAGAAAAAGTAGTATCATGTAAAAGAAGAAAATTAAATGAATAGATATCAAAGTCAAACTGAGTCCAAGCTTTCACAACTTTAGACCAAGACTACTATGATAATATCTTACTTAATATTTTTATCTCCCACTCTTCCAATCATTTTATATCCTGCTTCCTGATTCATCTTATCCAACTACATAAAAATATTCAATGATACATCATTGCCTACAGAGTCAAGTTCAAAACCCCTGGTCTGGCACTTAAAGCCTCCCATAAATTTGGTCTCTATCTGCCACATCAATCATTATTCCTGTAAACACCACTCTCCTCAATCTACCTTAATCAATTTTTCTACTCTTTTTTCCCTGAATAAACCCTGAGCAATTAATTTCCCATTTAGCCTTGCCTCTTGCTATTATTCTCCCTTCCTAGAATGTTCCTCCTGTTTGTTTCAATTCTATAATCCCTATTCTGTGCTATTCAAAGTTTATGTTCTCTTAAGAAAGTTTTTCTAACTCCCCCCACTGTACAACTGCCCAGTTTTCACAACTTGTGAACTAAGCCTTATGTCCCTCATTTAACACTTATTAAATGCTATAGTTTTATCAATCTGTCTCTCTATTTAGTCTTCCCAAAATAAATGTAATTCAGACAGACTTCAATGTATATCCCTCAGCTTCCCCTTCATCTGTCTCAGTACTTTGTACAAAGGCTGCATCCAAAAAAAGTTTACTGATAATATTTTTAAAACCACTGAATGCAATAAGATTTTTAAAAATACTACCTCCTCACTATTTTATATTTTCAAAGAATTTTCTAGTTCCTATCAAGTAGGAAGGGTGAGTACTTCTGCCTATATATTTTTATGGAAATAGAATATTTGCCTCAATATTTTAGGTAGAAAAACTGAGAATGAGAGAAAGTGTAAAGCCAAAATTACAGAATAGCTGAAGCTTTTTTCAGTGTGTTTTACTGTCTCTCCTGCCTTCTAATTATTTACCTTTTTAGAGAGAAGGCTTAATATCAATACTTATATTAATAACAATAATGGCTTTATTTATTGGATGTTTACAATGTGTATAGCTTTGTAATAGGCACTTTCTAGATATATTATCTCAAAGCTCAAAACAACTCTGGGAGATAAATATTACTATTATTTTTATTTAATTGATGAGGAAATTGGAGACCTGGAGAATTTAATTAATTACCCAGGTTATACAACTAAGCTAAAGGGCTCAGATTTTAACATGTAGCTAAATGTCTACAGAGCCCACTTACCTTAAATCTAAACAGTAACTAGCTCAGGCCATGCAGTTCAAAGGTGATATTTTATAAATAAGTAACTCAAAAGTAGACCTCAAGATTAGTTTCAAGTACAGAATAGTTCAGTAGTTCATACTAAAATTATTGGCATTCTCTCTAAAATGAGCTATTTCACAGAAAAAACTTAATGAAAAAGAAGAAAAACAGTGTTCTTGCTGCATTTTAAATAACGTGCTCCAACTGTCAACAGAATTCAGGATAAAAAATGATTAAAACTTTATTAATATAGTATAGGTATTCTCGTACGGAATTTAATAATATCTACTTCAATATTTATTTTAAAAGGTAAAATTTTAAGCAATTCTATTCAGAAATACAGATACACAGTCAAAACCTTACTGGCAAAGAAGAGACAGGCAGACCTCAGTTGCACCACTTAAGCTCGTAGAAAAGATAATAAACCTCCCCGAGTCTATTTCCCTATCTATAAAAGAGTAAACAAATATGTACCTTTAATGGCTTTTATGAGGATAGTCTGACAAAGTATACACTTAGAAAACAGCAATTGTTGTTATTACTGGCATTTTTATTACCACTAAGAGATTAAAATTATTTCAGCTAAAAGAACTTAAGAAAAGTCCATTAGCTTTAAATAAGAAGCTATTTATAGAAAAGTAAACATTATAGTCTAAGACAAGGCTTTAATCTTAACTTTTTTTCTGAAATTATAAAAAATAAAATAACCTACCATCCAGTTTTCCACTTATAATCACAAAACATTCATAAATCAAGTTATTTCCATGTCCATTTTATTCTCTGCTAAATTTTAAAGTGAACTTTTTTTTGGATCATTTAAGAACTAAAACAAATTCTGAACCAGAAATTCAAGAAAGAGTGAGACCAAGTTAATGCTGGTAAGCAAAATGGCATTTTGCTATCAATCATTAGACCATCCCTACATTTGAACCTGAACAAAGGACATTCATTAACACTTCAATGTAATAGTGACTCTCAACTTCATAGCAATTTGAAAGAAAAACTGGCCCCCACATTAGTCCAACAATATAAATTTGTCAAAGAATCTTCTAACAGATCATAGAGCTACTAGTTGACAACATTTTAAAGTAGCACCCCTTACTTTAGGTAACAGAAATACTCCTAATAAAAAATCTATAAAAAATAAATGAATGGTATCTCTTAAAATGCAAAAGAATTGAAACAAAATTATCATGGAACAAAAAAAAATTTTTTTACAATAAATAATAAATTATCATTTAATCTATACTACAGGTAGATTTTATTTTTACTTATTGGATAAGGTATACTTAACTGCTACCCTACTTATTTAATTTCAGAATATAATTCAATCACAATCACAAATATTTAATTAAATCTTTATACTTTTATAGAAAGAATATATGTGGTAACTGCTCTTAATTCTTAATTATTTTAACTGCTTCATCCCTCTGCCTGCTCACAGCTGCACATGATTTGAGATTTGGAAATATTTAATTTACTCAATTTTTAACACCTGCTGATTTCACTAAGACAGTTTTTTGGGAAAAAGATAAACACAAACTATTATATAGGTATTTCTTACACTATATATCTGTGAAGGCGAGAGAAGAGGAAAGGGAGATGAAGCAGAAATATGAGAAAATTGGCTGGGTTATGCTCCAACAGGATTTTAACTATCTGTAAGTTTCATATCATCAGAGGAGTAAAAGTATTGTTTTAAAATACTTTAAGTTTGTTTTAAATACATTTTAAAATAAAATCATGGCTTACATCATACACTTTACAGCTGTAGATCATAGCTGTATTATTACGCTGTATTTGAACCACTCACCGAAGTTCGGTCAGGTTCTCCATCTGCCAAACTTGCCTCCATAGTGAAAGAAGAAGGTTTATGCTTCACTTTCCATTAATGTTTAGCCATCCTGTAAATCTGGAAATCCTAAAAGAAGAAAATCATATGTATTAGAACTGGCATAAAATTTTGATAAATGGGAAAAAAAGCACGAAGTACATTAGGAGGGAGAATCATTTTAGGCTGAGGTTACTGGGAAATTCAACAATTAAAAAAAAAGTTTTGACATAACCTTGAGGAAGATAAAAGTTCAGAGAAAAACAAAAGGAGAAAATATTCCAAGTGAAGATAAATAGGAAGAACACGTTTAAAGACATAAGATTGTTCAAAATTTGAAAAGATGCTTAAATCTGCTCTAAATTAATGAAATAAAATTATTCTTTTTTTTTTTCATTACACTGGCAAAAACTAAAAAGTGTACTAATATACAACATTGGTGAGAATGTAGGAAAACTAGTATTCTCATGCACTTTTGTGATAAAAACCATAACAATTTTTTGGAGGACAATTTAAAATGCATGTGCTTTCATCCAGCAATTTCAAGGCTTGGAATTATCCCATACATATACAAATGCACAAAAATATATAAACACATCCAACAAAGTAATAGATATGATAGGAAAAACTGGAAACAACCTTACTGTCTATAATTAAGAGCTTACTTAAATTATATTACAGATAAAAAATTAAATATCATACAATTTTTTAATGAGGTAGATCTGTATATACTAAACTGGAAAGAAGACAACATATTAAGTGGAAAAGGCAAAAAAAACCCAGGATGTTATATATAAAATAGTATTAGTGTTTCTGTATTTTTCAATTTTTACAATGAACATGCACTACTTTTACATCTTTTTATTTTGAAGTCTTAAAAAAGTATGTCTTCATCACAAGACTTTTTCATTAGAACTTTTTAATTAACAAACCTCTAAGCTGAACTCTTATAGTGACTATATATATATATATATATATATTCAAAAGTCTCTAATATCCTTTCTAATAATTCTTCCTTAAATCAGCAAACAAAAAACCAACACATCAGTAGACAGATTTCTAGTCATTTCTTGAGAGTTTCGAAAACCTTCTTTTTTTCTGCAAGTATAAAAGGCCACACTGGCATCTAAATGCTAGTGAAAATACTTTTTAATTAGGCTTTCAATTGGGCTTGTCATTTGGTTTCTTTAATATAATCAATAGGATTAACCCAAGCTAAACTGACTTTCAATTTATGAACCTTAGGTACATTTCCTCACTGTATGTGTTACAATGCATTGTAATTATTTGTTCTCATGATCCAAATCTCTTCAAGGACAGAGTGTTTTATTGATCTGTCTATCCAACACCAAGTTTATGGTAGACATTTAATAAACATTTGTTAGCACTGAATTAATAGTGTCAACTCAGTTATATATATGAATAAATTCAAAATAGTAGATGAAACAAAAACTATATATAGCTCTTGCTATAATCCAAGAAAGAGACAATAGTAGCTTGTGCCAGAACAGTAGCAGGGGATATGGTGAATAGTGTCATATTCGTTAAATATTTTGAACAGAGTCAAAAAAATTTGTCAGTGAACCAAATATATGTGTGAATTTTTAAAGAGAAAAGAAATGGGAACCTAGAAGGTTTCTGCCCTAAACAAGTGGAAGAATAAAACTTGCCATTAATAGATATGGGGTACATTGTGGGAAGACTTGGAGAGGGAAGGGATGAGGATCAGAAGTGCCTTTCAGACATATTCATTTATGTTAGATATCTGAATAGCAGTTTGTACTGGCAGATGTGAGATTGGGAAGAATTTAAAACCATAAGACTGGATGAGATCTCCTTGGGAATCTGTGCAGAAAAAAAAGATGACTGAGTTCAGAAACCTAGGGTATTTCAATATTAAAGGATCAATATAGATGAATCCCAATTTTGGGTTTTCAATTTTCATAATGACTATTATACAATTACTTTATGTAAAGAAAAAATTAGTCTACATACAAAGCAAAGAACACACATAAAAATAAAAATTGAATTATAACATGACTAATTTAAAAAGGGAACAGGGAAAGGAAAGATCAAATTAAGGATAAGTGCCCTAAACGCCTCATCTTTGATAACAGGGAGTTAAGAGACACTGATAATATGTCAAGAAACAAGTTTTTAGTATTTTCTCTGAAGCCAAAGACTAGAACTAAAAATGTAACAACAAATCCTAGAGGGAGAGGGTGATTGGATGCTTAAGGCATAAGCACACTAATTTCTCCATTATTCAGAGGTAAAAGTCGAAAGATGTTTAAAATGATAATAAATCTGGGAATAGAAAAAAAATAATTAAAACAGTAATTTTTAAAAAATTTAATAGCACCTGGCTCTAGTGAGTAGGTTTGAGGAAAAGAAGGGCAGTCTTTTCTGCCACTTTAATTTTTAAAACACTATATATTGCTTCTATAATCAAAAAAGAATGTCTAATAATTTTTTTGTAAGAGTACAGTGTATCACAACCCTGAAGACTTGTTTCTCCAAACTGTCAAACTAAAGCTAGGCCTGCATCCTAATTTAAACATAATTACTAGTTTAATTCGAAGTTTAAAGAAGACTATGTTCCCTCTTTTGTTATCAGTACTCTAGACATTGTTGAGGAACTGGAACATCACCATCTATACTTAAACTTACAAAGTTCCTAAAGAAAGTAATTTTTATAAAAAAATCTTCTCTTCTCTATTTTGGGCTTCACAGAGAAATGGAACGATCTACTAAGCAAGGCCAACGTCTTTACCACATGTTTAATCATAACAACCTTATGATGCTGCAACAAGTTGTATATGATTAGTTTGTGGCTTCCTATCTTATAAGATGCTCCAGAAGTTTTTTTAGTTCTTTTGTTAAATACATATGTAATAAAATGCTCAAAAGCAAGAGTTCTTATCAGTGAACATAACACACTTCTAAAGTATAATATCTTATCACTGGAAACTGAATTAAATTCAATAATCTTAATCTCACTGCCAATTTGACCAAAAAAAAAAAAGAAAGAAAAAGAAAAATCAATTTGCAAATAAGAACTTGGTTAAGCTAGTCTAAACTAATCTATAGTATTTAAATTAATCTATAATATTTAGGTCAAATCCTAAAGAAAAGCCTAATATAATGAGAAACTATATTAGACAGTTCCCAAAAAGCAAGCTAGCACCAAAATGTTATTCATAACTAATCTGAAAGAAAAACAAATCTGTGATTGCTTGATAAAGCAGTCTGTTTACCCAAATAGATTTCAGCAAAATTACTACAAAATAGCATTGTATATATGCTTCCTAGAGTATTATAATATTTTGGGATTTAAAAATTATGTTAAGATTCCCTTCATTCTAAAAATAACAACAATAATGATTTGATGCTAATGGAAGACCAGGAGGCAGGTGAAAAACTGGATACTGATGGGAAAGCGGGAAGTGGGATAGGAATGTGCAGGGCAAGTTACCCCACTGCAGCTGCACAACATGAGGAAGACAGCCAGCCAATCAGGGACACAGAGAGAAGAAACAGACTTAACTAATCACACCAACTCTTAGAGGAGGAAAAGGCATAGTACATAACTCCACTTATTGGATTTCTCTGGAGCATTTAGGGTATGCTCCAGAGCACTACTCTCAAAAAAAAAAGCACCCTATTTCATAAACTTTGACTACAAACTACCGTGCCTATGTGTATTTATTTTATAAAGTCATTCTAATCTATTTTGCATTTATTTAATAATTACCTGACAATACATTAAAACCCAATAAATTACTTAAATTCTGAACTAGAAGGGCATCCAAATACTTATATCCTCAGATAAGGCAAATTCATTGAAGATGTACTGTTTCAGATACATATATATAGACATATATATATACACATATGTATAAATCCATTCAGGTGACAACGGTTACTAACAAAAAATGCAAAGAAAAATGTACTAAAAATTTCCTTGATATTTTGCTTTATAAAATACACGCTATTTATGTAGAGTACAGCCAAAACAATATCATCAGCACTTTGCCCAGGGGAAATACAACAGGTAACTCAGTGTTAGCCTAAGTTCAATGAAAAACAAAAAATCACTTCTACCAAATTTCTGGCAAGGTACGAAACAAACTCTATTTCCTAATATCTCTAGACCAAGCACTAATATACGTTATTCATAAAATTTATGGTTTATGAATCTTAATACATATTGTTGCTCCACCATCAGTTATATGTCCTTTGTAGGGCTCAAAAGACATTCATCAAATATTTATTTATATCTTGTCACATAAAAGACGCTGTTATAGATTCTAGACACAGAAAATGATAAACATCATTCCTGTCCTAGCCGAGAGAGTAAAATAAACTGGTTAGTATACGACAATGTAATAAGCCTTATGACAACAGTATGTACCCACGTGATGTTACCTATAGTAGTATAAATGGATAAAAAACGCAGACTTCTGGAGGTGGTAAAATGAGGCTAACCCCTCTCTCCCCACCTACAAAACCCTTGCAAAGCCTCATTTATATTAAATATAAACAAATTATCAGAAGAATATATAAGTAAACCTAACTAGGATTAATTAATGCAGAAACTTTCATACATATTTAGAATTGAAAGGCTTCCTTAACCAATGCAGTCTATTTCGAACTTAAGTTTACATTTTTTTGAGATTCATCTATCTAGTTTTTACATCTAGTTACAAATGAAACTTTATCTCCTAATAGATATATAATTCTACAAAAGAATAAACAACTGACATATCAAATAAATTGCTATATAGTTTATAATTTTTCTAAAGAAATATGTGGGAAAGGAATAGATTAGAAAGGTAATTTCCTAGCTTGAAATTAAACTTTGATCACAGCAAAATTCTAACATATATAAAAAACACTGGACATTTCACAGAGTTGGATACAGAGAAAAAAGTATTTATGACAGGACATAATTCAAAGTAATATAAGTTTCCCTAAAGGTATCAAGGCAGAAAGGTACATAACACCCCTCTTACTATACATTCATACTTCCCCTTTGAAACCTGAAGGAAAAAAAAAAATCATTCCAAAGTGAAATAAATAGCTCCATGTGTTTTAAAAGAAATAGCAAAATTGCACGTAGAAATAACCAACCCAGGAACAACCAGACCCCAGCACCGAGTCTGTGGTTTCTAAATATCACTTTTCATTAAAAGACACCAGGGCTTCTTGGAGAAATGGCATATTCCAGGTCTAAGACGATAAATGTTAAGGTGAGCCTGGAGTATCTTGCATTCCATTATCCTGCATTTCTAAGCAAAAAAGCATCAAAGACTACTGGAGTCATATAATGAAGAGGCAGGAATCAACTTGAAGGGACTCCTAAGAGCCAAAGATGGAACAACTTTGCAGAGAAAATTTGTATCTATAAAAGGTAGCTTGAAAATCAAAGAGCTAATCAGCTATTTCAAAAAATCTGAAAGAGAAGCCAATTAAGCCTAAAAAGTCAAAGGAAGGAAACAACAGAAATAAATGACATAGAAAACTAAAATACAAGAGAAAATCAACAAAGTCAAAAGTTAATTCTTTGAGAATAAAACTGACAAATGCCAGGCAAGACTAGGCAAGGAAAAAAAGACAGCAGAAATAAACAATAGTATGATTGACAAAGGAGACATTACAACAAAGCCTCCAAACATTAAAAATATCCTAAAAGGAAATTATAGATAACTTTATTCCAGTAAAATTGAAAACTTACAAGAAACAAATTCCGAGAAAAATCCAACTTACTGAAACTTCTACAAGAAATAGAAATTCAGAATAGCCCTATAAATCCATGATAAAAAGAAAAAAACTTTCCAACAAAGAAAATTCCCTTTGTAAATTACTTTACTAGTGAATTTTACCCAAAATGGAGGTGAGGGAGGGACAGAAACCTAACACAAATTTTTCCAATAAAGCAAAAAATGAAGAAATACTACCCAACTAGTTTTATAAGGCTAGCATTACCCTGATATAAAACTAGACAACATTTGAAGACAATAAATTATGACTCAAGACATCGATCTCAAAATCCTAAACAGAGTACCTGAAAGCCTAATCTAGTAATATGCAAAAAGGATCACCATTATAATCAAGTTAATTTTATCTGTTTAAAAAATAATCTATATAGCCCACCACATTATAATAAAGGAGAAAAAGCACATGTTTATTGTGATAGATGCTGAAAAAAATTTTAATAAAATTTATACCTACTCATGATAAAAACTCTTACCAAAGTATAAAGAGAAGGAACCCTAATCAAATAAAACTTACATAAAACATTGCACTTAATGTGAAATGTTGAATGCTTTCAAAGGTAGAAAAGGATTTCTTAAATACAAAGCACTAGCCATAAACACAAAAACTGATAAACTACATTAAAAAGAACTTCAATTCATCAAAAGACATTATAAAACCAGTGAAAAGGCAAGCAGCATGTACAAGAGTTGCATACATATTAAAGACAAATGGCTCATATCCAGACTAGTATAAAGAACTCCTATAAATCAATAAGACATGTAACCTAATAGAAAAAATGAGGAAGAGACCTGAACAGGTGTTTCACAAAAGCAGACATGCAAATGACCAATAAGCACATGATATGGAGACATGATATGGAGTATGTAGTAGCACAAAGATGTTACTACAAACTCATAAGAATAACAAGAATTAAGAAGATTGACAATACCAAGTATTGGTAAGACATAGATGAATAAAAATTCACACTGATATTTGAGAGTAGTGAATTAGTATAACTACTATGGAAAAACAGTCATTTATCTTTCCTCTAAAGTTGGAGATAAGGAGACCCAAAGATAACACAGCAAATACACTTTCAGATATATATACCAATATTTGAAAAAATGCATTCACAATTACACCAAGAAATATGTACAAAAATATTCATAGCGGTATTATTCATAATAGACAAAATCTAGAATGGGGCATGTTCATCAACAACTGAAGATATAAACAACTATGGTAAATTCAAACAATAAACTATGATACAGCAAAAGAAAAACTACAATTATATGACTTGCTCTCATCAACAAAATATTGTCTTACATAACAGTATATATGACATACAATTCAATTCACATTTAAAAATAATTTCAGTGGCAGGGATATTCAGATAATGGTTTATCTTTAAGGACATATGGGGTAATGATTAGGACGGGACACACGGCTTTGGCATGTGTTTTATTTCCTGAACTGGCTGGTGTTTACATAAGGGTTAGCTTTGCAACAATACACTGAACTCTACATTTATTGTACATATGTATAAATGTGTTATCTTTACATTAAAAATTAATCATTCTAAGGCAAAGTAAATAAGAGGTAGGTGGGGAATTGGGGTAAAAGCTCCTTTAGAGGTCTCGAATTCTAAATTTCTGATAAAATCAGTGGCCCACTAAATCTAATATAATATGCCATAATATATTAGATGACTGTTAAGAATTTCTTTATCACAGTGAGTTGATGCCTTAATTATATTCACTGGATACATGTAGAACCACTTTTTAAATATAGTCACTTTATACCACATAAGCTAAATTACTTGAGTAGAAGATGATTTTGATTTTCATACTCAATTCTACTGCAGAATGGAAAGAATAAAGTAGGCAACAGAAAAACAGTTAAAGCTCAAAGTCTAATAAAATAATCATTTTCATGCTCTAGAATGTTTCTGGAGATAATTATCATTTTTAAATTTCAGGTGAGATCTTAAAAATATTTCATGCTAATTACCCAATATAGATAAAATTTTAATTAAAGATAGTGTTTTATAAACTATGCAAATGTTAAACACAAATGTTATCTATTTATTAATGTATTCACTCATTTATACTCTTCCATCACCTGGTACTTAAATGAATAGTTTTAAGACTGGTAATTAATATCTCTGTAATTGTATATATAGTACAAACAGGTTATATTTGCTGAGATAGATTGACACCGATATATTTCAAATATTTGGCTTCAAAAATGTAAAAATAAAAATGACATACAAAGTGCTTATTAGTTTCATAAAAACTAACAGAAACAAGAATCAGTTTTCCCTTTCACTTGCCACCCACACACCATCCTATAAAACATCTCAGAGGAAACAACTTTAAATAAAAGGCTACAAGACACAAAACATGGGTAATTTAATTATTTTGGAAAGTTTTGTTATGAACTCCTTGCCGTAAACACATATTCCAAATTTTTAAATGAATGAACTTGAAATATATATACTAATATCATATTAGTTCTAAAAAGGAACAGGTAAGAGCAAACGGACTCCATTTCTCCTTTGATGCAGTGCTGTTCCTCCTCTGAGCACTCAAAGGGCTTCTATTACAGAACTAATCACACTGTATTTCTAAATATTTGTTTGTCCATCTGCTTCCCCCATTTAGATCCAAAGCTCCATGATGACAGTTTATACAAATTAACGAGTGCCTGATATGTGCCAAGTATTATGCTATTCTTTGGAGAACCAAGTGCAGAAAATACACATGACCCATGACCTCATGGACTTGATGCGGTTATGAGAAGCTTCTCACAGCAAGTGACGTTTCAAGTTGAGACCTAAAGGATGAGGAGTGGCACTTCGCTAAACAAATAAGGGCAAGAAACACTTTCCAAGCAGAGAATATACTAAGCCCAAGGTGAGAAAGCCGCTCCTATATTCTTCTGTAGTTACAGTAGCACTATACACTCACTGCATAGCAGATGTATTACATTAATATTAATGAGATGATGGGAGAGGTGGTGTGAGTGGGTGGAAGAATGGAAGAGAAAAATTTAAGTCAATCTAAGATCAGCCCAATTTTACCCAACTCTGTGTATTTTGAATTTGATAATTCACATTTAAATATGATATTTAATTAGACCTTTGTAAGAAATGAAAATGAGGATTTCACTAACCAGTGTCACCATAAAAATTATTTTAAAATAATTTTTTAAAATAAAAGAAATTAAAATGACTGGTGAGGGTCTACTCAGTAACTGCTTCTTAGTCATAATAAAGTCATGTAGAAAGAAGCAATTAGAGCATGTAAAATTTTGAAGTTCCTCTACTCTAGAACAAGAAAGTTCTCAAAAGAATAACATTTTTCATAGAAAGAGCAAATTTTTTTTCCCATCACTTTACTTATCTATTTTCTTCCTAAAAGCATTTCTTCCACTTTAAGAATCCAGCAACAGGGTTCAAATCTGTCTTACACCAACTAAATCAGCACTTAACATAGTGTGAATGATAATATCCTTAACTGTTCATAACACACACCTTGGGTTTTCACAGTAGTCAAAACTGAATTCCTAATTATGCAAACGTGTTGTAAAGGAGTGTAAATAATAAGACTAATGTCTCTGCTTTCCAAAGCAAGTGTATTAAAAAGTGGTGTACAGCAAATGTGGAGAAATGGGAACCACCACACATTGCTGCTGTGAATGTAAATGGTATGAACACTGTGGAAAACAATATAATGGTTCCTCAAGAACTTAAGAATAGAATGACCATATGTTACAGCAATTTCACTTCGATATATATCTAAAAAAACAGAAAGCAGAGACTTGAACAGATATTTGTACACCCATGTTCACAGCAGCATTATTCACAATAGCTAAAATGTAGAAGTGCCTGCTGAAAGATGAATGAATGAGCAAAATGTGGTATACAAATACAACGGAATATTATTCACTCTTTAGAAATAAGGAAATTCTGACACATGCTACAACATGGATGAACTTTGAAAACAATATGCTAAGTAAAATAAGCAAGTCACAAAAACACAAATACTGTATGATTCCATATACATAAGGTACCCAGAGTAGTCAAAATCAGGGAGACAAAGTAGGATAGTAGTTGCCAGGAGCTGAAAGGAGAAATAGGAGTTTTTGTTTAATGGTACAGAGTTTCAGTTTTACAAGATAAAAAGAGTTCTGGGAATGAATGGTGGTGACGATTACACAACAATATGTATATACTTAACTGCACTAAATTGTACACTTAAAAATGGTTAAGATGGTAAATTTTATGTAATGTGTATCTTAGAATTTTTTTTTCAATTTCAAAGGAAGAAATGGTGTGAGTTTTTCCTATTTAGAAATACTGTAATTAGAGATCAGATTCAAGACATTGACTTTTTTCAGTGATTAAAAATCTGTCTGGTCTGTTAGAAATAAATTTATTACAGTGGCACTGTAATCCCTTTCCATGATGCAGTAGTTATTCACATTGAATCATTTAAACCTGATGATCTGTTTCATTTGTGACCAAAGATCCTGCCTTTCCTGCAATAGGTTCTCTTAAATTTTTTAAGTAAGCTGGACTATAACTTAGCTGCTTAAGGGCTGCTCATAAATTTAGTTCTAAAACTTAAATTTTTAAAGAGAAAAAAGTATCTACATAAAATCCATTCATAACACCTGAAAAAAAAGTGATGTGTTTAAGATACAGGGACATTATCCCATGTTAATATTTGATTTAGTTGAACTTTAAAATGTCTACTTTCAGACTGGAAACAAACAAAAAAAAAATCACTTAAAAAAAAGCATAAAAGAAAAAAAGAAAAATTATAAAAGGAAAACTACAAAGTCAATAATCATAATGTACAAAGAATCCCTTAAAATATGATAGCTCTTAAGAGCTCATTCATTTACTGAACTAATATTTTTCAGCACATACTATGTGCCAACCACTATTCTAGAAGCTTAAGAATCAGTCAGAGTAAGTGATAACCCTCATTATTGTAAGGCTATATGAGGGGGAGTTACTGACCATAAGGGGCATGAGAGAGCTGGAAATGTAATATATCTTGACTTGGTAGAGACCTGGGTGTATACATATGTAAATGCTGAGCTACACACTTGTGATTTGTGCATTTCAGTGTAACTCGTACATTAGTTTTCTGTGAAAGCTCATTCATGTTGTCTTCCACTGTTGCTAACACACATACGATTTCCATTTGATTTCAAGGACCCTTAAAACAAATTTCTGGCATAGCCAAAGAGTACTACACGTCTCACTGTTTTAAATAACACAAAAGGAGAGAAGAGATGCATCTATTTAAAAATATTATCATTAATGGAAAATACTAAATGAAATCATTTGGTTCTATTCATCAATATATGGCTCCAAAGTATTGACTTAATGTTTTTCAAATACTTATTTCTCTGAAAGCCACATAAGTATGCTGCCAGATATTAACTCGACTATTTTTTCTCTATATCAGTTTCTCAATAAATCATTGGTGTGCCAATTTCACAATTTTTGTCATGTACTACCAGCATAGTTATTTACTTATTTTGTTTTACTTGCCTTTATCTTTAATTAGCTTTATCTAATAAACTCCATAAATTACTGGTTTGGTTCCATTTTTTTCTAATACACATATAACTCTCAAAATTAAATGTTCATCGAATACCAGTTAAAGTCAGCTCACACCACCATATCAAATATGGGGAGACCTAGCCACATATTGTTTCATCCATTTGTCCATTCTCAAGGCACTCGCTTTCTATGTCCTGATATAAAGAATAGTAAACCTCGTTTCAAGTCAACGCCTCTGTTGAGAACTAGCAGCGGACCTTTAGCAAAACTATTTTATATCTTTGGACCTCATTTGCCTCATAATTAAGATTATGAGGCTAAAAAGGCTATTACTGAGATTCCTTACAATTCCATTATTTTACAATATAACAGCCAGGTTTACCACTTGTCTAAATATTGTTGACATAATCACTGCAATGCAAAAGAATATAAGTTGTATAAGGTACCATCTCAGCTTTAGGTTCATACTAGGACATGTCTTCGGAATGACACATTAAGGAGTAAAAAACAATGTGAGGTAACTTAGAATAACCTCAACAGATCAATAAAACACACTATAGTTTTCTAAGTTTATTCAAATTCAGTTAAAAGCTTTTTACCCTACATGATCAGTAGTCGGCTCCTAAAAACAAACAAACAAACAAAAACAGTTCAAGTAGGTGATCAAAGCAATATTTACATATTTTAAATATATATTACAACTGAAATACAGATACATGCACACTCCCCTCCAATCTTCTGAGGGGAAAGGCAGTTTCATTGAGTACAGATATGCAAATTAAAGTTGAGCATCATCTTTCTTGCCTAAACCACAGATATAATAAATTGCCTGGGGTCTCTGGTGTTCTTTAAAATGAAGCAAAACACAATGGAACTAAAATAAGGAGAACTGCCACATAAAAAGGGAAGGAAAAGAGCTTCACTTTTCCTGTATCGTGTGCACGCGCGCACACCCCCTCTCCACGCTCCCCACCCCACCCCAGCATTGCTTAGCACCAAGAGGGATATCCCAACCAAAGTTCTCCATACCAGGAAAAGAGAGAGCAAAGTGAGCCATCAGCTTCCCCAGCCCTGACATACCTCACCAAGGATGTACTTCTATTTCACCTCATGCAGAGAATGGCAAAGCTGAGATATATACACACAGTTAGGAAGCAAGGGATACTGAGAGCAACCACACAATGGAGGCAACCACAATTCCCAGTGACCTGCTCCGCAGAGAACTCCAGCAACTCTCAGCAGCCAATGACTAACAGTAGATTTCATCAGCTTTTGCCCTAGAGGTATTTGCATTCAATTACACCAGCTGCCTGAGCCCCTCCCTGCTCCTTCCCCTCATCTGCCCCTACTGGAGTCTAGGTATCACACCAGGAGCCAGCCCAGGCCTCTACAGCTGCACAAGTACCAGCCTAGATCTCCAACACTATTGCACTCAGGACTAACCTCTCCAGCTGTGTACTTGCATGCCACTGGCCTGATGCCTGGTACGATCCTCCATGCTGTCTGCATGTTCAAGGGCAGACTGTGCAGCCATGGAAGAGCACACCAACAGCCAAGGCCACCATAGCTGCTTGCAGGCCCTATCTTCTGTCACTGACCTATACCACTGCGTCCGCCTGCTGCTAGCCCCTCCAGCTATGCACCTGCATGCCCCTGGCCACCACTGGCCTCCATTGCCATTAAAGCATGGTGAGATGCAGCAGCCACAGTAGGACACATCTACAGTAAGGTCCACACAGCTGTCTGCCTACCGTGATCCCCACCACCACATGTATGTTGGCAACCACACCTGCCACCACACAGGCACTTGCAGCTGGCTCCTGCAACTGACTGTGTGCACACCATCAGTTTCAGCCACTATCACTACTTGCCCTGAACCCCAGCTGCTGGACCTGGAGGTGCTACTAAGGACCCCAAAAGCCCTGGAAGGCTTCTGTGGATCCCCCACAGTAGTATCCAAACACTACACAGTTCTTGATCCTGTGGACCCCAACAGCCTAAGCTAGTGAGCCATGCTGTCCCCTGAAAACCCAGGACTGTCACACCCTTCACACATGGCACCCTATACCAGTAGACTTAGGGTCACAGCTTGCTCCAACATGCCCCCACCTGCAGGTAATAGTCTTTCCTTACCGAAGTCAGTCCACAAAGCCAAGAAGAGGTTGACTGCTTCTTCAACCGCACAGACCCCTACACAGGGTTATAAGGATTTTAAAAATTAGGGAAACGTAACTCAACAATAGAATACAGTATACCTCCAGTAGCTGGCCCCAAAGAAATGAAGATCCCAGAATTAGCTGACAAAAAATTCAAAATAATAATTCTAAATAAAGATGCTCAGAGAGCTATAAGAAAACATGGACAAACAATTTAACAATATTAGGAACACAATACAGGAAGATGAGAAGTTCACCAAAGAGAAAGAAAACATTAAACAACAACAACAATTTTTGTAACTAAACAAAAAAATGCAATCATGAGTTTCAACAGCAGACTAGACCAAGTAGAAGAAATAATCAGCAAGCTCAAATAAAGATCTTTTGAAATTATCTAGTTAGAGAAGCAAAAAGAAAAAAGAAGCCCATGAGTCTATGACATACCAATTTAAGAGAAATAAGGTGTGTATCACTAGAGTCACAGAAGTCAAGAAGAAAGGGATAGGAAGCCTTTTTAAAGAAATAATGGCTGAGAATTTCTCAAACCTGAGGAGAGGTGTGGGCATCCAAGTTCATTAAGCTAATAGGTCGCTCTCATATTTCAATCCAAAACAATCTTCTCAAAGACACATTATAATAAAATGGGCTAAACTCAAAGACAAAGAGAGAATTTTAAAAGTAGCAAGAGAAAAAAAAAATGCTTGCATACAAGGGAACCTCCATAAGTCTACCAGCAGATTTCTCAGCAGAGACCTTGCAGGTCAGGAGAGAAGAGAATCATGATATATACAAAGCACCGAAAGAAACTGCTAACCAAAACTACTTTATCCAACAAAGATGTCCATAAATGAAAGCAAAATAAAGAATTTTCAAAACAAACAAAAGCTGATGGAGTTCTTCACCACTACACATTCCTTATTTTAAAAAGGCTGAAAGGAGTTCTTCAAGCTGAAACTAAAGGACACTAACTAGTAAAAACTTTTTTAAATAAACACACTGGTAAAGAAAAGTATATAGTCAGATTCGGAATACTCTCATACTGTGAAATGGTGGTGTATTAACCACTTTACCATAAATATTAAAGGATAAGTATTAAAAACAGCTATAACTACAATAATTTGTAAATGGATAAACAATATAAAAAGATATAAAGTGTGACATCAAAAACAAAATGTGAGGAAGGGTAAAAATAAGCAGAGTCTTTTATAAGACCAAAATTAAGTTGCTATAAAATGTCTCAAGTAAGCCTCAGGGTAACCACAAAACAAAAACCTACAGAAGGTACACCCAAAATAAAGAGAAGGGAATCAAAATATGCCACTATGGAATATCATCAATGCAAAAAGAGTAAGAGCAAGAGAGGAAGAAGGGAACAAAGGAACTACAAAACAGCCGGAAAATTAACAAGATGGCAATAGTAAGTCCTTACCTATCAATAATTACTTTAAATGTAAATGTACTAAATGCTCAAATCAAAAGGCATAGAGTAGATGAATGGATAAAACAAGACCCAACTATATGTTACCTACAAGAGAATCACTTCAGCTTCAAGAACACACATAAGCTCAAAGTGAAGGGATGGGAAAAGATGCTTCATGCAAATGTAAACCAAAAGAGAGGAGGGGTAGCTATATCAGACAAGACAGACTGGAAGTCAAAAACTGAAACAACCGACAAAGAAGATCATTATATAATGATAAAGGGGTCAATTCATCAAGAGTATATAACAACTGTAAATGTATAAGCAACTAACAGATCTGAAAAAGTAATAAACAGCAATATAAAATAGTAGGGCACTTCAATAGACCTCTTACAACCATGATAGATCATCCAGACAGAAAATCAGTTAGAAAGGATTGGACTGAACTATCCTTTAAAGTAAGTGAACCTACAGATATGCACAGAACATTCCATTCAACGGCAGCAGCAAGCATTCCTTACAAGTGCACATGGAACATTCTCCATGATAAAATCGTATGTTAGGTTAGAAAACAAGACTTGGCAAATATTAAAAGACTGAAATCACACCTAATATCTCTTTTGACCACAATGGTATGAAACTGGAAGTTAGCAACAGGAAGAAAACTGGAAAATTTACAAATACGTAGAAATTAAACAACACACTCCTGAACAACCAATGAGTCAAAGAAGAAATCAAAAGGAAAATCAAAAAATATCTTGAAATAAATGAAAATGGAAATACAATATACCAAAGCTTATGGTATGCAGCAAAAACAGTACTAACAGGAAAGTTTACAGTGACAAATGCCTAGATTAAGAATAAGGAAAGTTCTGAAATAAACAATCTAACTTTGAACCTCAAGGAACTAGAAATACTAGAACTGAGCCAAAGTTAGCAAAAGGAAGAAGCTAAAGGTCAGAACAGAAATACATGAAATAAAGAATAGAAAAAAATAAAAAAGAACACAACTAAGAACTTGTTTTCTGAAAAGATAAACTAAATTTACAAACTTTTAGCTAGTTTTACCAAGTAAAAGAGAAGACTCAAATAAAATGAAGAAAGACATTACAACTGATACCACAGAAACACAAAGGATCATAAGAGACTATCATTAAAAAAGTATACATAAATTGGACAATCCATAAGGAATAGATTCCTGGAAACATACAACCTACCAAGTCTGAATCATGAAAAAACACATAAGCTGGACAAATAAGTATGAAGATGGAATCTAATATCAAAAATATCCAGAAAAGCCAGACACCTTCATGGATGAATTCTACCAAATATTTAAAGAATACCAACTCTTCTCAAACTTTTCCAATAACTGAAGAGAAGGGAATACTCCCAAACTCATTTCCTGTCAAGTGTCAGACTTGGTATTTAGACACTTAGCTTCTGGTCCACTTTTGCTACTGCAGTCCCAATTTACCAACCTTCTCAACAATCATTTAAATGTACCTCTGGGTCCTAGTGTTGCTTACTACCAATGACAGAGAGGCAAAGAAAGAACACCAATTGCTAAGTCCTTCTAGCCAGCTGAAAGTACTTAGCATATTCCTTAATACAAACAATATCTGCTCTGGAAAATACAAAGCCCTGTTGGTGACATCTTTGAAAGTCGAAACAAAAACAAATGAAAAACAAAAATCAATAGCACATACATAAACAAACAATGAGAGCAAAGAGTAAATTATGCAGAGATTTATTTTTCTATTTTCAAAATGATGCTGGGTTGAGGGATTTATGCTACTTTCAAAAATTATTATAAAAATAAAGTAAAAGTGTGATATTGGCATGATATGCGTGTGCATGTACGGATGTATGTATGTATGTATGTGTATATATATGTGTGTACATCAATGAAACAGAATAGGGAATCCAGAAACAGACCACACATATATAGTCAATTAATTTGCAACAAAAATGCCAAGGAAACGCAATAGGAAAGAAAAATATTTTCAATAAAAACTGGATAGCCATTAAAAGAAAAATAAAAAAAACCCTTGACTCTTACAATAAATACAAAAATTAAGTTGAATCATAGACCAAATAAAAATGCCAACACTTATAAAACTTCTAAAACATGAAAGAAAATCTTCACAAACTTGGGCTGGGCAAAAATTTCTTAGGGGACTAAAAACAACAAACCATGAAAGAAAAACTGGTATGCTGGACTTCATAAAAATGAAAAGCTTCTCTTCCTCAAAAACAGAGTTAAGAAAATGAACAGAAGTAAAGTAGGCAGAACACATACATCTGATAAAGAACTAGGATCCAAACTATATAAAGAACTCTTAAAAGTCAATAATTAAGACAACAAATTTTTTAAAAAGACAAAAGATTTAAACAATTAACAAAAAACTGATATAAATGACCAATAAATCCATGAAAAGCTGTTTAATACCACCTGCCATCAGTGTAATGCAAATGAAAAACCACAATGAGATACTAAACCACTAAAATGGCTAAAACTATTTAAACTGACATAGGTGTTGATGAGAATGGAGAGCAATTGAAATTCTCATATATTGTTGGTGGGAATGCAAAACAGTACAGCCACTTTCAGAGATTTGCCCAAGAGAAATGGAAAATGTCCACTCAAAGATTTGTGTGTGGACTTTTCACAACAGCTTTATTTGTAATGGCCAAAAACTAAAAACAAGTCAAATTATCAACAGGTGAATGGATAAACAATTGCAGTATATTATTAATACACAGGAACAATCTTTCCTTTTAATCGCCAGACAAAAGTACATAATCTACAATTCCGTTTACATGAAATTCGAGATGAGATAAAAGCAATCTATAGTGGACAGAACCCAGATCATTTGCTGGCTGAGGAAGAGTTGAGAGAGTGGAAAAGGAGAAACACTAAGTGGAAAAAGGCACAAGGGATTTGGGAAGAAACCGATGGAAATGTTGTCTATCTTCACTGCGGTGGTAGTTACGTGGGTGCGTACATTTGTCAAAATGCATCAAGTTATATATTTTAAATGGGTGTACTTTATGTAGATTACATCTGAATAAAGTAGTGTTGTGTGTGTGTGTGTGTGTGTGTGTGTGTGTGTGTGTTTTAAGTGACATTGGTAGGTCAATTGGTAGAGAGTAAGAAAGACTACAGAGATAGGGAAACACGGAATGACACTATCCAGGCAAGTTTTTTTTAACTCATGAAAAGAGTTCAAAATCTAGCACAACTAAAACTCAGAATGTAACAGGGAATCTATTTAATTCCATCTGTAAAATGGGAATAATTCACAGGATAGCTATGAAAATTAAATGAGAAGTTAACTATATTTGGTACATCACAGAAACACAATTCATATTAGTTGAATCTGCATCTCTCCATGTTGGGTTAAAGTAAAACCAAGAAAATAAGTAAGTTACATGGAGTTAATCAAGAATGAATTTCTAGAGAAAATAACTTCAGATGTCAGTTTTAAAAAGAGAAAAGGAAAGGCAGGAGGTTATTGCAGGTGGAGGGAATGGTAATGTGCAGAAGAATGGAGGCGGAAAGGAGCAAGTTGTGTGTAGGAGATGACAAAATTAGCATGCCTGTGCCAGCAAGTCTATATATGGGAGTAACAAAAGAATCGGGGTGATCTTCCCATGTGATGCAAATACTCATTTAAATTTTACAGTAGGATCCAGAATAGTAACTTCATCTAGTTGATGCTATAACATAAGCTAAACACATTCAACTATTTAAAATAGGGGAAAAAAAGTTCGGCTGAAAAAATATGAATGCTTATAAACATCAGCTTCAGTCTCTTGGAGGTTAGCCATAGTTCTTTCCTCAAAAGAAAAAATAATTATTAAAATATAATTATAGCTAAGCCACATATGGGCTTACTGTTCAGCTGTAATTGCACTCCTGAAATGATGAAAGCCTTTACATTTTCCTGATTCTGAATTCTATAAGTGACTGCTATTTTGGAAAATAAGACATAAAAAATCTCCTCGGAGAACTATTCAGCTACAAGAATTATGTCATGGCATATTACTTAAAATGCCAGAATGCTAAAACTGTGTTTCAGGAGACCTAATGTGACCAGGATCATAATACTTGAACATTTATAATTTTAAAGTGTTTTTACACGTATACATTTAAATGTGTTTAATAAAAGAATGCAGAGTTAGCATTCTTATGCTAACTTAATTCTTTATTAAGATGTTACATATATAGCAAAGTAGTTCCTTTCTATATTTTATATATAGAACAGAAAAATGTCATTTCAACATTTCATCTCTGGGAAGAGATAACCGAAATAGCTAGTAATAACTTAAGCTAATTTAGTTCCCAGAATGAGAAAAACATAGAGAAATATAGAATTAGATGCACGAGAGATGAAATATTAAAAGATAATAATACTGACCTTTAAACGGAGTAGTAGCAATGTAGCTATGGTGAGGACAACAAAGCTACAGGATTAAATTAACTCAAGTCTCTCATTAAGAAAGGATGTTATGTAGTGACAGCTAACAAACAAGGTTCTATCTGCTCCATCTAACATCAGAGCAATATCCAGTTAGAGGCCTTGGCTCAGAGTAGAACATATAAAGACCAAAGAATGACCTTATGTACTTTTGCTTTCTTGGGCCCATATGCTACAATCAATGTAATAGCCGAATATTTATGAACACATTAAAAAATTATTGATATTATAGCATTTAGAATCACAAATGATTTTCCATTTAAAATTTTCTCATGATAGCATTCTTGTACCATAAAATACTTTTCAAAGCCTTTCCTACATACATACACTAAAAAGAAGTTTCTATTTTAAGAAATATAAATCAGAAAAAAATTTTAATAATAAGACTAACAATAAAATTGTTAAGACCCACCACTGTTTTTCTTTTGTTGAAAGATTTTAAGAGGCTGATATTGCTAAAGATTATTTATTGTTTTTAAAATGAAGATAGTAAAATTTTTTATATCAAGCATCTTCAAAATGGCTAAAGGGATAACAAACAACATAAGAGGAGTCCCTATAAGGATAATTCGAGGACTTTATCACCATAAATAACAATTTTATTTAGAGGTGGGAAATTTGCTCATGGTACATCTGCATTACTCAGATTAAAGCTTTGTGGAAGAGGTCCAAAATTGAAAGGAATGAGAAAGTCTCTTACTGAGAAGTTCCAAGAGCTACTATTGGATAATTAAGTGTGTTGGGGGGTTGGAGAAAGGGGTAGGTATATAAAAAAAAATCCTAAATCTAACTTGCTGAGAGTGTGAAACATATTTTGGACTATCCGCCTTAGAACCAAGCCACCCAAGAGCCATGTATAGAAAAAAATACACACATATCAACAAAAAGTAAATTTAAATTAAAGCTCTCCATAGGCAAGCCACTGTTGGAGTCATTAGTTTTCTCAATTATTCTCCTTTATACTTTTTTGCATCTCTGTCTTAATAAAATCTTACTTTAAAAACACAACACACACACACACACACATTTTTAAAAAATTTAAGCAAAAAAAATATCAAATGAAAAGGGGAGAGAAATTTAAAATATACAAAGGTGGCAAGAAAATATTGGAAAAATAAAAACTAAAGACTTGAAATAATCTTTAGAAAAGAGTGTATGAAATATTAGTTGACAAAGAACATTATGGAAAAAGATAAAAACAACTAAAAATGAATAAAAATTAAAAGGAAAGAAGCAACTTAAGAGAATGAAAGCAGGGAAACAAAAAAACAGCTTTTAATCAGTGTAACAATAGTAACAGTAGCAATGCTAATTCAAAAGCTAAATACCTTCATTCAGATTCTTCAAACTAAGACTGTTTTGCCTTCTAAAGTCTGCCATGAAAACTTTGCTGAGTAAATAATCTCAGGGCAGAAAGCCAAAGAACAGGAGAGCACAGCTTCTGGCCTCATACCAACGGTTCCTATCCCTAATGCCCTTGGCTTTTCTAAGACACTTATGTGAGAAGATGACGCATTCCTTAAAGAATGTTGAGGAGACTAGACAGTCTCATTTGTCTTACCTCCCATTAGCAGTCAATGAGTACAACCAAACATAGACTCACTCACGTCCCATACCCTCCAAAAAGTGAATTTCAGTCAAAAAATTTAATCAGCTCTAAAAAAGCTTTTTTTTTTTTTTTTTGTCAGTGCTATCCTAAAAGCAGCAGGTAGGCCTAAAATATGAGAAATAATTTTGAACCTTGTTTCTAACATGCTTTCTCCCCCCACTACTTTGTTTTTAACTTGGCAATAACTTATCCCTGTAAGTATTCACAGGTGGGTTAAGATAATCACTTTCATATAAAATTCAAGGAAATGCATGTCCTTTGAAATCTCATTGAGCATTCCTAAATAAACTTTAGAGTTATCAGAAATCTTCAAATGAACCACTATCTCTAAATTTTATAGATGAAGAAACTAAACACGGATAGATTAAATAACTTGCCCAATATCATAAAGCAAAAAGAGACCAGAACTCATTCTCTTAAGCCCCAGCCTAATGTTCTAAGAACAAAATATAAAGTCAATAAGTGAAATTATTAGGATTCAGCCTCTTAGATTTAAAATGAATTGAACGGTGAAAAAACTGCTAAATAGCATTACGCTATAATCCCAGTCCCGCTTTTTAAAAAAGTATACAGACACAAGTATCTTCCTATCTATCGAGATATAGAAATATCTAGAATACCAAACTGCTAATAAGTGGGCCACTTTGGACAGAAAGTGGGGTCTAGTAGCAATATAAACCAACTTTATGAGATTCTACAGTTGTTGAATTTCACAGTGAGCAATTATGACAAAAATCACATTTTTTCCTGATGAAATATTGCCATTTGCAACAACAACATGGATGGATCTTGAGTATCATGCTAAATGAAATAAAGCAGAAGGAAAAGGATAAGAACCATGATTTCGCTCATACCTGGGGCCTAAAACAAAGTAACAAACAAACAAATAAAACAAACAAATTAATAGACACAAGCAACAGTATGGTGATTGCCAGAGAGGAAGGGATGTGGGAGGTGGAGGAAGAGGGTAAAGAGGATCAAATACATGTTGACAGAAGTAGACCAGACTTTGGGTAGTGAGGCCATAATACAAAATACAGATGTTATGTTATAGAATTATACACCTGAAACTTATATAATGTTATTAACCAATGTTACCCCCCAAATTTAAATAAAAATCATCTTCTTTAAAGAAAATTTTAGACAAGCAAATACATATTTCACCCAGAAAAGAAAGTGCATCTCAGTCTCTCTCCTCCCTATTTCCTCCTCTTCCCACTTGTGTGCATGTTTGTGCACGCGTGCATGCGCAGGTGTGTGCATGTGCATGCACACACACACACTACTCCAAAAATAGTACTATGTAATCAAGGCTGACCTTGAAATTATCTTAATTTGTCTCACATTAATGTGGTCTTTACTTATGAATAACATAACATTAATGTGTTAAAATAAATATAACGAGTAATTTTAAAAAGTAAAAATCTTAATCATATAATGAATTTAAACACATTTTCCTGTGGATACATAAAAATAACAGAAAGTGAATTAAAGTATATGTAATAAATGAGTATTTGTAATTTAAAAGTTATTTTTATATAAATGCATACTGCTAAAGTGGTTTGAAGCATGTTAAAAATGGCATTCTTGGTAGATAAAACATCCACCACCCACCTCCTGTAGGTTTAACTATCATTATACTATGACATTTCCTTGCAAGATGGTAAAGACAATGCTAAACTTAAGCTTGGTCCTTTATGTAAATTATGAATTTCAGAATCAACAGGTCCAAACAATGAGATTTTTATATAGTTCTCAACAGACTCATGCTCGTTAGCTGCCCCTCAGGTTATTTTGATTCCTCATAATTTTGGAATATTAAATATCTGTCCAAAGAGTAAGGGATGTCTTCAGTAAATAATACTTCATTCACTCATTCTCTCCCCATTTCCCCCTCAACCTGCTCAAAGAGGATGCCCACCTCTGTATTGCACTAAAAATACTCACAGGACAATCATTCGTAGCCAAACTTAACGCTTACTTTGCCATGTCCTTATTCAAAGACTCTCTTGACCTGGTTCCTCTAGTCAATCCTTTTTTGATTCTTTCACTGCTTCCTTTGACTCTGACCAGGACTTTAAAACTAACATGTATCAGGGTTCACCCTTTTAGAGCCTCTTTTCTTCTTCTCACTTTCAACTATCACCTTCATGCAGTTACAGCCTATCACCAACCTAGAACTTTCTCCAACATTCAAAAAACATATATCTAATAACCTGCAGCAGAGACTCAAAAACTTTAGGACCTATAAGAATCATCTGGAAGGCTTGTTCAAAATCAGATTTCTGAGCCCCATCCCCAAAGTTTCTGATTCAGTAGGTCTGGGTAGAACCCAAGAATCTACATTTTTATTTCATTTAATTTTGAGATATTGCCAAACTTCCATCTACAGTGTTTATACCAATTTCCATGAACAGATATCAGCAAAATTAAGACAAGTGACAGTATGAAGGAAAATTTATACTTACCTCATCTCATGCACAAAATTAAATTTTAAGTAGATTAAAGACCTAAATTGCACTTGATCTTAGCCAAAAGGCAAGAGGCGATAAAGACCTAAATTAAAAAAAAAAAAAAACAAACATAAAACTATGTAAGTATTTGAAGCAGCTACGGAAATATGACACATTAAAAGCTGCTATATATACATATATAATTATATATAAAGGATCAATATCCAGAATAAGCAACTCCAATAAATGAATAAAAAGAAAAAAATTACATGGACAAAGGGTATGGTCAGGAAGTTCACAGAAGACAGGTAGGTGTTCAACCTCACTAATAATCAGCAATGCAAAATACAACAAAGCAATAGCACTTTTAAATCTATCAGATTGTTAAAAGAACTGAAATTATGGTATAAAAACAAGTGTTGATTAGGTTTTGAGGAAGTGGGTGCTCTGATACATTGCTTGCAATGTGCCAGGCTCTTTTGCCAGTGCTCTCCATATATTCACTCATTTAACCCCCACAATGACTTTGAGGTGGGCCCAATTACAATCATTCTCATCTTATAGATGAGGAAACAGGGATAGATGGTAAAGTGGCTTTTACCAAGGACACTCAGCTAGAAAGCAGATTTCAATTTGTCATATATTCTTTAGCTTCTAATACTTACACAGTTTTTTGTTTTTTAATTTAAGTCTTTAATCTACTCAAACTTTAATTTTGTGCATGGGATGAGGTAAGGATATAACTTTATTTTTTCCAAACAAATAAATGTTTCCACACAAACTCATTTAGAACAGAATAATCTACCCAGGCTTCAGCACTTGCAGTCCCACTAAATCTCTCCCTCCCTTCCAGTGGTCAAAATGGGCCTCTTCTGGGTCTTCAGGCCTTACCACCCTGCAGCATAGATGCTGACCAAGGCAAGGGCTTAAAGACTTAGTCTGTATACCCTTGCATGGCAGCCTGAAATAGAAGGGTGGAAATTTAACTGGCCAACAGGTCCTTCAGGTCATAGCTTCAGGGTAGCAGGTCACATGCTAGTCGTGCCTTCCAAACCCAGAAGGCCTTCAGAGGTGGGCAGTGTTGCAACAGGAAGGAACAGATGCCCACGTGACCTTTCTCAGCAGCCTGTTGTAGACTGGTTGTTCCTTGTCATCTACCTACCAACTTGGGATTAAACTCAAGTGACAGCAGAAGCCGTGAAATCTCAGTGTGCCCCTGTAGCTGGCCCAGTGCAGGGCACTGGCACCCCCATGTGTCTGCGCATCACACTTGCTCCCTTTTTCCAGCAGGAACTGTCATACAGCATAACATCCACTGGCATAGTGCAGAGTGGTACAACTGGCCAAGTCCAGGTTGACTAGGGTCCATCATCTTCTGGATTAAATATTTCACTCGGCCCCTACCTCTCTATTCAGGGTTGCCAACAAGATCCCCCTTTCCATCTCATCTAGCATCTGCCGCACACTGGATGCCACATGGGATTGGGCACAGCAGGGGCCATCGAGAGCTGCCATGCTGGTCTCAGCGCCCAAGAATCTTCATTTCTAATAAGTTCCCAGGTGATACACACTTTGAGAACCACTGGCCTCTCTTGGAAAAGCCACAGGTACCTTAATTTCAACACAACCTAATGATCTTCCATCATCTACTCTGATCACCTCCAAAACATTGTTTACACAGCATGCAGAGTGATCATTCTAAAACTGATCATTTCATAATCCTTTATTTAAAATATTCTAATGGTTTCCTAGGAATCTTAAAACAAAAATCAAAAGTTTATCGAACCTTGCATGACTCAGTCTTTGCCTGTTACATCACACTGCTATCATTCTTTTATTTTTTTTATGCTCCGACCACAGTGAACGCTTTAAGTTTCTAGCAAAAGCCAAGTTCCTTACTGTTCCAGGATATTTAAACAAGATGAGCTACCAGAAACCTTCTTTTTAACCTCAACTCAAGTCATCTTGCCTCCCTATCCCCACTAGGTCAACAAATTCTGATATCACCCCACATTTCTTCTTACCACCGTCTACAATGGATTGTGCAACTAGCAGTTTACTCTCTGTTCCTTGCCCTTCCCACACACACACAAAGCTCGAAGTGGTCACGTCTATTCAGTTCCCACTTAATTTTCAGCCACTTACACAGTGACTTGCACTCAAATTATCTGTTGAATTAAATATCTGTCTTGTGACATTAAATTATTTTGAAATCTCGAAAGGAAAGCTATTATTTACAAGGGACTAGAGGTATCTTTTTAGTCTCTTTTAATACTTACAAATGAGCACATTATACTCCACCATCTGGGAGCTGAAATTTAAAAAAAAAAATACCTTTAAAAGATAAAATAAAATCTTCCTATCACAAATTCCTCTGCAACAAGATATATAGGTACATTACTGTTTATTCTGCACCAAAAGAGTACAGCACTGATATTCAAAAGCCATTCAGTAATAAGTGGATAAGCCAGCCTAAGATAATTTTCGCAGAAAAAAATTCAATTTTTTAAACCTGCATTAAAGAGTATACTCAGGCTTAGCAACAGAAGTGGTTATAGTTCATGCTAGGAAAAGGGATGGGGTAGCTGCCTGGAATTAAATCTAAACACAGAAAACCACAAATTACATAATAAATGTGAATATAACCAAGAATTATGCATATAACCAAGAACTAAATTATTATGTAAGCATATGCTCTATAGATTTTGATATCCTTTAAAATGGAAAGATGTCTATCTGCTGTCTAATTCATTCACTAACTCTTTTTCTCTAAAGTGCATGCTAAATCAGCATAGCACTAGCGTTAAGTAGCAAACAAAACAGATATAACTATCTTTAGATGTAATTTTAACCAATACAGCAGAATTTACATACCAAAAAAAGTTACCTTCATTCAGAGCAGTCATTTTTAGAGACTGTTTCAAGTTGCCACCACACAAAACAATTTTGTAATTCCTCTTTTCTAATCACTTTCTTAGCTACCTTATAAATGGACATAAGATTAATAGGTTTGATCCCTTTGGTTACTGCTTATCTCTAACTAAAAATGGCATTCCTCATTTTGATCCTTAAGTTTATGTATTAGACTCAGTTCAGAATTACTTCACATTTTTTCTGAATATCAAATCTGTTCTCAAAAGATGTTATTTGCCATCTTAGAAGATAGGTAAAAGAATGAGGCTGAAGGCACTAAAGAAATGACAAAGGAATCCTTCCAAAAGAGTTTCTGAACAGTGACATTACTGAAATAAATTCAAGATAACTTTGAACACACTGACCATCTCTTAGACAAATAACTTCTAGTCTGTTTATTTAAAAACTGGTCACATTTCTACTGTGGGCATAATTCATAGGCCCAATCCCTGACTTCTGGTTTTCCTGAATAACAGGTACTGTAATGCAAAAGCACATTTACTAAAAACTGCAGACTAAGAAATGGAACAAGTTTTAAGAATAAAACCTGGTGGTTTACTACAGGAACATGGCTTGGGGAGACAGTATAATATACTAAAAAGAACATGGCTACAAAATGAGACAGGCCAAGGTTCAATTTCTTGCTTGGGCTCCTAGTAGCTATATGACTGAGCATGTTACTTGAATACAGAGTCTATACATCATGAATAAATTCATCTGTAAAATGGGAATAATACTATCTATTTCAACACTATTATAAGGATTATGTCATATAAGATATTCTCTTATTGGAATTCTCTAACATCTTCAAGGAATCCTCAAAAGAACCTGAGGCTATCTGTTCCAAACCTCCATTTTACTAAGACCCACAGAGATTACGTGGTTTGCCAAAGTCGCACTTCATAGGAAAGACAATACTTGTGCCAGGCTCCATATTTTCCCGGTACATCTGTTTACTAAGTCAGTTGGTGTTCACAATTCTATGTTGCACAAGCTTGTGATGGAGGGTCTCAAAGAGGGTTACAGAGATAGTGAAAAATCAAGGCCACTTAAGGACAGTGCCTACAAATATGATACTGGCAATCATAAAGTAATAATTTAGTCCTTTATATTAAATATTTCCCTTAGATTATAAGTCTGTTTTCAAGGTTAGATATTTTAATTTACAGCTAAACCACCTGATCCTACATAAATTTTTCAGTTCTCTTAAAAAATTCTTTTCTAAGGAAAATATGAACCTTGTTTTAACTCAAGATACTAGTAAAAAAAATGAACGTGTTTCTCATTGATTATGGTCACCGGTTACAATAAACAAAAAGAGTTATCCAGTTTCCTACAAGTAAAATTCATACCCATACTTAAGCCAAAGGTTCTTTATTAAGGATCAAAGCTGAAATGCAAGCTCTAAATAAAGTTAAATCAAGAAAATCTCGAGGAACTTTATTATTGACTTTCTTACTAATCCTAAAAGCAATTTCTTCACATTTTGATACACATTAATAATGGCTTTCTGTCTTAAACATGAAAGAAAAATGAGCATCTGAGTGCCTCACTCTGGCCTAGATGCTTCTCGGTTTTGAATTCTAGGTATAAATTACCACAACCTAAGTACTCATCATCTTTAATTTATCGTGTAAGGAACCAATACACATAATTACACTTCTTCTTGCCAATTTGATACTGATCTATGAGAACCAACACAATTTTTAATACTTGAATTAAGAATGACTACCAAAAAATGACTTGAATTAAGAATGCCAATTCAATACTGATCTGAGAACCAACACAATTTTTAATACTTGAATTAAGAATGACTACCAAGAAACTATGGAGATAACTGTTACACTGAAAGCTTGTCCCCAAAAAAAGAATTGATCAATATAAAAACTAAAAACACTTACAGAAAGAATATCAAAAAAGCGATAAATTTTCTGAATTTAATTAAAATCATAATTTGTCTCATAGTCACAAAAGTATCACTGATCATTTCATCTTTTGAGTTTGAAGAGGCTAATTACTACTACTGTGAACTAAAAAGAAGCCCCAAATATAAACAAATAAACAAGACCTTGCTAGTTAAAATGCTAAATATATTAAGTAAACGATCTCTAAAATGAATCACTGTTTTACAGAGGAATTTTTTGTCGATGAAAGGGTACCGTTATTTAAATTCCTACATCCTAATCATTGCAAAAATAAAGATATGAAACAATAATTTCCCAAATAATCAAAGCTTTGATGATAGCCAAAGTATTACTATAAATGATTAAGATTCTATTTTAAAATTTCAGGAACAGTTGAGAAAAAGTACCAAAAACTATAAACATAATAGAAGCAATAAAAAGACAGTCAAGAAGGAAATTAATCCTGACAACACATATCTGAAAGGGAAAATGCTTAAAATACATGAAAATGGTAAGGCAAGAGACGTATAATCACCATTTAATCTAATCTCTGGATTACAAAATGAAGAGTTTCACAGACTATAAAGCTCACAAAATAATCAGTAAATAGATGTCAACAGCATTAGGAAATATTTACGACTTTGACTTTCTCGACATTAGGCAAATAAAGAAATTGCATAGAGCCGATTTATTTTCTAAGCATCTTTAAATTTCAAATAAGTATTTACTGCGTAGTTCTCTAATCTTATATAATCAGGTCAAATCTGGCAGTTTAAGCCCTCCAAATCACAACATTTCTGATAGGATTTCAACTTTAAAATAGTCAGCATTTTTAAAATATGAATTGTAAAATTTCTGATTTCAGAAGAATTATTACTCTGATCATAAAAGACACACATTCCAGCAATTGAAACCACAGCAGTAGAACTAAGAAGTGTCATGAGAGAAGAACTAAACAAGATTAACAGGGAAATGCAGAAGTGTCATAGAAGACAGAGGAAATAAATAAATTTAAATTTGTCCAAGATAATTCAAGTCAATAAATATGGAGCCTGAATATTCAAGAAAGAAGACTGGGAAAAATCAAGTTAAAGAAAGTCTAGAACGATGCTGGGAAATTTTTATGACTATAAAATGAAAGGAGATGAAAATTAAGGCCTGCAATAAACTAGCTAGGCAATGCAAGCTCAACATTTAAGATACCAAAGATAATAAGACAGGAGAGAAGGAAAAGAGAGAAAAAATTTCAATAACTAATTAACCAAAGTCGCTATAAAAATTAAGGCAGAGAATTAAAATTTTAAAACAGTTCACTTGTCTAGACGGTTAAGGAACAAAAAATAAGTAAAGACTTCTGAAGAATCAAAATGTCACAAGAGCCATGAGCTTAAAGGTGATATGCCATTCTGTAGACCAAAGTCATTATTTTATGCACAATTCCAAATGGTCTCATTCAGTTTCAAAGTAGCAAATGAGAAATTGCTAGAGAATCACAATGACATGTGCAAGTTGGGGTAGATGACAACAGAAGAGCAAACAGAAAAACTAAGAAGCAAAAAAGAATTCAAAAGACTACAAGTGTTAGGGCCAATTGGCATAAAGATACAAACATCTACATAAATTAATAGTATTTTAATCACTGTATTCTGTATTTTAATACAGTATGATGTCACAGTTTCTGTGAATAAACCTGAACTAACAAAAACGGTTCAACAGTTCCATGCCATCTGTTGAAGAAGCTGGAAATGGACTCCAATAAAAGATGGTGGACTAAATATAAATTGTCCTGCCAGTTACTCCAGATATCCCATTGCAGTAAAAACAATTCATACAGAAGGAAAAAAAGCCATAGAAAAGAAATTTAAAATGGAGATGGGGTAGAGAGGGAATTCAACAAATTTCTGAAAGATGAAAACAGATGCAAGACTGATTGATACAACTAGCAGAGAAAGCCATTTAACCTAGTTAAACTCTTCAATAGTGACGCAAAAGGGTGGGAACCCAAACGTCTGACAAAACCCTAGAAAAACATGATTGCAAAGTAAATGGCACAGCAAAGGTTGGAAATAGTGGGGCTAAAAATAGAGAATTAAATATTACTTAACTGTATAAAGGACAACTACATTTCCCAACCCCTAACCCCAAGCAGCATCTAAACAACTGGCATTTACCCCATGGCAAAAAGATAGTTGCCTTTTCTCTAAAGAAAGTGAATGACTATCTAGGAAAAGATAAGTAGGGATGCCAGGACAGAGTAATGAATCCTTCTCTTCTGGCATTTAGATTGCCCACAGCCTAGAAGCTAGCTCTCCTCCCTCTTACCTTACAACAACGCTTGCCAATAGACAGGTCCTACTCTCTACTCTCTTGCCTGCTAAGTGTTGTGGCTAGAACTACTCAAAAAAAAATACAAACAAACAAACAAAAACAAATAGGGGAAACAGTCCAAAAACAGGGTAGGAGGATGTAGACTCAGTACAGATTATCCTCATAGATTATCCTCCCAAAAAACGAGGGGGGAAAAAATCTCCTAAACACCAAGCAAAGAAAAATCACAAAATACGAAAGTAAAAATAAGGCAAGGATCAATCCAAGAGAGAAAACATCGGCCTGCTGAAGAGCAAACAAGTGAAGAGAGGAAAATGTCACAGACATAACAGAATTTCCTACAGTGGAAGAAGAACCTGATTCAGACAATAAGGGCAACTGAGTGCCTAGAACAAACAACCAAAACAAAATCCATCTATACACCTCATTATGAATTTCGAGTCGAAAGATAAAACAGAGAAGATCCTTAAAGTCTTTAGACAAAATAAAGGAAAAAAAAAAAACACCTTGAAAGGATCGTGATTTAGATGACACATGACTTCTATTCAGCAACTATGGATGCCAGAAGACAACCATGCAACGCTTTCAGCATTTTAAAGAAAAATTATTTGCAACTGCAATATTGTGCCCAGTCAAAATATCAGTTTAATGTGAGAATAGGATGAAGCCATTTTTGTACACAAATAAAAACTTTTACCTCTCAAACACACTTTTTTGAGAACGTACTCCAGAATAAGAAAAGTACATTAAAAAAAAAAAAGGAAGTTCTATAATAGAATAGATCCAATTCAAGACTATAGTGAAAGTTTCAGATAGAGACCTAAAAGGCAACTAATCCAAACAGACAGAATTACAGGCAACTCCAGATAAATAGGGAACAAAATGCTACGGGTACTATGCTGATGAATGAGGTGGGGTAGTTGAGACATTAGAATAAAAGCATTCATTACAAGAAAAGGGAGCAATTAGAAAGACCAAGAAACCTAAAAAGTCATGTACAATTTTTTTTTGTAACTCAATAGCTAGATTTCCAGCAATTGATAAACAAAATCTACTGGATCTTAATGTTATCAACATTTTTACTCAAGTGACCCAAGGACTGCTTAATACAATCTGCAGAAAAGAAATGATAATCTGAGCATACTACCTGGCCCAACATTAAATGACATTTACATATTCAAAATATTAAAACTATTAGTTTTCATCATTTAGAGAGAATTTATGGGCATGACACCTGGAGTTACGTGGGCAGGGAGAAAAGGATATGTTTATCTATCCAATAAGTATGGCCACTAGTTTAGAAGGAAGAGAAAATGGAAAATTCTGATGTCTAGGTTGATAAATTAACAGAAGCATGGATCAACATGTCATAGAAACTAATGCATTCCATAAAAACAACATAGCTCTTTGTTGCCTATTCAAAAAAACCTCCCCCATGAACTCTACCCACCTCCTAAGAGAGGAACAACTCCTTTAATTAAAGATAAGTTTCGGTTTAAAATAATTTCTTCCAGGTTAACTCAGTTTTTAAGACAGTGGTTCTCTTCTGGGGGTAATTTTGTCCCCGAGAGGACATTTGGCAATGTCTGGAGACATTTTTAGTTGTCTAACTCTAGGAAGTGCTACTAGCATCTAATGGATAGAGGACAAGGATGCTACATTCTACAATGCACAGGACAGCCACTCACAACGAAGAATTATGTAGCCCAAAATGTCAATAGTGCCAACCTGAGAAACCAAGCTTTAAAGGAATTCTTCAGATTTTTGTAGAAAATTTGTTATAGTTTCTCTCTGCTCTTCGTTCTATCATGGTATCACAGTATTAGAGAAAAGCTTTCATAGGCACAGGGAGTGTTATGATTGGTCGGAACATAACCGGTGGACTGTCCTCTGGGTGCTCACTGGCCTCTGAGATTTGGCCATTGGTTCTCATAGAGTCATAATGGCATGTGCTGATGTATATGTTGGAACACTGTCGCTGGACCTCCTAACTCGGCCCCACCTCAGCTCCTGTTGACACGAATATTCTTAGGGCCTCGATGACCTCCTCTATGCAGCCCATGCTTCTTGTTAAGGCAACACTAGCTGCCTAAGAAAAAAACCTCCACGTTTCAGTAACTTCACACAATTAAAATTTCTTAGTAAATTTACAGTCTGGTGTGGGTGCTCCTGTTTGGTGCACATAGTAATTTAGGACTCGAGATCCTTCCAATATTATGGCTCTATCACTCTGTAAGAGCCCCAGCCTCTGCATCTGCCTTTGGGTGGGAAAAGAGAAAGTGGAGGAAGAACACCTGTTTTTTAGCCACCTCAACACAACAGTTAAAACATTATCGTTTCCATTCTCATTCCACTGGTGAAACACAGTTGCATGGTCCCCCCTCGATGCAGGGAGGGAGGATGAGGATGGAGGAGAGACTGACTGAGAAATGTGCTCTGGCTGATCAACGACTGCTCCAGTATTAAGTATAGTACAACAATAAGGAGCACAAACTTGGTGCACTGAACTGAATATGCCACAGCCACAGCTGCCTTCCCACAACCTCCATTGCTTGGTTCCTCCTCTCACAGTAGTAGCCTCATGACAGTCTTGCTGGCTCTTACTCTAACTTCTATTTCCTTCACTAGGATAATATAATAAATTCCAGACCTTTTATATCACACAAGAACCATGGAAAACTCAAGAGAACCAGGGTGCATCTTTGGGCTTCACTCTGCCTACATATACCATTTTCTTCCCCCAAGGCCACCTCATGTCAGCATAGGGCCAGAAACAGGACAATAAGCTAGTAAGTGGCTGTATAGGTTCTGAACTTAAGTTTGGTTCCAGAACCTGTGCTATTCTACCACTATATTTCTAAAATAACAGGTATTAAGAGACTCCTTCCATGATCATCACTGAGTATTTATAAAGCATCGACATCTTACAAAAGTGCCTAGGAACTATAAACTCCCCACTATGATATATAGCACTGTTTTTCTTTACTTCTGGATTCTGATCTCCAATGTTATTACAGTCAAAATAATAGGCAAAATTATACAGTGAGCAAAGCTAGTCTTTAGAAGTCCCTCACCATCCTCTCCACTTGAGCAATGTACCTGTGCCCTCATGTCCAAGGTCCTCTGACCAAGCAATAATGTTACATAGACTGGACTGCTCTTTCTCTAGATACACCATATTCCCACCCATCAGAATATGCCTAAACAGATCTCATAATTCCCATAGGGCCTGAGCCTTCTTTGTAAGAAACTATGTAATCTGATAAACTACTCCTGTGGCATTTGGCAACCCCCAAACAAGTTATTTTAATGGTGGAAATTTCAGCAGGATATGGCTTAAATAAACTTAAATAGATTGGTCATGGAAAAAAAGGCTAGATCTCAATTATATAGATTTGTATCCCTCAAATACACTGCATAAAAACCATCCACACTAATTCTGCACATCAATCTTATCCTTTAAAAAAAGGTGTTTTTTAGTATGAATTTTAAAAATTGTAACAATTCACCGTAAAATACTATATCTACCATGTTCTTATATTTCAGGTAGATTCTGGAATTTCCTAGTGAGAAAATTTCAACTGAATGAATAATAAAATAATTATTCGCCTTACCCCAAGTATCTGTTTAAGATTTAAAAAATAGGATGTCAGTCAAATTCATTTGAAATGAAAAAAATCAAGGCTATATGCCATCTTATTACAAAGTGTACTTTTCATCAAATCACACAATCGGAACAGATTCACAAAGATTATGAAGGCCAAGATCTATCTTAAGGGGCAACTGCAAATAAACTATACAAGGCAGTATAATGAGGTGATGAAAAAGAGCTCTGAAGTCAAAGGTCAAGTTAAACTTCAAATTCAATCCTTTTGGTAGGCTCCACCACCTACTACTTAGCCTCCCTGTGACTCGGTTTAATTTAAATCCTGGCTCCACTACCTACTACTTAATCTCTCAGAGCCTAAGGTTTATTAAAAGGACAAGAAACTAGCTTTTGGGGGGAGGAGGAGCAGTTTCATAGTGAGGAATAAATATAACATATGTCAAGTGCTCTTAAAGTAGCACATAGTTAGGAGTCAAACATATTAGCTATTATTACTAGTATGACCAACCACTCCTAAGACACCTTTGGGAACTTTAACAATCTCCGTCTGAATCTATGTTTAATGACCTTAAATCAAAAAGTGTCTCCTCTTTTTCTGAAAAGAGTCTTCAAACTCTAAAACCATTTTTTTTGTCTTTTGTGAATATGGCTTATCATTTGAAGACTCGACACTCTTTTTAGTCTTTTTATAATAAAATTCCCTTCCAAATATACAAAGGACAGACTGCTCCATGGATTATAAACACTACGAAGACTTCACAAAGTATAATGAAATTTTGAGATTCATAAAAGTACAAGCAGCTACTGGAACTAAAAGCTTAGACAAGAAATGATACAGAAGTCTATTAGCCTACTCAAAAAACATTAAATTCTAAAATAAAGCTCAGCAAGTAGAGAGATCCTTCATGGTTTAGAATCACTCAGATCACTATAAGCAGAGATATTTTTGGTCACTTTTTTCCTTACCAGGAAAATCTCATTTCTTCACAACAATGAATAGATAGCATGATAAGTAAGGGCAATTTCTTCAAAAACAAATTCTGTACAAAAGAAATACCTAAAGGCTGATTTTTCAGCCACAGATACCCACTTAAAGCTTTAAAAATTTGGGGCATCCACCATTCCTTGAGGTAACATTAAAAAGTAATACAAGCCTCATTTCTATTAAAAAAAAAATCCTATGTTTGATTGAAAGAAAACGACATCTAAAACTTTGATACTGATAAATTTAAATATAATACCATGGGTCAACTCCAAGGTCAAATAGATATTAAAGTTCATGACATACCAAAATATTTTTTAGAGATCTAAAGAAAAAGAAATGTTTTATATAACTTAATGTTTATTCATTTCTTCTAATGTGTAATATATTAAGTTAGGCAATTTCATATACATTATGTAACTTCATTCTCTCAACAACCATATAGGATAAATACTATCCTCCTTTTACAAATGAGAAAACGAGGCCCAGTGATTTGCCTAAGGACACTTACTTGTATAAGATGCAATCGAAAATCTAATTCAAATTTTCTTAACCCCAGTTCAGTGCTCTTGCTTTGCTGTACCATTGTCACTTCCAAAACTCAGGTAATTCTAAATCATAGCTTATAAAGTGTACCAATTTTATCATCTGGGAGAGGCAAGTTATGAGAAAAAAAAATATTCAAATTATTAAAAAAGACTCATTGGGCTTAAGCTGATTACCTAGTTTGATTTAAATGCTTTGGTTCATGCTGTCTACCTCCTTAGAAAATCTGTTTATCTTCAGATATACAGCTTTCAGCAAGATCTAACTCAAGAATCACCTCCAAGAAAGTTCTCCAGTGTAAATGACCTGCTCCCTCCCTCTCAAGTCACCATCCTTCCTTTATCACTTTACTGCTTGTATCTAATTTGGACTACGCTATCACACACTCCTCTTTGTTCTCCAGTCACATATCTGGAACTGAATTTTTTTCATTCAATAATTATCAAGCATTTGAAGGGTCAATGGTGAGCAAAATAGGTAAGGTTCTCACTATCATGGGGAGATAATATTGTCTGCAACTTTAACAAAGGTAAAAATAATGCACGCTATATAAAAGTATGATGTTTCAGGACAAGGACTCCTTTCCTACAAGATGTGTGAAGAAAGCCTGCAAACTTGTTAACATTTTTCAGGAGGAAAAAGCCCTTCTCTCATGTCTTCCAGATGAGACATTCAACTTCATGCCCTTCTGAAGATACATGAGGGGGTGGGGATAGAGGTAGGAGGAAGGACAGATCTAAAATCTCTCAGGGGTTTTCTACACACTGACATAAACCTTCACACATTAGTCCAGACATCTCTTCCTGTGTCCCATCCACAAGGAAACTACATTTCAGCTGCACATACTTTAATCAAGCACCTCCATCAATCTCCTTGCACCCAGCCACCTTCATTAATGAAGTACTCAGAGGTTTTTTAATTTAACTTGCATTATTTGCAGGTCACATTTGTAGGTCACATTCATTAGAATAAGCTAGGGCCTATGTCTTCTACTTTTGAATCCCTAATGCTCCAAGATCATTGCTATAAATGTGTTCAGCTTTGGATAAGATAATATAAATATTAAAATATAATACTTGTATTGCTATCAGGATAAGAATTTTCCAAAATAATACTATAAAACTACATCTAAGTATCAGTGCTTTATTTTGTTATTCATGCTTTAATACAAGTAACCTGCTCTTGAAGGATTATTTATACACCAAACCAAGTTTAAAATGTACTAAGAGCACTCACTAGTTAAAATTCTGCAATCTGCCCTTAAAAAAAAAAGCCTTTTGCAATGCATATTTTGTAAATTCATAATTTTATCTTTTTTCTTAAATCAAAACAAAAACATAATTGCATTACACAGAAGTGTATATTTTTAAGTTTTTTAATCCAAAATGAACAAAGACACTAGACATTGTTGAATTTATAAGTGCCATAAATGTGTTGTAAGAAACATATTTGATTGCCTCCAAAATGTAATAACATTCTAACTGAAAGAAATATAGCAGCACCTTTT
Source organism: Eonycteris spelaea (assembly GCA_003508835.1). Taxonomy (NCBI): domain Eukaryota; kingdom Metazoa; phylum Chordata; class Mammalia; order Chiroptera; family Pteropodidae; genus Eonycteris; species Eonycteris spelaea. The sequence goes on along the minus strand of PUFA01000375.1, from coordinate 10,719 downwards.
CAGATTACAGATACAATAAATATTACAATACATTGAAGAAGAAATAAATCATAACCATTCTTAATTAAACAAGCATTTCTAAACACCTGTGTACAATGTACTGCGGCTCAAACAGTTCACATGGAATTTGACCACAAGGACTTAATTTTCATAATTAAAGACCCAAAAGGTAGTTCTTATGTTTCATCTATTCCCTTTCCCAGTACTTTGAAAACAGGCATATTGTAGTCATTCCACACATAGTTGCTATCAAAAAAGAGGTAACGCATATTTGAAATTAGTTGTACTTTCAATAGAGGACAAATTTCACACCCTTACTTTTCCTTCTCCAACCTGTTTAACAAAACTAGCATGGTCTTAACAATTTTATTGCAAAATGAGTTCTAGCAAACATAGAAAATGACCACAGTCTCTCAGCATGATTGGTGTATATGACCTCTGAGGGGATGGAAAAATCCTAACAAGCAATTCACCCATGTTCCTGCACAATCCTTGCTCTACTTGTAATTCTAAGGAGTCAAAAACGGTTTTAAGTGATTAAAAGACCAAAAGAGGCACTAATTTGAGGCTAAGTTTCAGGGAAAGTTAATATATACTAATAACCCTACCATACACAGGGCATTCTAATACTACTCAGGTGCCATTTAAAGTCTCCCACTAGAATGGCAGAAACTTCATTAAATTATGTATTTAAAGCATATATGCTTATACCATCAATTAAATAAGTTTTCTCATCTGTTTAAGTAGGAGCCCAAGTTAACCTATTATTTCAAACAGCACTTAGATAAAATGAAATTGAGCATGTTCTCCAGAGCAGATGTCTCTCATAAAGAAGAGTGTTAAATGACTTTTGTGAATGGAAAATCTGCATATACAGTTGCTTCCGCCGATCCAGAGTGGGTGGCTCAGTGAACCAAAAGCACGCTCCATGTAAAGCTCCTTGGAACCGATTTCCACTATTGAGAAAGGGCTCTGAAAGAAACACTAATTTAAAAGTACACCAAAGGCTCGCTTTCCTCCTACGCTGTAAGGCCACAGGAACTGAGGTTTAGAGGAAGGAACAGCACCGTGTCATTCGGCTCTGGCAAGAGCGGGTGTGGTCTGCGGTGCGCTGCACAATCTCCTCCGGTGCTGTCACAGGAAAACGGGAGCCTCGTCTTAACCGCACCAAGTGACAGCGCCAGCTCTCCTGGGCGCCGGAGCTTTCGGCGAGACCCCGCCGTCCGCCCAAACTCGGGGAGGAGGCAGATATTCGGGACTGCCAAAATGCTGTGCCTCCCCCCCGCCCCTGCCGTGGCTTTGTAAGGGGACAGACGTACCTACTGTGGGCCCCAAAACACTCCGCCCCTGCCAGCCTCTGGAATCTCTCACTCCAAAAGGGGACAAAGAGAAAGTCCCCAGCGGCCCAAGCTCAGAACGTAGAGATCTGGAGGTGCAGTCGCCTGCAGGGGTGCGAACCCGCCGCCCCCCAATTCAGGCACCCGCGCGACACTCACCAGTGCGGAGCCCCCGGAGAGGCGGGGCGCAGGGGGCCGGTTCCTCTGGGGCTCTGCACGCGTCCGGTCCGACCCTAACTTCTCTCGGCCGCTGTCGCCAGCGACAGCTGGGAGCGAGCCCAGACCAAGGGCGCTGTCTCGCCGCCGCAGAGGCGCTGCCGGCTCTGCCCACCAGAGGGCGGGAACGCCGGCCTCGCGGGCCACCGGCCGGGGCGGGACCCCCGCCTTCGCTCCGTCTGCGGGTACCGGTGGCAGCCAACGCTGCAACCGCCGGGACTGCCGCTTACCACTGCCGCCCGTCCCGGAGCGCGTCGCGGCCTAATGTTGTCATTCGCCGCGTCGCCGCCTCTCTGGGCACCTAGAGCCGCCAAGATCCTTCACATTCGTGCGCCCTCCCCCTCCGGCCCCGCCTCCCGTTCGCGCGCTCGGGCCACACCCTCTCCCCGTCACGTGACCGCGAGCGGAGGTGGCAGCGCCCGGCCTCCCCTGCCCGGCGGGCGCCAACCCCGCCAGAGCAACTGGCAACGCCTTCTTCTGCCAGTCTTGTCGTCGCCGCACCGCCTCTGCACACTCGAGGGAGGTCGCAGGATGTGAGCCCACTGCCGCCTGGCCCACGCTTATGAGCTGCCAAGGCGAGGCCTTTGGACCCGTCGTACTGGGCCCTGCCCAATCTTAGGAAACTGCACAATACTGCTCCCTGCTCAGGGCTCAGGACCCCACGCCCAGTCTGAGGCCAGAGCGTGGGACCTGCCTCCCCAGGTTTGGCTTGGCCAAGGTTTTAGCCAAACAAAGGGGAAAAAGGCATTGTGGTGCCTGGCTTGAAAAGCAGTAACTACTTGTTCCTATTTCTAGTAGCACGTTAATTGTGCATTTAATTACTGTTTCTTCATTAGAGGTTTTTAGTTTTAAGGGAAGGATGGTGCATTTCAGTCACGCTGGGATCAAAATAGCCTAGCAAATTTATTTTCGTTCAGTCATGTTCAGGATGCTTCGTGCCAGTTTTACAGTCATTAAGTTTTACATGTGTTAGGTTGGTGGCAGTCTAAACAGCAGAAATTTGCCAATTCCTTCCATTTTAAAAATAAAGCCTAATTCTTTATTTTTTAAGTACCTTAACTTTTGGAAACAACTTTTTGTCTGCTTTTTAATGGTTGGAAGAGCTTTCCCCCAGCCCTGTTGATTAGAGGAAAAGAGTAAAATGCTAGTCACCAAAAGAACACAGATATAAGGGAGGTGGAAAAGCAAAGATTGTAATCAAACCTTGCTAACAATAAAGGACACACGAGAAAGCTTTCCTTAATAGCTCATCTCAGTTTGTAACTTCTTTTTCCTTCCAGCCCGGGACTAAAGTTTTTTTCTTAAGCATTTCTCATCTCCCCACATTTTTTTTAACAAGACGTCAAAAAAGCTTTCTGATCAGCTTGATATTTTGAAATTAATAAGCAATAGAGTTTGGCCTATATAATTATTATATTACACTCATTATTAATATGTGTCATTGAAACTCTAAGAAATAATGGGTCTTAAGACTCACCAGTAGGTCATATCATCCAAGAAAGAAAAACACTGCCAATTAAACTGCCATGCCACTGGCTTTTTAAGACAAGTCTTGAATTCAGACATGTTAAACTGAAAAACGATGAGTCTTAGAATCTATAAGATATTGTAATAAATTGGTGTTCCGACGAGGAAAAGATTTGACAAGTTCTGTTCTGAAGTCTGAGAGATGACACTTTTTCAAATAAATGTGAAGGAAGTTTATTATTCTGTAAATGACATTATTTCAGCAAAGCTAGTAACTTTGGAGTTTGTCAACAAATTGAAAACTGTCTCTTATTTTCTAAAGCAGTTTTTTTCCAAACTGACTCAAAAATCAATTGTATTTTTCATGAAATAGGCTAGAATGGAACTGAATATAAAAGATCAGAGTGCGTATCTAGTAAGGGTAAGAAATTGCTTTATGAAACTTTCAGTTATGGTAGAAGGTGAGAGTGTGTCTATGTTGTAATTTAAACTGTATTTCTTATTGTGTGTTACAATCAAGTACATTTGATAAAGAGTGTTCCTACAGCATAGATAACGTGAAATATACCATCTGGGCTCATTTTCTCTGGTGCTTCTCCTTTACTTTGGAATGAGACTTAAGGTTAGAAAAAGGAGGCAAATTGCTTTGCCTAATCCTCTTAGCCCCACATCTTATATTAGCTGTTTGAAAATAAACATTCATTTATTGGAATAGGAAGTACTGTACTGGAAGCAAGGAGGCCTAGGTTACATAGACGTAGCTAATTAGATATGTGACTAGATAAATTACTCTCTGCATTTCAAGTTCTGATAAAAGTAGGGAGTTGGCTACATGCTCTTTAAGGAATGATACCCAACCTTTTCTAGAAGTAGATATATTCACATTTAAAACAAATAGTCATGGTAATACCTAGGATTATCCAAATTCTTGTCAAAATAGCTGCAATGGCTTTTAGCCACACTCAAAAAAAAAAAAAAAAAAAACAGAGTGCAGGTAAGTGTAAGTGTAGATATTACAGGAAAACAAAACCAAAGCACATCTTTCACTAAGCAATCTTCTGTGTTTTGACTATTGCTAGTAATAGTACCTTGCCATGAATAGCTAATGATTTTGACATACCTCACAAACTGATTGCAACAAAATGATGTATCAATACACTAGAGTTGAAAAATATGTTTTGAGATCCTTTCAAATCTACTACTCTATGATTCCAGATCATCCAATCTAACATTTTCAATGTAATCACAACATAAATAGAACTAACATGTGGTTCTGCAATACAACTGAAAAATATCATAACTTTCATTTGCTTTGTTAAGAGATACCTTGGAAGTTTGCTTACTCTTAAAATGATTTTAAAACTAATATTTTAAAATAAAACTTTATTATAACTATCCACTTTTAACTCTAATGAAAATTGCCTAATGTTTAATTAATTACTCATTTCTAAAAATGAGAAGGGATTTTTTTCCAATTCAGTTTAAGCACTAATAGGCATGATAATCTTACCCACAGAATGTATTTCAACCCTGACCTAGAAAAAGAGAAATTAGGCTTGACGGTTTTTTTCTTTTAGCCTATCCATTTAGATGCTTATGTTGCCAAAGGTTGCTAATGAGGATTTTTCTCTAAGAAGATTGAGAGCAACCTCAGACATAGTAAGATATTTAACATAACTTTGAAGATTGTGGTAGAGTGTATTATTACTCTTGGTCATGTCACTGGTCTCTAGTCAATGGTTTGTTAGCATATGTGACACACGCTAACTGCTTTAAATCTGAGTGAAACATTCAGGTCACTCTTAGTCTTTGGCTGCCTGCCACAAGAAAGGCACGCTCCAAATAGCATCTCTGAATAAGAAAATAGGTGGCGCAGACCTAAAATTCACATTTACCCTGCAGCAGTTCTGCGCAGCTTATCTGCAACTACTAACAAGAGTAGAACATAAATATTTATTGTTCTAAGTCTCAGAGATTTTTTTAAATAATTGTATATTGTAGTTTTGCAAATCACCTAATGTGAATTTGAGCCAACAGGTGAGTGGTTCAAAGGCTAAATGCACTATAGAATCATAATATTTAAACTTCTACATAGTAAAATAATAATAATAGACAAAATATGTAGTAATAACTGACTAATATTTATATTAAAATGTAGTCTATAAAATCTACCTATTTGCTTGCAAAATATTTGCTTATTGATTTTAAGTATTTCTATTTAGTATTACTTGTTTTAAAGAAATATCCCTCAAGGAAAGTTTGGATAATAAAAAAAATATGAAGAATATAGGCTTCTGTTTATGGCATATTGTGGACCAGATACCCAACTCAGTGATCACACTGAAAACAAGAATTCTGGGAAAAAAGTTATTATATCATATTAAGTATATAGCTAAGCTGGAAATAAAGTAAGGAATTATTATGTAAAAAATGAAATGAAGGCAAAAACCTAGAAAGTTGAACAGAGCCTAAAAGCTAGCCTTTTCCCCAAAGGCATTTGCCAAACCAATTAACATAAACTTTGGTTTTCATTGCCTTATAAGAGACAAAACTCACGACCTGCCCTACATAAACGGAAAGCAGTGATTCTAAGGATTATTCATTCAGTTTAAATACGTACTAGAAACAAGCTTGCCCCTTACTGGCTAGCATACACACCCCTGCCTACAAAAAAAAAATGAACTGTCTTAAACCTTGGCACCTAGTGAATAGGGAAAAAAAATGAAATTATATCTGAGAACTTGGAGTTACAGGTCCAGCTTTCACACAAAAATTTAACTTGAATTCATACCATCTGTGTGATTCCAGATGTGTGATTAAACTGATAAATAAGAATTATATTTTTGACTGTTAGTGCTCTCAGATATCTGGCAAAGCAAATGCCAACCCTCTCTGGAGGAACTCATCTTCATCTTAAGCCTTACAGAAGGTCATAAAAAATTCTGAGGAAAATTAGCAGCTCACATTTTAAAAAAAATAACAAGCACAAAAGAAAATAAGACATTAGTGAGAAATAGTATAAACATAAAACTGCAGAAAGAGATTGAAAAGGACTTCAAGATACAGAAATTACCAGGCACAGACTATAAGTAATTATCTAAGATATGAGTAAAGAAATAAAAGACAAGTTTGAAAATATGTACAGAGAACAAGAAATTATAAAGAATGACTGAAGATATTTGAAAAAGCAACTTAAAGAATTGAAAAACATAGATTATTAAAATGTAAAACTCAGTGGGCAAGTTTATAGTCTATTTGGCATAGCAGAAGTACAATCTGGTGAAACGGGAGTTAGAAATGAAGAAATTATCCCAAATGCAACAGAAAAATAAAAATAGAGAAAAAGTATAAAAGAAACTTTGACATGGAAGACATTGTGAAATATAAAATAAGTCTAATCATAGCTATAGAAGAATAGGAAAGAAATTGGGTAGAGGCAATATTTGACAAGATAATGACTGAGAACTTTTCTAGAACTGATGAAAAACTCCAACCCACAAACTTGAGAAGTCTCCCAAATCCCAAGCAGCTAAAGAATAATAAGTCCATACTTAGGTACATCATAGTAAAACTACAGAGCACCATATAATAAATAAATATAATAAACAAAAAAAAGCAGCAGAGAAAAAAACACAGATTATCTTCAAAGCTTCTGGCAACTGAGTTTCATCAATAGCAACAGAAACCAGAGACAGACTAATATCTTCAACAGGCTAGAAGAAAATGACTGTCAGCTTAGAATTTAATACCCAATAAAAAGATCTTTCAAGAATACAGCCAAAATAATGGTATGTTCAGGCAAGAAAAGCAAAGTTTTCTGCTAACATATTCTCACCAATAGCAAGTCTAAAGAAATTTCTTGAGACAAAAATAAAGTGATCTCAAATGAAAGGTCTGAGAGTTGAGACTAGAGAGAGCATTGAAAATGGTAAATGATTATATAAACCCCAAAACATTAATTATTCAAAATGTAATTGTTAAAATTATTTTAATTTTTTTAAAACAATCATTCATATGACTAACATCAGAATAAGTTCATTAAAACTTTATACCCACTATTACACCAACCTCATCGGACCAAGTATTACATCCATTTGTATTATTATCTCTATGTGGTATATGCCTTTAAAAGCAAAAACACTAAATGCTCTTTTTTTTTTTTTGGTTCTTCTTTTCTCATCCATACAGACAGAATTGTATTAATATTTTACTGGTACTTTTTAAAGAACTGTACTGGTAGAACATTTTCAGTATTCTCTTCATGATGACATCCTTATTTCAAATTTGCATAATGTGCCAATGAAGACGATTTATTAATAATCGGACTAGAGAAATTGGTGTATATTTAGGAGACCATGATACAAAGTAATAAAAAAGCAGAATTATATGCTATTTTTCACATAACTATGAAGCATTAATGATTCCTACCATAGAAGTCTGAAAATGAAAGTTCGTCATAACGAATTATATAATTATGTATTCACAGGTTAAGGACAATTAAGTCTTATTTAAAAGTTCTGCCTACACTTTCCGCCCACATTGCCTATTCAAAATTAAGTGCATGTTATAACTTTTAACATCATTTCTGGAAATAGTTATGCTCAGTCTATAAGAATGATTCATTTTAATTCAGCTCAAGAGGGCATCCTGAACTCCAAATAAATTTTAAAAAGAGGAACACATCTCTTTCCGATGGTTACACAAACTATCCATTCCCAGTTGTAGATATGTGTTTTATTTCAGTTTCATGACAGTGTATAAAAAGCTGTTTATCACAATTATGTAAACATAGGAAACATAGAACACATAATCCCTTAAATTTCCAAAGTTGTAACTATAATGCAAAGAAATTATACCTTACTTTTTCTTCCCAAGCATTACTCTTTCTTTCCCTCAACCATATGAGATTATTCACAACACACTTTTCTATTACTTTCTTGATAAAACCAAATCTATAATTTCACTGGAGAATGTCCAATGACTTTCATGTCTTTATATCTTTTAACATATAAATGATTGTATTTTACTGGTAGAGGTTATTCCAGGTAGCTTTGTCCAACCTGAAATTATATATTTACTAACTTACTGAGAGGTTAGATTGTACATTAATTCTTTCAATTTAATAAGTTATCAGCTTTTACAGTTCTGAGGCACAGCCTGTTGAAAAATACGTTATCAAGTATCTGTAGGTTACTCCACCTCTTTCCTGAAATGAAAGCAAAAACCAGCAAGAGGCCTCGCCCTATAAACTAGCAATGTTTCAAAACTGTCATTTCTGTTGCTCTCTACCAGGAGTGAAGGTGCCATACACACAGCATTATCAGGTAGCAGCCGTCTATCGCACCTCCCAAAAATGACAGGTTCTACCTAGATGCCTTCTGCCAGATCTCCAAGGTATTTTGTGTCTCTCTTATCCCTCCAGAAGACTGGCACCCAGAGATGACAATTTAGAAAGAGAAGATACCCACCGTATATTCCAAAAGCTGTTTGCTGTGTTTCTATCAGGTTCTTCCTCTGTTCTGGGCCCTGTCGATACTTTGGCCTGGTTGTTTTCAGTCAATTCCTGTGGAGCCTTACTTTTGCCCTGCATTCTTATATGCACAAACTAAGACTAGACTCCCAATCCCATTCCCCCCATCGTTTCCTTTAACCCTTAATCCCTATAACACCCTCCTGGAAATGGACTGGAGTTGGCACACCTCTATTTAAGATTTTCATCTTTGCATGTCAGCTCCTTTCCAGAGATGGCCAAAGACTTCACCCCTGGTGGTACCACTTTGTTGTTTACTTCCCACTAACTCCTTTTCTCTGTCAACCCAAAGCTTTGTACCTGAAGTCATTTACCTCTAACAATCTTTCCTTAAATTATTACAAAAGTTTTACCCCATTTGACTACTATGTGAATACTATGTAAATAATATAACCTAAACAAAGAACAGGAGAAAACTCTAGAAGAAAATGATGGTTATTAAGCAAATAAGGACAAGGAAAAACAGGGCACTCTCATAAATTTAAATGGACTCATTGGACATATCAATCAAATGTAATACATGAAACATTTTTAGGTTCTAATTCAAACAAGCCACTTTTATACAAATATATCAGTGAGATAATCAAGGAAATTTTAATACTGGCTGGACATTACTAATATTAAGGAATTATAATTAATTGTCTTAGTTATGATAATACATGCTTATGTTTTTTTTAAAAAATATCTAATTTTTTAGAGACACGCACTCAACTGTAACTGGGCTCCTGCTTTAGAAAAAAAAACTTCAAAATATGTTACTTCATTTTCACCATATGTAGGTCAGGTCCAGGGGAATGTACTCTACAACTACTACTTGTTATTTTCTAACCCTTAACCAAATATAGCAATTATTTCCTCCTATCATGTCTGCACTTTTTTTTTTTCAGTAAAAGTGTTCAATTCGAAAGGAACTCATGCCACCTGTTATTTGCTTCAAACTTCTATTAAGGCCCTGTGAAAGCTAACATCACATGACCTGTGGTAAATAAATCAGATTGAGCACATTGACATGCTCAAATTTATATAAAGCTTTCTACAAATACAGATTACTCTAGAGATGCTAAGAAGCAGATGCACTGATCTCCTTGGCATTCACATGATTCCGTTACAGATAGAATTTGAACAGATTCTGAATGCACAACTGTCAAATTCATATAAAGTAGCAAAAAAATGTCAAGTAAAAGTTTAGGCTTTGCCTCGAACAGCACTGTTATCTGAAAAAGAATCGAAAGTCTTCTTATTAATGTTTTAATTATTCATGCTAATATTTGACAAGAACTGAGTACTTTTGTTTCGTGCATAGATTTCCTGTTAAGGTTAGCTGTGATAATCCAGAAACTGTTATGTTAGTATTACTATTAAATCCAAAGAAAATCTCAGAATTACTTCAATCACTGTTACTAGGTTCATTAATATTTGACTCACTAAAGTGGTATAATGTAGAGAGGTTGAGCTTCAGTTGTAAAATCAGATAGATCTCAGTTCTAATCCTGGCCCTATTATTTACTAGCTATTTAATCTCACCAAGGTTCTTTTTTTCATTATGGAGTTTTTTTTATTTTTAATCTATTTTTAAATGTTATTAGAAGAATTAAAGAACTCAAAAAATATAAACTATTATGATTACCATTTTGGAGAATATTACATTCTACACAATATTACTATTTTCACCCCACTCAGTTGTAAGAAAATTTCACACAGAACATACACTCTACCAACCTTCCATTGATACCAAGTCTCTTGCAGTAACTTCCCCAATTCTGAAAATTATAGAAGACATGGGAATAATCTCAGGTCATGAAAGAAGATTTATTTAAGAATTATACAATCCCCAATTCAAATATCAGGATCTCACATGTAAAATAAAAACGAATACCACTTCTTCAGGAAACCAGAGCTAGACTCAATTTCAGAGTTGTGTTTTCCTTTTAAGTAAGATTTCCAAGCAGACCATCTCTTGCAATCATGGAGTCAATACTCTAAGCCAATCCAGTCTCACCAAACTTATCGAGTGCAATGAATCAAAGTAAAACAAAACTTGTCTCTAAGCACAATACATTTCCTTATTCTGCCTACACAGTGTTGCTTAGCAACCCAGAACACCTTATGTATGACTTTTATAAATGTGAAAATGGCTTTTTCAAAGCTAGTATCTTTGAAAGATATTAG
>PUFA01000374.1:600000-841956 GCA_003508835.1 Eonycteris spelaea | reverse complement strand
ATAACTAAGAGCAGGAATGGGCTGTATGATCAGTGTCCACTTCTTTTTGATGACATGTAGTGATGCCCCTCAGTTGGGAAAGATTGATCACAGGGATAGGAGAGAGTTATGGGGTTGGGCCCTAGGAAAACATATCTGAGGCAGGAATGGGCAAAGCGGGAGAAGCCTGTCCTCCCATCTATTTAATTCACTACAGTTTTTCTAAGGCCTGTTTTATATTATATCTCCCCATGAATAGGAGAACATCGGAGTGGAGATAAGATGTCCATTTTACCAAGGAGGATACTGAAGCCAGGGAGGGAGTATTTAGGAAGGCAATGAGTGACACAAAACATGTGTGACTAGAAAGTGAGCCATACGTCGGAGAGGAAGAGGGAGCATAAAATGGCACAGTCAGCATGCCTCTCTCATGTTTTTGGTAGAATTCTGTGGGGGTGCATCAGAGCAAATTTTCACAGTATAGCTTTTTTTGTTAATCCCTGTGGTTCCTTGCTTTGTTGTCTGATGCTTAACTGGACCAAAAACATCAGGTCAAACCAATAGGATGGCTGCCTACTATGAATGTCTAGTGGTCAGTTTTGGACTTTCTCACTCACTACCTGTGGTACCTAACTCTTTGTCAGATGATTTAGGAGTCTCCTGTCCGCTCCCTGTCTATTTTGTCTGATGTAGCAATTCTCTGTGCTCATGATTCTGGGTTTCTTTGACCACCATCCAAATCATAGGCTCTTTGATCCCCTATTCTCTCTTATATGTTAAAAATTTTTAATATTTTTTGTTTTTTCAATTATATTTGACAGACATTATTATATTAGTGTCCTGTGTACAACTCAGTGATTATCCATTTATATAATTTATGAAATGTTCAACTCGGGAAATCCAGTACGCATCTGACACCATACATAGTTATTACTATTAGAATACTACTGGCTATATTCCCCTCGCTATATTCTACACCCCCATGGCCATTTTGTCACTACCAATTTGTACCTCTGAATCTTTTCCCTGCTTCGTTCATCCCCCCACTCCTTGATCTGACAACCATCAAAATGTTCTCTGTATCTATGAGCTTGTTTCCGTTGTTTGTTTATCCTGTTCTCTAGATTGCACATAAGACATTTGCCTTCTCTGACTCCACCCAACGCAATACCCTTTAGGTTCATCCATGTTGTTGCAGATGGCAAGTTTTTATTCTTTTTTTTCTGGCTGAGTAATATTCCATTGAGTGCATGAACACACACACACACACATGCACGCATGCACACACTCACACACGCACACACTCACACACATACCACCTGTTTTTCATCCATTCATTCATTGATAACACACCTAAGATGCCTTCGTATCTTGGCTATTGTAAATAATACTACAATGAACCTATAGATTCACATGTCCCTTCAAAGTAGTGTTTTGGGTTTGCTTATATAAGTACCCAGTAGTGGGATTACTGGGTCCTTTTTAGTCTCTTGGTAGAGCCTTTGTTTTAAAGTCTATTTTGTCTAGTGTAAGTATTGCCACTACAGCTTTTTGCTTGTTTTTATTTTCGTGAAACATCTTTTCCATCCTTTTACTTTCAGTCTGTGTGTGTCTTTTGATCTGACATGAACCTCTTATATTTGTAGGCAGCATATGTAAGGGTCTTGTTTTCTTATCCATTTAGCCGCTCTGTGTCTTTTGACTGGAGCATGTAACCCATTTACATTTAAAGTATTTGTTGCTAGATATGTAGTTATTGCCATTTTACTATTTATATTTATATATTTTTCTTTTTCCTTTTTTTTTTCTTACATAAGTCTCTCTAAGATGTTCTGTAATACTGGCTAAGTGATGATGAACTCCTTAGGTTTTTCTTGTCTGAGAAACTCTTTATCTTTCCTTCAATTCTTAATCACAGCATTGTTGGGTAGAGCAATACTTGTTGTAGTTTCTAGCTTTTCATCGCTTTGAGTATTTCCTGCCAGTCCCTTCAGGACTGGAAAGTTTCTGTGGAGAAATCAGCTAAGTCTGAAGGAATCTTCCTTACAGGTAACTCACTGCTTCTCTCTTGTTGTTTTAAGACTTTCTCTTTGTTTTTAATCTTTTGTATTTTAATTGACATGCCTTGGTGTGGGCCTCTTTGAGTTCATCTCGTTTGAGACTCTGGCACTTCCTGGGCTTATATGTCTATTTCCTTCACCAGGTTAGGAAAGTTTTCAGTCATTAGTTTTTCAGAGAGGTTTTCAACTTCTTGTTCTCATCTCCATTTAGTATTCCTATGATGCAAATATTAGCAAGGTTGACATTGTCCCAGAGGCCCCTTATACTATCCTTATTTTTTAAAAATAAATTTATTTATTTAAATTAGTTTCAAGTATGCAGTACATTGGTTAGACATCCATATTGTTCATAAAACGATTGCCCCAATTGCTCCCTTCCTCGCCTGGCCCTCCACTTAGCCATCATATTAATGCTGGCTGCATTCCCTGTGCTGTGCTCCCCATCCTCATGCCCAACTATCAACTATGAATTTGTACTTCTTTCATCTTTCACCCCATTCTTCCAGCCCCCAAATTCCTCTCCCCTCTGTCTGTCACCAAATTGTTCACTATATTTGTGAGTCTATTTTTGATTAGTTTGTTTTTTTTGTTCCTTAGATTCCACATATAAGTGAAATCATATGGTATTTCTCTTTCTCTGTCTGACTGATTTCACTCAGCATAATAACCTCTAGGTCCATCCATGCTGTTGCAAAAGCTAGGATTTCATTTTTTTTAAATGACCGAGTAATATTTTATTGTATACATGAACCATAATTTCTTCATCCAATTGTCTGTTGATGGGCATTTATGTTGCTTCCATATCTTGACTATCGTAAATTGTGCTGCCATAAATATAGATCTTTATGAATTATTGTTTTGGTTTTCTTTGGGTTAATACCCAGAAGTGCAAATGCTGGGTCAAAAGGTATGTCCATTTTTAGTTTTTTGAGAAACCTCCATACTATTTTCCATAGTGGCTGTACCAATTTGCAATCCCACCAACAATGTATTGAGGGTTCCCTTTTCTCCACATCTTTGCCAATACTTGCTGTTTTTTGATTCTGACAGGTGTGAGGTGATATCTCATTGTGGTTTCAGTTTGCATTTCTCTGATGACTAGTGATCTTCAGCAGCTTTTCATATGTCTGTTAGGCCTCTTATATTATCCTCATTTTTTAAAATTATTTTTTCTTGTATTTGTTTTGATTGTTTTCTGCTACCTTATCTTCTAAATCGCTGATTCAATCCTCTGCTTTATCTACTCTACTGTTAATTCCTCTTAAGATAGTCTTTATTTCAGTTATTGTATTCTTCATTATTGAGTGGTAGTTTTTTATGTTTTCTATCTCTTTTTTATGTTTTATATCTCTTTGTTAAAGTTCTTACTATGTTCCTCTACTCTTCTCTTCTTCTAAGTTCATTGAGCATCCTTCTAACAAGTGTTTTGAACTCTGCATCTGGTAGATTGCTTGTCTTCATTTTTTTTTTAGGTGTTTCTTTCTTTCTTTTTTTTTTTTTTTGGAGCTTTGTTCTGTTCTTTTGTTCGGGAAGTTTCTTTGTCTTCCCATTCTGGCTGCCTACTTGTGTTTGTTTCCATGTGTTACGTAGCTGCTATGTCTCCTGGTCTTAGTAGAGTGACTTTATGTAGTAGGTTGTGCTGTGGAGCCAAGTGGCACGGTTGTCCCTGGTTGCTTGAGCTGGGTCCTCCAGGTATGTCTGTTGTGTGGCTTGTGTGTGCCCTCCTGTTGCAGCTGAGCCTTGTTTGCTCTTTGATCATCAATGGGAGGGATGACTCTCTGGCTGATTGGTTGTGATGCATGGTATGACCAGGGGAGGAGCTGTTGTGTAGGGCCTGACCCTACAAAGCAGGATTCACTTCAGCAGGGCTCCGGTGCCTGCCCTGTCTGCCCTTTGGGTGTGTCATCTTCAGATGTGATCCCAGGTGGTGCTTTAGTTTAGACCGTGGCTACCCACTGGGCATACAGACCAGGGCCCACAGGGAGGGGCCCTGCTGAAGCCCACATTCAGTTACCACCTGTGCCTTGCCTGGGGCTACCTGACTTGAGCCACCAAAGAATCCACAGATGGCCACCACCACGCAGGGCTTGGAAGAGTTTTGAGAGGCCAAGGCTCGAACTGAGGCTGGCTGCCTATAGTGCCAAGATTGGGGCTGCTCAGCAAGAGGTATGGGGCACTGCGAGGCTGTATGCTGCTTGTTTAGAGTTTGTGAACCTTCGAGAGATTTTAGGAAAGTTTTCAGCATGAGCCAAAACAGGCCCTTTGTATGGAAAATTCACTGAAAGTGGCTTGGGTGGGTCCACAAGATAGGAGGGGCAAGGTCTCAAGGAATCACCAGGGTGGGTGACCAGTGTTAGTTATCTTTATGGAGACTCAGATATGGTATCCACCTGGTTCTGCAGGTCTGGCAGGGGAGGGCTCAATAAAGTAACAATGATAGTGCCAGCCCTTCTGTAGGGAGAAATCTGCCCCTCTAGCCCTCTCCCTGAAGCCAGACAACTCAATTCCTCCCCATGTCCCTGGCGCCTCTCAAGCTGATGCTCCAGCACTGGAGCTCAGAGTCAGTCAGTTTGTTACAAAGTAAATCCATGTGGTCCTCTTAGAGGATAAATCTGCAACTCCCTCAGCCCTCCGTTCCACTTAACCATAATCTTCACTGGTTTTCACAGCCAGAGTTGTGGGAACTTCTCTTCCAGGGCCTGGAGCCCTGGGCTGGGGACCCTGATGTGGAGCCAGGGCATTTTACTTTTTCCGGGGGACCTCCGCAGCCAAGATATTTCTCCTGATTCTCAATTGCCTCATGCAGGTGTTAGACCAGCCCATTTCACATCTTCGCCCCTCCTACCAGTCTTGAAGTGGCCTCTGCTGCGTGCATTCAGTGTGGACTTCTGTTTAGCTAGGCTTCAGGTGACTTTCAGTGATTGCTATTATATAGTTTAGTTGTAATTTTGATTGGTTGTGAGTGGAGCATAGTTTTTACCTACTTTGCCATCTTGACATGAAGCCCCAGTTTTTTTTTTTTATCAATTTTTAAAAGATTATTGTATGGTCTGAGTTAGAGCCTAGATTCATATTTTTCTCCATGGAAATATTTATATTCATTTTAAGGCCATCTGTGTTTATTTATGAGTGTACACACATGTAGCACCTATGTATATGTGTAAGGCAACATGTCTATGAGTAGGCATTTGTGTGAAAATATTTTAACTATTAACTAAATTTTCTTTAACGCTTATGGTACAGCTCAGGCTTCCTATTTCTTCTTGAGTTAGTGTTTGTTATTTCTAATTTTCTAAGAATGTTTTCAATTTTGTATAAATTACAACTGTATTGTCCTAAAGATTTTAAAAGAATTTTCAATTTCTGCTGTAGCTTTCCCACACTCATATGCCTTATTTGTGGTTTTTCTATTATTTTGTTGACATATTTTTCCAGAGGTGTTAAAAAAATGATAAACCTTTTTGAGAAAGTAATTTTGGGTGTGTGGATCTTCTTGATTTTATATTTATCTTCTAGTTTATTGTTTTCTACTTTAAGATAACCTTTTTTCTTCTTCCCGCTCTTTTTCTCCAACTTTATAGTAAGATGATTAACTCATTTTAATCACCCTTTTGTAGTATGAGCATTTAGGTCATGATATTTCTAGGGGCACTGTGTGAGCTGGACCCCATAACTTTTGGTAACATTAGATTTTTAATCAATTACCAAAGATTTAAAATACACAGGCAGTACTGCACGGCCCATTCTCCCATGCACAGAAATTGAGTACCTTGGGCAAGCATCTGTTCGGTGTCAGCTCTCCCAGGAGGGCCGGGGCCCTGTGGGTCTCACTGTGGCTCTAGGGTAATTAGGATGGGGAAGGGCCCTCCGAAGATGGACTGGGGGCAGTAGTTGTCTAACCTGGGGTTGGCAGCTGTTGTAAAACGTGGGGGAACTGACCTCCCTTACCCCTGCTCCCAGTCCTAGAGACAAGGGACACTTTCTGATGTGTCTCTCAGACACATGTCTCAGAAACATGGCGCCTTCAAATTTCCATTATACAAGGGCCTGGTGATGCCAGGGCTGGAGAGGGACAGAGGAAGTGGTCTGAGAAGGGGAAGCAGGGTAGAGTCAGTCCTCACAGGGGAAGGCTGAAGCAATGGCACCTAATCTTGGACAATGACTCAGGAGATGCCCTTGGAGGAGAGACCGAACAGGGCCCTCAATGGACCCCATGTAGCCACTTCCCTCAAAGCTCACTGTCCCCATCATCCTCAAAGATGAGAAGGGCAGTTTTCTACACACTCCTTCTCCCTCCTCTGCTCCTGTGCATTCTTCAGACCAGATCTTGCTCTGTCCCCAGGCTTCTCTCTACTGGCACCTCCATCCCACTGAGCACATTCTATAGCCACCCCTCACATCACAGCCACTTGCACTCAGGTGTCCTTTCCAGAAAGGACAAAGATGTGGTCAGATTCCTGATCCTCTTCTGGACAGCCTGAGAGCTCAGCCCCGGGAAAGGCCCTGCGTGCTGCTGACCAGTCCCCTGCCTGGGTGGGAGCATTGGGGCTCCTCTCCTGGGGTTCCCAGTCCTGTCTCTTCTTTGGATAAGGCCCCTTAGCAGGTCTGTGGGGCAGTCTCCACCCCTGCACTGAGGCTGGAGATGCTGAGGTGGTCACACGCTCCCTGTGGACAGGTGCAGAAAGAAAAGATTGAACCCCTCATGATGACGAGTAGTGAGAGGAGAGAGGATCAGTAGCACTGGCCAGGCTAATGCTGATTGTCCCATAGGCACTGGGTGTTGTATTGTAGGTGAGGGTGCCCCCTGGAGTGTGCACCCTGTACCCACCTATGCCCAGCTGTCCACATAGAGTCAGGAGGAGTGTAGGGGCAGTTTCCTTCTAGTTGGGGTTCAGGCAGCACAGTCCTCAGTACCCCTGGGGATAGACAGATCCAAAAGGAGAGCTCTCAGGACCCTGAGAAGTTTGAGGGGAGAATTAATGCAGATCCCATGTGGCCAAACTGTGGACCCCTCTTTAGGGACATCTAGGTGTCCAGGGATCACTGACAGCCATTCCCTGGAGGCTGGGAATTGTGACATTCCTGGCCTAGGAGGACAAAGCCTGCAGGGGCTGGTGCAGGCATGAATGGTGTGAAATGCTTCAGGATTTGGGGGTTCACCTCTAGCATGATTCATCCTGGGCTCATGTTTCACACGAGCAGGTGTCTCTGTGTGCATCTTTCTGTCATGATCATGGAATCTCGTGTGAAGAGAGATCTTGTCCTGCATGTGCCCCTCTATCATTGAGTCTCAGCCAGGGGTCCCCCTCCCATAGAAGACTCGTGTCCCTGAGTCGCACATTACCTTCAGGAGGTTCTTCCCAGGTGGGCTGAGATGGGATGGGGTCATAGATGTGGGTGGACTTCTCTCGAGAATGTTTCTTCAGTCTGGGTTGGCCCTTGACCCAGAGTCTCAACTTGAGACCCAGGTCCTCCAAACCCTTTTCCTCCCAGCTCTGAACAGGATGATATGGACATTTTGCTTTAGGTCAAGTGCATTTCATGTCTGTGTTACCACTTGCATGTGTGTCTTCCTGTCCATTCCCATTGTCCAGATCAGAGTCCAGGACATACCCCTAGAGGAAGGATAGAGCTGGGATTCCTGTGAGCTTATCTTGTGCTCCCAGCCCTCATTGCATGACCTCTGTCTGTCTTCTGAGGGACTTGGTGTCACCTCCACGATGGAGTTGGTACAGCTGATAGCAACCAGAGGTGAAATATGGCCTTAAACCAACAATAATGACTGTGTCAGTTCACATTTTTGAGCACTTATTGACTCAGTGCAAGACTTATAAGGAGTTGCCACCATCATTAAGTATTCACAACCAAAGTATAAAAAAGTGCATCATAACCAGCATTGTTAAATAAGTAGAAAATTGATTTGGAATTTAATAACATAAAGAATGGGAAGAGGACCACTCATAGTTCACATCCAGCCCGCGGGGTTCACTTTCCCTGGAACCGATGGGGTTGGAGACTTCAGAGTGATGACCCCAGGGTCCCTCTCCTGATGGCGCCAAAGTCAGGGTGCTGTTGTCTGGGACAGCTGCATTCCCTCCCTGAGCCACAGATGCTGGGCACTGGGGAACCACTGGATGGTGATCCCACTGTGATCTGTGAGGCTGATCGGAAACAAGGCGTCCTTATGTGACTGTGGCATTCCTGGCTCAGATGGAGGGCTTTCCCACAGGCTCTGTGGAGAAACAGAAGAAGTGACAGACTGAGAGTAGGTCTGGTACCTGGGCCTCACAGTCCACAGTAAGCTCTTTCAAGGTCACCAGGGGTTGTCTGTACTTCCTCTCTGACTGCAGAACAGCCCAGGGTGACCTTGACCTGTCCTCCTGGACATCTCTCTTGTATCACCACTGGGAGCTCTTTCTCAGCCCTGCATCCTCATCATCAGGTGGAATTTTTTTCTTATGATCATTTATTGATCTATTCCTAGAAATCTCTTTGACTTAAAAAAAATCAGGTTCTGCTCCTTATGTGAACTTACATGTATGTTGGGGAAGGCAGGCTTACCAGCCCTGTCCTTCTCTGGGGCCAGGGGTTCTTTACAGAAGGTGGGGAGGCATTTAGCTCCTTAACAGGAGCTAAATAATTTATTAGGCACCAAAGACAGCCCAACCCAGTCTCCACGACTTTGGACCTGGAAAGGTTCCATCTGAAGGATTTTACAATCTGAACAGAATTCTACTTTCTGGCCTGTGGAGTGAGTTTCACCGTGAAGGACATCTCCAGAGAGAGGTGGTTATGGTTGTAACAAATGACAAGGACTGCGGAAATAGAAGGAAACTACTTGATATGGTGAAAGCCATATGTGAAATCTCACTGCTAATGTAATAATACTCCATGGAGAAACACAAAACCTTTACTAATCATGAACAAGACAAGGATGCTGCTTTTACCACTTACTCAAGATAGTATGGAAACCCCTGCCAGGACAATTAGGCAAGAAGATGAAATAAAAGGCATGCAAATTGGAAAAGGAGAAGAAAAATGATCTCTTTTAGCAGATGGCCAAATCTTACATGTAGAAAATTCTAAAGGTTATACCCACAAACAAAAAAATGTTAAAATTAATAAATTTAGTGAAGCTGTAGAAGAGGAAATACTCAACATCAGTTCCATTTCTTTACAATAACAATAAATATTCCAAAATAAAATTAAGAAAATAATTTCATTTACATTAACATAAAAAAATAGAATATTTAAGAATAAATTTAACCATGGAGATGTAAGATGCATACACTGAAAACTATCAAACATTTCTAAAATTACAGAAGAAATAAATTAATGGAAAGACATTCATGTTTATAAGTTGGAAGACTTAATATTGCCAAGATAGATGTCAATATACCCCAAACTACTGACATATTTGGTACAATCCCTGTCAAAATCTCAATGGCTTTTTTTTTTTTGCAGAAATAGAAAAATCTATCTTAGAATTATGTGGAGTCTCAAGGGACCCAAATGATTGCAGCAATCTTAAAAAAGAGAATGAAATTGGAGGTCTCACATTTCCTGATTTCAAAAGTTACCACAGAGCTAAAGGAATCAAAATTATGTGACAATGGCATAAAGCTAGACATATAGCCCATGGAATACAATAGAGATGCAGAAATAAAGCCTTGATTATGTGATCAAATGATTTTGACAAAGAAGCCGAGACCATTGGATGGAGAAAGAGCAGTATGTTCAACAAATGGTGTGGAACAGCAATATCCACCAGCAAACAAATAAGTGGACCATTGCCTTACACCATGAACAGAGGTTGACTCCAAGTGATCTAATCTTAGAGGTTATACCTAAAACTGTAAAACTTTTAGAAGCTTCATGACATTGGATTTGGCAATGATTTCTTGAATATGACACCAAGAACATGGGCGATAGAAAAAAATAAATTGGATTTTGTCCAAGCGAAAACTTCTATTCATCCAGAGACACCATGAACAGAGTCAAAGGTGATCTAGGAAACGAGGGAAAATAATTTGCACATCACATATTGTGTGAGGGGTTACTATCCAGAATATAAAAGGAACTCCTATAACTCAAGAACAACAAAACCAAATAACCTGATGGAAAAATCAGCAATCCCTTGAATAGACATTTCTCCAGAGAAAATATACAAATGGCCAATAAGCACATGAGAAGATGCTCAACATCATATCATTAGAGAAATGCAAATCAAAACTCTCGGAATCAGAGTTTTTGCTTGTGACGCTGGGTGTGGGTAACTCTGCTGTGCGGATGACAGGGAACATTGCTCTGTGTAGGACATTTGATTCCTCCAAAGGCATGTCAATCAGTTGGCACCTCTCATCTGTCAGTCAACCTGAGTCCTTCAAGAAATGAGGCCTGTGTGCATATCACAAGACATATGCATGGGATGTAATGCAGCGGGGATGGAGGTAGAGTCCAGGGCTGCCGATCCTGTGTGTGTGAAGTAGAATTCTCCCCACCCGGCACCCAGAGGACAGAGAAGAACACTCATGGTATACGCGGAGCTGTCCAGTCACTTCTTCATTATGAAAATTTTTCTTTATGGCTTGTAGGGTGTAGTTTCCTGCATCCTCCAGGGTGACATTCTGGAACAGTAGGGATCCATTGGGGTATATTGTCTCTCGACCGCTGTATGCAGGCCCTGGGATGTTTTCTTGACTGTCTATTACATATGCTGCAATTTGATGGTTGCTGTTTACACGTCTTCCTTTGTACCAGGCATAGCCTGCAAGCCCCTCAGACAGATTGTGGACAAGGAGAAGCACATCCTTCCCTTCGGCAGCACTGGTCGGCACGATAGTGAGTTGGGCAGTGGTGGGCGGGTTCCAGAAGGTTGAGAGTGAGACTAGGAGGGAAGAGAGAAATTGATCAATATTTGGATCTATGTATCGGATGGAAAGATGAGGCCCTGGTGAATGAGAAATTCTTTTCATGTCTTAGACTTGAAGTTCGGGTGAAGGGAGAGAGAGCATGTGTGTCTTCTATGGTCAAAGCCAGCAGCATGGCTACCATTACTTCAGCACGTCTGAACCTGTTATTTTCTCTGTTAACTCTTCCCCAGGTGTCTGCCCGGCTCAGCCTCTCACTGCCCTCAGACCCCTGCTGCATCTCAGGAGTGTCCGTGGGAGACACTTTCCCTGACCACCTCCTCTGAAGTCCCTCTGTCCTCACTTTCTGACCTTTACCTGCTCTGTTCTCTTCATGGCCCTCATTAGTACCTGACATCATATTCTAGACCTTTCTTTGTCTGTCTCTTCCCCATGGAACATGAGAGCAGGGGCTTGTCTGATCTCGTTGCACCCTCAGTGCCTGCAACAGGCTGCAAACAGCTGTGGGTGAGTGAACTTGTGTTCCCAGGGCCCTCCACCTCCTGGTGTGTCTCTGCCCCTTTCTGGGGCTGGTGGTAAGGACAATGTGTAGAGCCCCTGGTGAAGTTTTGCTGATGTCGCCTGAATATAAATTGTTCTTATTACCACCATTTTAAAAAAATTACTGTTCAGCAATGAATAACTTGTCAAACTTAACCTAAGTGAGGGTTTCCTGGCCCTCAGTACTTCAAGTTTATGAGGTTTCCCTGTTGCTGGCCCCCTCTCCCATCCTCCTCTCTCCCCTGTCCTCTTCCCTCAGGTCCAAACGAAGCCCTCTGTCCCCTCTGAGAGCCTTGTCCTTCCCAGGAGACCCCAGCCAGCCTCTGTCTCTCAGACTCCTGTCCACTTCCAGGGAACTGACCCCCCTCACCTGCCAGCAGGATCCCCATCCAGGGGACACACCATCTGGGGGCAGCAGCTGAGGGGGCTCCATGGTGACTGCTGTCTGCTCTGTCTGTCCCTTGGGAGAACAGTTGGGCTCCAGAAATGCTCACAGGCACCTCTGTTTCAAGGTGTGTGCTCTGCAGTTCCTCTTCTGAGGCTCTGAGCCTCCTCCCAGGCAGGAGCACATCCTTGGTCACGTGTGCAGGGGAGGGGTCTGTGGACACAACCCTGCCTCTCCTGCCCCTCCTTCCCATCTAGCTTCTCTCTACATTTCTGTTTCCTGAAACTGCTGAAATTTCTGCCTTCTTCTGCTGTGACTCCTCACTCACCCCCCCCACATATGTGCACACACACAGCACACACTCACACTCACAGACACACACACTGTCTGTATAAGCACAAGACTAAGGCTTGCAAAGGGTACACAGCATCCTCCCCACCGCCCTTCCTCATCTTTCCTTGTGGTCACCTTAGAGCAGGAGCCCTGGGGGCCACATTGGAACTCTTGTCCAAAGGATGTCACCTTTGTTGTCCATCAAAATCACCTGTGGAACATTGTAAAGCTATCGTGCCCAGGTGATACATTAAATGCTGCTTCAGCAGCTGCCCAGCTAATGCCGGTACCTGGCCAGGCTGAGACACAGGATGTGGGGTGGGACAGCCCATCCCCTCTCCCGTGCACAGGGAGGGTCTGCAGATTCTGTTAATAAAGGAATTCTGACTCAACATGCGCAATGGACCCGACAGTCCACCTCTAAGAAGCGCTCAGGGGAGGCTGATCATACTGGCCTGGGAGCACACTTTCTGTGACAAGGCTGATGGGGACCCCTGTCCTCTGAGAGGATGACCCTCCCATCCACCTCGCCATTGGCCTGTGCTGTGTCCTGGCCTTGAGTCTGTCAGCACCACACAGAGCGTCCAGGGGTCATCACACCTGAAGGATTATTTCTGTTTGTGACACAGAAACCCAGCTGGGCACTGGGGTCTCCCCCTGTTCTCGAATGTTCTGGGAAGGTTGGATTTCCTCCTAGCGGGAAGGTCACAGAGATGACTCTGAGGGTGAGAAAGGGGCAAGCTGGGTGGTGACTGGTGAGGGGACCCACTTTCTATCTCCAGTGTCTCCAGCCTGGCCTCTGATTCCAGGTGCAGATACCCAGGGCCAGGTGTCTCAGAAGGAGCTGTAGTTCATGGTGTGAAGGGGAGGTGTGACCTGTGTATTTTGGGAAGAGAGGACATTGGTGAGAGGTTGAGTAGCTGTGGGCTCCCTGGTCCTCGGGGGTTGGTTTCAGGGACACCCTCCCTCTCCTGTCTGTTGGCTCTTCTGGCTCAGAGCCTGTCCATGAGTGCTCTGACAGTTGGGACAGCCTCTGTCCTCTGCCTGGGGGACTTTCCTGAGGTCACCCTGTCTTCCCTATGGGTGGTGCCAGGCAGGAAGTGGAGAGGTGTACAGGGACCCCTGAAAGAGCAGGTGCTCCTGAGACCCTAGGGGAAGCATGGGGACAGAGCAGGCACGTGGGAGGGGTCCAGAGGGTCTGTGGGATGGAAATCAGGCCCCTTCTCCACCTTCTTTGCCAAAGCCAGGTTCCTGTGTTATTTTCTGAGCCTTGTCTGTGTGTCTCAATGTCGCCCCCTGGAGGGCATGAGGAGATCTGTGGCCAGTGTAAGGGCTGCACCTGGGATGCTGACCAGGGTCAGGAGGGTGGGAGCTGACCTTGAGCCCTGCCAGAGGTGGGCTATGAACTCCAGGCTTAGGGGCTGGTCATCCAGGTCCTGGTCACTGCAGGTTCCAGGCCACCTGACTCCATCCAAGTCAGTGTGAACCCGGGAGAAGATGAGGGTTGTCCAGAGGATTATGGGTCCAGTGTCAGGAGAACTGTCCCCCATGGGGGATGTGCTGTTTCAGGAGGGGCTCTCTGTCCCTGAGGTTTCAGAGGAAGGACCTGGTGAGGGGTCTTGAGTGTTTCAGGATTGGAAACTGGCCTGGGTGGTGGTCCACAGATTGCTCTATGATTCCCCCATGCACTGCAGCACCCATGTCATCTGTGTCCCTGTCTGACATCTGCTCTAAGCCTCCCCACAGGGCCCAGGAATGGAGCATCTGCACGTGGAGACTCAGCCAGGGGACCCCGGGGGTTCCTCTGTTAGGGGAGGGCAGGCCCTGTGGGACCCTCAGCGCCTCTGAGATGGAAGCAACCCCAGGTCCTGTGTTCCCCTGTCCCATCCTGCACACAAAGCTCCCTTGTCCCAGAACATCACGGGCTGGTGAGAGGCCATCAGGGACAATTGTGCGGTGTCCCCATGCACCTGGGGACCAGGAGTTGCCCCCTGACTTCCTTTGATATCAGGGTGGGCCCCCTTGGCGCCTAGATGTGAGTCCACCTGAGGTGAAGGCTGCAGGGTTTGTGCCAGGTCAGGTCTCCGTGGGAAGAGGAAGGACACAGGCTGCCGCCCATGGTCTCCCCTTCTCCCGGAGAGGAGACGTCCCTCCCAAGGTCAGACGGGGAGGCTGTGGTGTTCGGGGAGCGAAGGGAGGTCCGACCCTCACTGTTAGGGGCTCCCTGTTCCCGTCCTGACTCTATCTGCGGTAACGACCCATCCCTGGGACAGTGAGGCCTCTTGCTGGCCTCCCCCACGCTGACACCAGTGCCCTCGTGTCTGTAAGGAGCATGGTCTGACCCCAGGTGTCACAGGGGCAGGAGACCTGCTTCCGTGGTGTGGTTTCCTCATCTGTCAATACGTGTTTACTGAGTGTTCATGACAGTTCCGGCCCTGGACTGGGCCCTGAAACCTGTACAGAGCACAGGACACACGTGGGGTCTGCACTCATGGAATTTACTTGCAACAGAGACAGGCACTCAGAGAAATCAGGGCTCTAAATAGTTAATCATCATCGAGAGCAGGGCCGTGAAGGGACAGTGTCGGCTGCGTGTGTGGGGTCTCAGCTGATCTGGAGATCACAGAGAGCACTTCTGAGACAGAGACCTCTTGGTTGAGACCGAGGCGTGAGTGGCCATGAGTGGCCATCACTCCATGAAGAACAGAGGGTGGTGGGGGAGGAGTGTCCCGCAGAGGACTGGCCTTAGTGGGTAGGTGCCATGTGCGATGGATTAGGTGAGGGAGCCCAGCGTGGGCAGCTGGGAGGGGAGGAGGACTGTGGCCTGAGTGAGGTGGTGAGGGTCAGACCCTGCTGGGCTGCAGACCGGGCTGAGGGAGGCCAGCTGCCCCCGGGGAGGCTCCAGGAGACTGTGTAGCTCTGCTGTCCTCTGGTGGACCAAGAGGGAAGTATAGATGAAAAGGCCAAGTACTTTTTTAAATTTTAAATTTGAATTCTTATCAATTACAGTTGACATGCAATACCGCATTAGTTTCAGGTGTACAGCAGAGTGATTGAACATTTAAATAACTTACAAGTGCTCCCCTAACAAGTCAAGTACCCACCTGGCACTGCTCATAGTTCTCCCATACTACTGACTATATTCCTTTGCTGTACTGCACATCCCCGTGACCATTTTGTAACTGCCAATTTGTACTTTTTATTCCCTTCACCTTTTTCACTCAGCCCTCAAATCCCCCTCCCATTGGCAACCATAAGTTTGTTCTCTGTATTTATGAATCTGTTTCTGCTTTGTTTGTTCGTTTATTTTGTTTTTTAGATTCCACATATAAGTGAGATCATGTGGCATTTGCCTTTCTCTTATTTCACTTAAGATAATGTGTCCTCCATGTCCATCCATGTTGCTGTGAATGGTAAGATTTAATTCTTCTTATGGCCGAGGAATATTCCATTTTATATGTGTATCAACTTTTCTTCATCCATTCGTTATTGAGGGATACTAAGGGTGTTATCATATGTTGGCTATTGTAAATAATGCTGCAATGAACATAAGGATGCATATATCTTTTCAAATTAGTGTTTTGTATTTCTTTGGACAAATACCCAGAAGTGGAATTGCTGGGTCACAGGTGGCCCTATTCTTAATTTTTTGAGGAACCTCCATACTGTTGTCCATAGTGGCTGCACCAATTTGCAACCCTACCAGCAGTGCGCAAGGGTTCCCTTTTCTCCACATCCTTGCCTACACTTGTTTTTTGTTGAATTTTTGATGATGGCCATTCTGTGAGTTGATATTTCACTGTGGTTTTAATTTGCATTTCTCTGATGGTTAGTGATGTTGAGCATCTTTTCATATGTCTATTGGCCTTCTGTTTGTCCTCTTTGGAACAATGTCTATTTGAGTCCTCTGCTCATTTTTTAATTTGATTGATTGTTTTTTTGGTGTTGTTGTGCCAAGAAATTTTTATTCAAAGACATCTCAAGCATTTTTTAAGTGTTCACATATAATCGTAATGCTGAATCATGTCCCGCTCTTGAGTTTTCAATTCCTCTCATCCAAAATCTTCTCTTATCTATTTGGACAAGATTTCCTCCAACTCAGATTTGTGCTCTCATATAAAATTAATTTCTGTCTACAGGAAGGGGTCCAATTACAACATTCATGACCCTAGGGCTTGACTGAGCAGCTGTGAGTGGGAGGGAGGGGCAATGTCTGTGTCTTCCCTGGGCCCGAGTGTTCAAGTGACAGACTTCGTTCCCTCCTCTCCCTTGACCCCAGTGATTTCAGGCCAATGGGACAGAATCAGATGGAGTCAGATGTCTAGGGCTGGTGCTGGGCTCTGAGTTGCCTCTCCCTCCCCTGTGGGGATTCCCAGCCTCTGCCCTCCTCAGTGATCTGAGACTCGTTGTGGGCAGGAAGGCGGTGGACCCTCAGATACTGTCTCCCGTCTGGAGATTCTTAGTCCCAGGGTCCAGTGAGCTCAGTGTCCCTGTCACTCTGTCACACCACTAATCTCCTCTCCCCTCCTCAGAGAGGATGGGCTCTGCAGGTCTCCTTTTGGGGGCCAAAGTCATCTGGTTTACCAGCTTCCCCTAGAACCAAGAAAACTTGGGGTAGGTCACTTGGAGGTTCCTCATCTTTTCAGTCATTTGTATGAAGTTCAGGGCCTGGGAGGTGAGAGGTCACATCGAATTTTTCCCATGCAGGGAGGAGATAGGGCATTGTCCTGAGAGTGGTGGCAACATGTGGGGCTGGGAAGGAGAGGGGTCCTCAGCCCCCGGATGCAATCGACTGTCCTATGTGATGTGGTAACAGGGTTGGCTAAGAACATCCAAACTCATATGCTTAAGCCTGATTCTTGATTGTCCAATCCATAGTAGGTCAAGGTCACCTGTCAGCATCTCTCTGTCACTCCTGCCACCTGATGTGCTTCCCCTTGTAGACAGGAAATATTGGGATTCCAGAAACTCTGAGTCTCTCTTCTCTGTGTCGTAAGGAGTGTCTCTAATGTGCAGTTCATGGTGGAAGTAACAGAATTATTCAGGATCGATGGCCTCTCTGTGTTCCAATTTGACCCTTAGACTTGTTTTTGGTTTATTGTCACCATTTGAGAGATGAAGTCTTAAGGGATTCATTCCTCTTCCTGGACCCTGAGGAGGAATATTGTGGGGAACAGCTGTTCCTAACAGAGGTTTTAGTTTCAGAGCAAAGGTGAGAGGTCGGTGCAGAGATTTCCCATGTACCCTGTCCACACGGTCAGTCTCCCCACTTGTTCACGTTCCCTCAGAAGGAAACGTTTGTTCCAATCGATGAGCCTCCCTGACACGTCATCGTCACCACCTCCACAGTTTGATTAGGGTCCCTTCGTCATCTGTGAGTTCTAGGGGTTTGGACCGATGTGCGTCAGGTACGGTTGCTGGTTCCGTCACACCCTCTGCTCTGGGTAGGTGGAGATGGTGCCGATGGTGCATGTGCTCATAAATTCAAAAACAATGGCATACGTCGCGTGTGCATCCACCCACCCCCAAACGTGGAATCCTCGGGTGTGGGGTGGCCGTGGTGAATCAGTGTCTGCCTATAGGCAAAGAGAAGTTTAGGATTAAGAGTTTATTCAGAAGTTATTAAGTCTTCTTTTTATATCTTCATCTCACAAAATTCCTAGAACACTGTTTCAACAGTGATTTCCTACAAGCCGAGGGCCTCTCTGCTGCTTATAAATTTTTGTTAAGTCTGGACGTAGACGGCAGCATGCACCCTGCCTGTGGACCTGTGGATGCATCTCCCTGAGGTGGAGGGGCACAGGTGTCATTAGGGGCAGGACGAGACGAGGCAGCAGAGGAGTGAGAGGGCTCCTGCGGGGCAAGTGGGCACGGCCTGTGCAGACCGTATGAGCCGCAGATGGTTCCATCAGGACAGAGACACTGTCACCCGGTCTTCATGGTCTCAGGGGCTCAGACGCACCTGTCAGGTGGGGAGCAGGCATCAGCCAGGGTTCAGGTTAGTGCACCAGTCACCGACTCCTGGGCTGAGATGGATGTGACATCCCTTGCAGGGCAGTCGGTGCAGGGCTCGGTCACTTCAGGACTCCAGGTCCCCTGGGTCCTCTCGAGCATACTGCGTTGGGTCCCTGGAGTGAGACCTGTCCCCAGCATTATGACCTAATGGGCTGTCTGACAATGGAGGGTTTTGGAAGAGATGAACAAAGCTGAGAGGCAGCAGGAGCAGTAGTGTCATACTTCATCACATTCTAGAATTTTTATCTTCTTAATTTCTGAGGTCGCTCTCAAGTTTAGGTGTCTACATCCTGAGGCAAGAGGATAGGGCCAGGCCAGCTGTGAGGGTACATGACCTGTGTCACCTCACGGATCCTCAGCTTAGAGGGGTCCTGCCCTTAATTTAATGCTCTCCTGACCCCATGTCGAAACCCAGTGCTGTTCTGAAGAAGGAGATACATGTTCCTTAGTGCTGGACCCAGCACACTGTGTAGCAGGTCCTGGGTCAGGAGCCAGGGCGAGGCTGCGTGCACAGCGGAGGCTCAGGGCTGCATGGGGTCTGCTGCCCTTGTCGTAGGGTCTGCAGTGTGGCATGGTCTTGCCTGTGTCCCTTGCAGTGTCCTCTGGATGGTGACTCCCTGGAGCACAGGGACTGTCCCCGGTCCAGAGGGGACTGCTATGCTCACAGGTCATGCGTGTGGCTGGAGCAAACCTCACTCTGCCCCCACTGCTGTGGGAGCTGCAGCAAGGTCCACATTCTCTGTGGGTCTTAATCAACTCTGTCCCTGAGGGGTGGTTTAGGGAGGTCACCAAAGACGGTTTCAGAAAAGACCCACAGGGTAGCCTGGATGGAGGCCTGGCTCAGGCTGAGAGACCTCAGACGCCTCCTGGTGCTTTAAAATGGACCATCTGATATTTTTGAAACCACACAAGAAGGCTTGTTTGTCACAAATTCTTGCAATGTAAACACAGACAAATAATGCGTCAGGTCTCCGAAGGCACCGCCGATCCACTCCATCAGCAGGCGTAACCACTGGAGGGGCTGGTCGCATCTTTTGGTGGTGTTTTCCACGTTGCCTCACTCACAGGTTTAGCAGCCCAAGCATCAGCGCATTATGGCCTTTTTCAGTGCATTCTCTCACAGTGCAGTGTGTGTGGTGGGTGCTTCCTGCATCAGTACGTGTGGGTCTGCTCCAATCCTGTGTTTCCGTTGGTTTCCCACTATTTGATTGGGTGGCTACACGGAGATGCTCTATCCACAGTCCCAGTGTTGGATGTGAGGCTGGTCCCCACTCTTCACATGGGCCATCCGTTCTGCAGTGAACACCCACACACGTCTCTGCCCGGATGCTGTATGATCCAGGAGTTCATTCACTCAGCACATGATATGAAGCATCCTGTGTGTGGCCGCGGGCTGCTCAGTGGATTCCGCAGAGACAAGACAGGCGTATCCCTCCTCCTCAGAGCTCCCAGCTCAGGGGGGCTCTGAGAACCGGGGTGCAGGTGAACACATTAAGTAATCATCAGAGGGCAATGTCCTTGTGTGCACTAAACTCAGTGCCATCAGGAGTGTATGAGGGTGTTCACTTCCAGTGTCTTCTCTTTTCTTGGAATAGTTCTGTGAGTAGAAAGCACGGGTGTCCACATGTCCACCTCGTTGTTCACACTTTGTCCGTCATTTATCCTT
The DNA here is from genome assembly GCA_003508835.1 of Eonycteris spelaea. Classification (NCBI taxonomy): domain Eukaryota; kingdom Metazoa; phylum Chordata; class Mammalia; order Chiroptera; family Pteropodidae; genus Eonycteris; species Eonycteris spelaea. The sequence goes on along the minus strand of PUFA01000374.1, from coordinate 822,108 downwards.
TTAATCATCCACCCCTGCAGCATGTTACTGAGTACTTTTGGCCAAGCCCCTATGACAGATGAGATGCCAGGGGGACCTGAGAGGCCCTGAACAGGTCCCTCTGCTGGCCCCTCCAGGAATCTTGGTTCCATAGGTGGCACACCTGAGCACAGGTAACTCCTGAAGAAGCTGTGTACACCACTGAAAGCTGACTAGTGAGTGGGGGGGGGGGGTTCTAGAAGTTGTCTATGTGCAGGCTCAGGAAGATTGAGGGGAGCAGTGGCTGACAAATTTGGTCTTAAGGGAGGTGAACAGTGAGCTTGGACTGATAAGAAAGGGGAGAGACGCACCCCAGGTAAAACCTAAAGGCTGGAACCTGCCTGTATGACCAAGAATAGCAAGAAGGTCATTCTGCATGTAGGTTAAAACTGGATGGATCTTGGGGGCTGGACTGCAGGGCACAAGTGTGATACCGGTGTCTGTCCTATTGTGGATATGAGGTGGTCTGGGTTTTGGGGTGGTATCTGGATGGTAGGTTTCATAGCATCTGCTTCGCCCAGACTGTCACCATGTAGAGTGTCCGGTGGATCTGGTAAAGGGGCTGGTGCTCTGTGGCAGCCTGTGATGCCCACTGCAAAGGGGGAGACGGATGAGGTCTACCCCGCACTCCTAAGCCTCAGATGTGTGTAGTGCAGGTGTCTCTGTCCGGTGGCTCACTTCAGATTCGTGCCACGGGTGAGGTCATGGCTGTGGTGTGTGTCAGCGTTCTGAGGTTTGAGTGAAGGGGACCCTAGTGTCCAGGGACCTGGAGCACAAGGCTGTGCTGAGGAGAGTGTTGTATGGGGCTGAGTAGATTCACGTGGCCAGAGTGTGAAGGACGTCTGCAGGACAGAGCGCCTCCCACCTGGCAGGAGCTGTGTCTCTGTCCTGGAGAAAGGGCAGGTTGGGGGGGGCGTAACCCAGCACAGAGACAGAAGGTGCACCGCGGGGCATGGGGACCCTGGAGGCTCCTCAGATGTGGGACGTGTCAGCATGCCTGTCTCCATGAATGGGGGACCCAGGAAACTTTTACACTGTGAATGCTGTGTGGTGGGAGTGAGTGACCAGCCAGGCTCTGGATGGGTTGAACATGAGCCCCTGGGAAGGACAGGGCTGGGTCTGTGGGATCAACGTTTCCTACGTGAAGGGACATTTATAGGAATGAGGAAGGTGAAAGGGACTGTGGCGATCCTAGTATGTTAGCTTGTCCTGGGGGTCACAGGCAGATGGAGCATCCCTCGGGTGTTGGGTTCTACACTGGGAGGTTGCTGTTCACACCCCAGTTGTCCCAGGGAGTGTTGATCGTCTGCTGGGAGGGATGGACAAATGGCAAAGGCCTCTGACACTGGGACTGGGCTTGGCCCCGAGGAGCTAGAACAGTAGCCCTGGGGCTTGGCTCAGTCCTGCGGCCTGAGGGGCTCAGCTGGAGCTCGAGGAGCAAGATGCTGTGCTCAGGGTGCTCCAGGCTGTGTGACGGGTGCGCTTCCAAAGTCAGACACCGAGGGTCAGAAGGTGACCATGAAATGTCCCCTCCGGGCTGTAGGCAAGACAATGGCCTGATGCCAGGGGCAGCGAGAGGCCCTTAGAGGCTGGAGCAGGCTCAGCCTCCCAGAGGTCACCCTGTGGGGCAGCAGTCGGCCACGTGGGGAGTTTGACAAATGTGCCAACGATGAACATGCAGACGCATGCAGCGGGTTCACGATTTATAATAGAGAAGAACCAGATTATCACTAGAGTAACTTTCCCCTCGTTTAGTTTTTCTTGAATAGAAGAAAAATGAGCGGCCTTTCCCAGGCCTTTCCCGCCGCTGCCTTCTCATGGCGTGCTCCATGAGCGCCTGGACAGGAATCACAGAGACACTGTCCAAGGTGCTGATGGCCTCCGACTGCCCAAGAGCCAGTGAGCTGTGAGCTGTAATCCTGGAGCTAGGAGCTGCGTCTCCTTTCGTTTCATTCTTAAGGACTGATCATTACGAACAAGGGGGAGGTGGTAAGGGCCGTCGGGAGTGTGGAGTGGCCTCTGTCTGCACAGCTTGGGGCGTGAGAGTGATTGGGCCTCACTACAGGAACTGACCCCACAGTCAGCAAGGCCAAGAGCAAGCTGCCCACGAGCAGCCTGTAGTGACAGATGATGAACATGGCCTTGGCAGGTAAGGTAGACAGAACTGGGGCCCCTCAAAGACGTGCACATCTCACCCTGAGAGTCTGCGAATCTTTTGACTGCTAAAGGAAACTTACAGATTAAATTGAGGATTATTTTAATGTGTGATGGGAGATTATGGTGGTTTTTCTGGGTGGCTCATTATAATCATAGGTATCATTTCCTGATAAGTGAGAGAAGGAGGTAGGACAGAGGCAGGGCCAGAGGGAGATATGATGAGGGCAGAACACAGAGAGACTAGAATATGCTGCACTGCTGGCTTTGAAGCTGGAGGAAGGGGCCACGGCGGAGGAACTCGGGCCTCTGACAGTGTGAAAGGGCAAGGACACGACTCCTCCCGAGAGCCTCCAGAAAGAACCAGCCATGCCAGTCTCGATTTGTGTTGTCTGACTCCACTAAGTTTGCAGTGATGTTCTACAGCTGCAGTAGAAACTAAAGAGAGATGTCACCTTGTCTAACCCAAGCTGCATGCACTGGGGCAAAGAAGTTAGAGCTACATCGTGATGTGAAACTTGGTAGGTTTTTTTTAAACCTATCTCTCATCTCATTGACAAACAACACTCAGGTAATGACAGAACAGGCTTGGGGCCTCAGTGCTGGACCAACTTTCTTTGTGCGAATGTGGGCACCCTGATCTGAGTGCACCTGTGTGAGAACAGCTCCCATTTGTCCAACTTGGAAGGACTGAAAACTGCTGGCCCAGGGGTGCGGAGGGGGCTGCAGGTGATGCACAGGTGGGAGGCGGCCTGTGGGCCAGGTGAAGGAGATCTTGTCTTGTCTCCGTGGGAGCCATGGGGAGCCTTCCACCTCCAACATGGATGCTCATTCAAGGGGAGGAGGCGTGTTTCAAGGAGATCCATGTCAGGGAGAAAAGGGGAAGCTAACGGGAAGTGGGGCGTGAGGTCACAGACAGTGCCAGGGAGGGCCTTGCTCAGGGCATGAATCCTGGGTCCTCCCCACCTTGGTGACTCTGACAGCCTCTCTCTGTGTACCCCAGAAGTATAGGTCTCCTGAGAGCTGGCCTTTGGAACAGAGCAGAAACCCATGGACAGGGCTCAGCACACCCTGGATTCTGGATTCAGGGAGAGGCAAGTTCATTTGCGGAGAACACGTTGGGGCCAGAAGGGCCTGAATGAAGTAGGCCTCACTCTGTGAGGACATGAGATTTCCTCCTGTCCTGGGCTCCTGAGAGGTGTCCATGGCTTGGTACTCAGAGCTGTGAGGACAGCTGAGTGCTCTCCCATTATCTCTGTCTCTCCTTTTAGCATAGTTCCCCCCAGCAGCACACCCACACCCCTTCCTCTCTCCTAGGGAACAGAGGCAAGGGATAATGATTGCAATATGTGACTGTAGCGAAGGGACCCAGTGTCTCAGGTGAATTTTTGCTAAAAGAAGTTCCTGTTCACAGAAAAAGAACAAACTGTGGAAGTCCTCTTTATCTAGATCACTCAGGTCATCAAGGATAGGTCACAGGCCTTATTACTTTTTCCCTATTTCATAGGGGATGGGAGCCTTTGTCCTGATTCATCCAGGGACAGGATGGCCTATTGAGGTCTCCAGTAATAAGGAGGGCCCCAACCTCGGGCACAGGTCTCCGAACATTCTCAGGACTCAGCTCAAGTTCCAGGTCCTGAAGCATCCAGGTCCGGGAGCTCAGGTGGCCCGCCCCAAGGCCCTGATGGTGCAGGTCCAAGGAGCTAAGAGGCCACGCCTGCTTTAGGGCAGATCCAGCAGTAAATGTTCGTGTTGGGGTTTAGTAATTCCTGTAAAAGAGAGAAGAGGCCCCTGAGCCCTGCCACCTTCTCAGAACACATGCAGTGTTGCCCAGCCTCATGGGGGTCTGACTGTGACGGAGGCTTCTGTCCCCAGTCTCCCCCCACCCTCACCACCCTGTTTCCATTTTACACTGCTCTTTCCTGGACCTGGAAGCCCAGCAGGTCCCGGGCCATGATGTGCCTGTGATACACAACATTCAATACTGCACTCACTTCAAATAGGAACTGCAGTCTGGCCCCAGGAAAGGGAAGGTCATCTCTTCACAGGAAGTGACAGCTCTGTCTCTTGAGCAGACACCTCCATGCATGTAACCTGCATTCCAATCATACTCCAGGCTACATCCCCTTACTCTCGTTAGCAAGGGACTTCTGTCTTTTGCTCCAAGCACCCTAGGAAGGTCAGGCTTATTTGTGAGGGATGCAGGGAGAGGTCACAACAGGGTGTCAGAACAGGGGACAAGGAGGGACTCCTTACCAAGCAGGACGTGGAGACTTCCTCTCCCACCAATGCTGTTTTGGAGGGGAGCTGAGGAAAGGCCTTAATGAGCCATGCATGACCTGAGCCACAGGGGAAGAACCCACAGGCAGAGGGGTCTCCAGAGAAGGGACTGAGGACCAGGAAAGGAATCATAGCGAGGGTCTGAGTGGACGGGTCAAGGCGTCAGAGGGAAGCAGGGCACTGGGGAGCCCCGTGCATGTTGCATGTGGATGATGTGCACCCCTGCTATGGCCAGACCCTTGCCCCAGGCCTCCAGAGCTGAAATATGACAGTGGCCTGATGCACAGGAGGCATAGAGGATATCCCAGGCCTGCTGTCCTGGATGGCCCAGGTACTCCTGTCTCACAGGTCAGGAACCTTGGTACCAAACCGGCCACATGGGCGCATTTGACCTCACTGGCCTGTCCAGGCTATTTCACTCTCTGCTGTGAGACCATGGCCAGGACCACGCCCAGACCCTGAGGCTGCAGGTCCCCCTCACAGGAGTGGGGGACTTTGGTAAACAACAGGAAGTGTCAGTTTACTGAATACCTCTTACCTGCAGGCACCACTGCAGGTTTATGGAGGGAATCAGAGGGAAGGAGACTTAACTGGGCCTAATTCATAGATAAGGAAACTGTTCAGTCAGCAGCCTCTGAGGGAGGAGCAGGATGGAGTGAGAGGAGAACATCATTGTGGAAGTGGGGAGGCTGGGGAGCCAGCCCAGGACCCGAGGACAGGGTGGCCTTCCTCCTGGACTAGGGTCAGTTTGGGGGCAGAGAGGACAGAATTAGGGTGGAGGAAATGCCCTTGTACCTTCCCGTCTTCCTGAGGAGCAGGAAATACACCAGAGCGACCAGCAGCAGCGCCTGACCAGGATCGCAATCACAATGCTAGGGATGGTCCCCACTGGGTGGCCCATGCTGTTTTTTTCTGCTGAAAGGAGGGAAAGGGGAAGGGTGAAGCCGAAGTCCATTGTGGGGAAACCACAGGGCCTCGCAGGGGGAGGGCCTGGTAGGGCGAAGGAACCGTCACCCAGTGAGTGCGGTTTGTGAGTGTTGTCATCACAGTGTCCTCCGACCCCCAGCTGCTGGTGCTGCATCACTTCCTGTTTCTCACACGGAACCCTGCGTTTGCTCTAACTACACATTCTCCCACATGCACCTGTCCCTCCTCCTGTTCATTCTCCTCTTCACTCGTCTTCCCTCTCACAGAACACCTCTTCCCTCCGTTTCTTCTTTGCCATCACTTGCACAGTCTTAGAGAGGGCAGGCCCTGACCGCCAACTGAACCTTGAATAGGCATAAGCATGTTAGCTGACAGTTTTCAGTGGTCTGCTGTGAGCAGGCAGGGTGGGAAGTTCTTTATGTTCATGTCACAAACAGATCTGGATGTGAAGTGCTCAGTATATCACCAGAAGTCACAGAGCTGGTAAGTGATAAACATCATTTTCATCAAGTTCTGCTGACTTTACAGCTATAACAATGATCATAAAAACACCACTTGAAAGCATCAGCTGGGCCCTGACCCTGTGTATGACCCTAAGGGCTTTAATCTTGTTACTCTCCCAATAAACATCCTCATGACAGCCCTGAGACCCAGCTGCTCTATTCTAGTTTACGGACAGGGAAACTGAGGCTCAGTGGTTGAATGTCTTGCTTGAGGTCAGGTGGCTGGTGCACATTGGACTAAGACGAGAACGAAGATTAGTCTGCTTCTGGGATTCTTACCCATGTTGCCCATCAGGCTCGAAAGGAGGCTCCGAGCTCCTCAAGGCTGGCATCCTCCCCCACTCCCTGCCCATGAAGTATACAGGGAAGGTGGTGGGTGAGGTCAGGTCACGTACCTGCATATCCAGTGTGAGGGGCTCACTTTTCATAGGACTGAGGGGTTGGAGACCTCACACCGTTGACCCCTGCGTCCCCCTCCGGACAGGCCGAGGTGAGTGCACTGTTGTCCCAGTACAGCTGCACCCCCTCCCTGAGCCGCAGACACTGGGCACTGAGGAACCACCAGATGGCAATCCTAGTGTCATCTGTGAGGCAGGTCGCGACCAAGGCCTCCTAATGTCCCTGACTGTGGCATTGCTGGCTAAGAGGGTGGGCTGTCCCACTGGCTCTGTGGAGAAACTTGGGAGGTGACTGACTGAGAACAGGACTGGGGCCTGGGGCCATGGTCCTCCCTCAGAGATCTCAGCCACTGCCATCCACAGTGAGCTCTGTAAAGGTCACTGGAGGATGGCTCTGGCCTCTGCAGAAGGACGAGTGTCTTTGTTCAGGTGACGATCTATAGGGAGAGGGCTGTACCTCCTCTCTGTCTGTGAGTGGGCAGGTGTGGAGAGGCCGGGGGTGCCGGGGCCTCGGGCAAGGCACCCTGCGATGGCCGGCCCATCACTCCACCCTGTCCCTCCGCTCTCCCTGTGACTTCATGAAGGTCTGGGCATCACTTCCTTGGGCCCTGCCAGTGCCCTTCTTCTTTGCACTGCATAGGAGAAGAGACAGAAGGAGGCTGACAGTGCCCTTCAGTGGCTGAGTGCTGGCCACAGAGGCTTAGGGACCTCTGTGAGCCTTTGCAAAACAAACACTCTCTTCTGGTTTGTTAAAAAAAAAAAATGACCAGCCCTGCAGGACGTCTCTGCAGTATCAGCTCCTGGAATCTCTTCTCAGTCCACGAGTCCGGCAACCTCATCATCGCATCCGTTTTTTCTCGTGGACTCTTGTCTTTTTTCTAGAACTTCTGTGACTTTAAAGGTCAGGCCCCACTCCTCACATAAACTTCTTGCATCTTTGGAGGGCAGGCCTGCCGGTCTGTCCATCCCTGAGGCCAGGGCAGCTTCACGTAAAGTCGTTTCTTGTTAAGTAATTTACTGGGCAATGAGGAGGGCCCTGTCCAGTCTTCGTAATTTAGGATTGAAGTTTCAAGGGAAAGGGTTCTCTCTCTGAAGAGGACTTTTTCTTCCTCATCTGCGGATTGAATATCACCGTGAAAGAAATCTCTAGAAAATGGTTGCCAATGGAACAAATACTGGCACTCTTAGGAACAGAAGGAAACTACTGGAACATGATAAAAACCTTATGTGAAAGGCCCACAGCTAGCCTCATACTCGGCGGACACACTGAATGTTTTTCCCCTAAGATCAGGAAGACAAAGATGCCACATCCACCCTCTCTTCACCATAGTGTGGAGGTCTACACCTGACAAAGAAGCCAGAAAGACAAAATAGAATGATCCAAATTGGAAAGGAAGAGTCCAGTCATGACTGCTCGCTGATGCATAGAGTTCTTTGTAGAAAACGCCAGAGACTCCACAAAAACATGTTAGAATAAACAAATCCAGCCAAGTTGCAGGATTCAAAATCAACATGCAAAATCAGCTGCTTTTTAAAATATACTCACAATAAGCTATCTGGTAAGGAACTTAAAACAATTCCATTTATAGTAACATAAAAACATAAATTACTTAGAGATAAACTTAACCAATGAAGCAATAGACATGTACATGGAAAAGTACAAAAGGTTGGTGAAAGAATATTAAAGAGACAGAGACAAATGGACAGACATCCATGCTCAGGGATCTGAAGGCTTAGTACCCACAGAAATCCACAGATTCAATGCAATCCTGTTAAAATTCCAACAAACTATTTTTGTAGATTTGAAGTTTCCAAAAATTCATATGGAATCTCAAGGGAGCCCAAATAGCTATAAGAATCTTAAAAAATAATGAAGTTAGAGAACTGAGACTTTCTGAGTTTGAAACTGACTACAAATCTACAGTAATCAAGAGTATGGGTTTAGCATAAGGACTCAATTTAGACCAACGGGTAGAGTGGAAGACTCAGAAATGAAGCCTGGCCTATATGGTTAAATATTTTTGATAAGGTCTTCAAGACCATTTTTGGGGAAATTCTACTCATACTGAGTAATGGAAACCTGGATATGCACATGCAAATGAATGAAGGTGGATTCTTGAACTTTATACCATGTACAAAAATTAACTTAAAATGAACTCATCTAAACATGAGTCACACTAGAAATGCGGTAGAAGAAAACAGAGAAACAGTTCTGGAAGTTGGATTTCCCAGTGATTTCTTAGATAACATTCCAAAAGCACAGTCAACAAGAGAAAAAGATTAATTTGATTGCAGCAAAAGAGAAAATGTCTGTGCACTTGAGGACACAGTGAGAGAGTGATGACTTCTCACACATTAAGAGAAAACTGGCAAACCTTATCTGGTAGAGATTCATATTTAGAATATCTAAAGATCTTCTGCAATTCAACAACAACCAAAAGGAACTTGACCCTGAGGACCCTTCTCCCTTCCCCACCTGCAGAGCCCCCTCCACGTGGGGCTTTCTGGGGCTGAGAGAACCACCCCTCCACACAGTCTGTGCTGGACCCACATCTGCCATGAGAAGTCAAGAGCAAGAGGAGGGGTCTGCAGACACATAGTGGGAGGGTTCAGGGACAGATTTGTAATTTGCTTGTGACACTAGGAAATGGGAAGTAACTTCTTCCAGACTCTTTTCTGAAAAGCAGACAGACCCCCACCCCAGAGCTGAGGCTGACAACCCAGGGAGCCACTTACCAGAGACTCTGATAATTTTGATTGTGGTCCTATTGAGGCCAGTGACAGAGTTATGGCAGGTATAGGATCCATTGACATTTGCAGTGATGTGGGGGGTAAAGAGCTCCTGTGTGGGCTGCTGGGGCCTCCAATTGATGAGCCAAGAATACTGTGCATGCGGGTTAGAGTCTGCGTGGCAGGAGAGGCTGAGGTTTGCCCCGGAACTGTAATGGGGGTGTGAGGGGGAAATGGTGGGGGCCTCCAGGCCATCTGGAACAAAGAGAACAAAGACAACGTGATGAAATCAGAGGGAAGGGGAAGCTCTTTTTCTGTACAAGGGCCACACTGCCCCTCTGAGCTGGGTCACAGTCTATTTTTAAAAAGTCTCAATCATAACCCCCTGAGTCTGAGATATTAATCTGTTTCCCATGACAGGTGGTTGACCCCGAGCTTCTCAAGTCAGGAGCAGCCTGTCCCCTCCTAGTCTGTCTCAAGGCTAGGATCACCTGGATTTGCCTGGGACGGGAAGTCATGGCCAGCCTGGGTGCCTGTGGTGAGAGTCTGTGTTCTTGGACTTCATAGGGATGGATATAGCCTGGCCTGTGGCTTTGGGCGGGGAAGCCTAGGCCAGGTAGGAACAGAAGATACTCACAGAGGACATTCAGGTAGACTGGGTCACTGTGGCTGGCACTCCTGGGGTTCCAGGTTACACACTCATAGTGTTCTGTGTCATTCCTTGTGACACGGAGTAAAGTGAGAGTCCTATTGTCTTTGGACAGCTCCAGCCAGGCTCTGTCTGCAATGCTCTGACAGTTGATCAACCACAGGTAGGTGGTGTCCTGAGTCTGAGGTTCACACGTTAACACTACATGGTCCTTGTTTTCCACAGGGTCGGAGTTGTTGCTTGTGACGTTGGGTGTGGGTAGCTCAGCTGTGCAGATAACAGAGAACATTACCCTGTGTGGGACCTTTGATTCCTCCCAAGGCATCTTCAATCAGAGTTGGGTTGACATCTGTCACCTCTCACCCAGCCCAAGTACTTCAAAAAATAAGGCAAGGTCATGACAAGTGCCTGAAGGTCTGAGTACTCAGAGAACATAGTGCCGTCAGCTCTATGTGTAGGAGAAGGCACAGAGTTTAAGTGTCTGTAGATTAGCAGCATTGGTTCATGGAAAAACACAGGACCTGGAGTCAGGGACCTACTCACCTCGCACGTCTCCTGGTTCTTCACTGACCAGCTGACTGCCTGGCCTGGGGAGTCGGGGTTTGACCAGAAATGACCCCCAGGCGACCAGGAGCAAGCCTGGAGGTCAGCTCAGGACGCAGATGGCAATGTCTCCTGTGGGACAGTTGTTCAGGTGACTGACATGGAACAGTGACCCCAGAAAGGGTGGAACAGAGTCAGGGCTGGAAATGATGGGGACAGAGTGAAGGGACGGCTGGGGCTGGCTGGCTTTGGAGCAGAACCACGCTCTCTGCCCTTGGTCCTTAATGTCCCCTGTACCCCTGCAGAGGACAGTGAGGTCCACGGTGACCTTCTCTGAAATGCATGTTTGTGTTTTCTGATGCAGATGGAGTGACCAGTGTGAAGGGGGTGTGGTGGGAATCTGACCCTCGTGAACTATTCATAATGACAGTTACGATAGAGAGATTGACATGCATCCTTATTTTTCTAACTCAGGAGACAGAAGTAGAGTTTGAGCAAATTCATCCAACTTGGGCAGCATCTGAGTATAAGGACATTGGCTAGTGATCTCAGTGTCAGAGGGGACCCCGCCCTACGGTAAAGGTGCCACCATGAGGACACAGGGGTGCAAAACAGTGAACAAATCTGTCACAGCACAGGTTCACTGGCCCCACCGGGGACATTCTTGGGAGCCATAAGGAGGAACAGGAGCCTCCCCAGGGTGAGAATGTGAGTCATGAGTCAGGGGTGAAGTGAGCCCAAGAGCTTTTGAGAACCGAGACGTGCCCCTTCTGCCTTTGACTCCCTGGTTGAGCATGTAGAGAGCAGATCAAGGGGTCCCAGTCCCTGTCACGTGGCCTGTTCCTCTTGTTGGCATCGGGGAGGGAGGGAGCCCTGGACGGGGCACAGTAGGAGCTCGTTCTCATGGTGACCTGGGACACTGACTCATGATGGAGCCCGGAGCTGCTGCTCTGGCTGACGCCTGTGTCCTCGCCTCTTGCCCGGGAGGGTGAGCCTGTCCACAGGGGTTAGTGGGAGAATCCAGGGAGGTCTCCAGGAGGAGGAAACAGAGCAGAGCAGGGCAGTGTGGCTGGAGTGAAGGAGGAGGCAGGTGAGGGTCATGAGAGGGGCCGAGAGCCAGAACTGTCCATGGCAGTGAGCGGTGGGGGTTACAGGTGACTCAGAGACCCCACGGCTGCCCAGTGCAGGACCAATGAGGCCAGGAAAACCCTCCCATGGCCGAGCAACCCCACAGTCACCATGAGACTGGCTGCTGGGGGCTTAGGGTGGTTAGAGGGATGGAATGTGGGTCTCAGCCCCTGGAGGGACAGGGATAGATATGGCCAGAACCTTATGGACTCTGCATCCAGGTGCCTGTCTCTGCGGAGATTATGAATCATTCACTCATTCATCATGCTTCCCCATCATTCCTTCCTCCGTCATCAGAACACTCGAGTGGTTGTTGCGTGTTGGGCCCCGAGCTGGTTGCAGGTGTGGAGTGGGGAGTGAGAGGGAAAGTCCTTTCCTTTGTATGCAGCGGGAGTGACACCAACACATCAGGAAACCAATAAGTGATTTGAGTCCTGTGCAGGGAGGTGTGGATGGGCCACCTGATGGGATGGCCTGGGTGTTCCCAGCACTGACTCTGATTGTGACCTGAGGGAATTGGATTCTAGGGTAAACACAGAATAATCCTCCATTTGCTCTCACTTCCCAGACCGGAATCTCTCCCTCTGAGCTGGGGTGTCTGAGAAGAAAGGTTCCAAACCAATGGCTGGTCTCAGGGTCCACACACACCTAACAAGACCTACAGGATGGAGGAGAGGATGAGGCTTTGGATGCAAACTGACCTCCAGTGATTCTGAGCCACTCACTGCTCATGGTCCGTATGACCCTGGTTCACTGACTGTATCCCTCTGTGCCTTTGTTCAGCCTGAATAAAATTGAGTAAATGGTTTATGAACTCTGGATTACCGTTTTTGTCTGTGAATTAACCTAAAAACATCCCCAAATACTTGACCTAAAGCTTAATATAGAGGAGCTGCCCCAATTCATTATTTGCTGTTGTGAGAGAGGGCTCCCTGAGCTCATCCATGGTGGATGAGGGGCTGTCAGAACCTTTTCTCTTTTCTGTTCCTCCCTGGGGACACTGACCTTCCTCTGGAGTCTCCCAAGTCCCCAAGGCAGTCGGCTGGTGGTTCCAAGATTTTGTTTGTCCGTGCTCTCCATGTACAGTCTCAGGTGAAGGGCCAGGCTCTGCTCTTGTCCAGCTGTGGCTCTTGGGCTGTCCCGTGTCTGGTTACCAGCTCAGATGATCTTGTGACTTTTGTCCCTTGGAAATCATTGCTCCCAGTCAGCCCTACCCAAGAGCCCAAATCCAACCTGGCAGAGGTTCCCCAGGGACTCTGGAGTTAGAAGCCCTGGGACAGAGGTCTGAGGAGGAGCTACCCAGCCTGAGCATCTCTGTGAGAATCCCAGGGTACCACTCAGGCCCTGCAGCATCATGGTCACAGGAAGGGCCGTGGGGCTGGATTGAGACTGGTCTCCCTCTGCTGAGTTGCTCCCATCAGACTGGTCCTTCTCCCTGTGGTGGATTCCTGAAGAGGCTGGAATCCAGGAAGGGAGCTCTGAACTTACAAAGTTTGTCTCCACTGTGTGTATTCTGCACTTAATGCTCAAATACCATCCTAGAATTAATGCAAGGGAGATGGAGTAAGTCCATGCATGCAGGCCCTTTAAGAAGAATGTCTGCTACTATAGAGGCCCTTTGTCTCACTCATCCTTAATTTCCACTGTTTTTCACTGCAGATCTTGTGGTGACTTCTCTTTCTGGCACTGGAATTTTTGACTGGGAAGTCCGGTGTGGGGCCAGAATCATCATTTTCAGAGGGAACCTCGGTAGTCAAGATATTTCTCCCAATTTGCAACCGCCATTTGTGGAAGTAGAAACAGCCCATTTCACATCTCTGCCCCTCTTAACAGTCTTGAAGTGGTCTCCTCTGTGTGTCCCTAGTTGTAGGACTTCTATTCAGCTAGACTTCAAGTGACTCCCAAATATGGCTATTCTGTAGTTTAGTTGTAATTTTGATGTGGTTGTGAAAGGAGGCAAGCACAGTGTTTACCTACTCTGCCATCTTGACTGGAACTTGAAATTCATTTTTGAGTTTAGTGTGAGGTAGGTGTCTAGCTGAAGTTTTGTTCACGTGAGTATCTAACGGACCAAGAAACAATGTATTGAAACGAGAGTCCTATCTCCACTGCTTTACTGTGCTACTCTCATCCTAAGGTAAGTGTCCCTTTATGTGTGTCTCTGTCAAGACTGTCTTCCACACCAGTTGTCTATTTGTCCTAGCCTGCACCAGTACTACACAATCCTGATTCCTGTAATTTTAGTAATAAGTTCTGATATTTAGCAGGAAAATTGTTCCTACCAGTTTTTAAGAGAGTCTTGGCTATTCTTGGCCCTTTCCCTTTCTTTATATATTATAATCAGCTTGTCTAGGTCTCTAGAGAGATATGTTAAAATTGTTATTTAGATTGCATTAAATATATATATATAAATATATATATTTATATATATGTATATATATCAGTTAGTGGAGAGCACTTTAAATGTCCTTTATTCTTCCAATGCTATCATCTGGGTAGGATCTGGACATGTCCTTGCCATCTAGACTCTGCTACCTGTCACATTCCGGGGTATGGTAGCAGATTGGAGAGAAGCTCAACCTTCACAGCTTGGACAAGGACACAATGGAGCCCCCGCCCTCCCCCAACCCCCACTCCCGCCACCTCAAGGGAAGAAAGGCCCTGGCAAAGTTCTAGAATCTTGGGATGCAGAAAAATGGAGTCTTGGAGGAACCAGATGAAAAACACCTTGAGTCCCCATCTATCTATAGTAGGAGACTTGTGCCCTGTGGGGGGTCACCCATTCTTGTAAGCACTTTAACTCAGGATAGGTCAGTTGGACTCACCCTCCTGGAGAACAGATTAGATGCTTTCCACTCTTCACTGTTCTCTGTCTTCTGTGTGACTGGTCCTGCTGTTTGTCCTGTGGGCACAGGCCGAGTTTCACAGAGAAGCCAATTCAAAAGGCAGAAGTCTCTGCAGGCTGGCCAATTAGGCAGAAGAGAGAAGGATCGGACTCTCCAGACAAAGGAACTTGTGTAGAGTATCTTTGGCACCTGCAGAGGATTGAGAAGCTGAGGATGAAGGCAAAAAACAGAGAGTAGTAAGAGGACCAGCATCATGGAAAAGGGAGTCCTGTCATTAGCAGAGCTTACCCTCCAAGGTCACTGAATGTTGGTTGTTCCATTGTCAGCGATTTCCTGTGTTCTCCAGGTCAGGCTCCTGGCAATCCACATTCTGAACTGCACTGATCTGTCCCACTAGTAGGGAAAAGGCCTCTCCATGATGATGTCTGTGAATCATCAGGTCCGGTTGGGATGGCTGGAGTGCTGGCAAGGACCAGGGTCCAAAGGATTAGTAAGGGGGCCTAGGAGGAGGTTTAGGGGTGTAGACCGAGGGGAGGCAGGAAGGGGGACCACGATGAACAGGGCGACTAGTGGTCGGTCTAGGGAGAACAGAGGAAGAGCTGGTCAGAGAAGCGTTTAGGGGAGGGTGGCGGGCACGGCTGGTGCTCATCAGTGAAGGGAAACTGGAGGGAGGTGAGTGGCGCTGGGCGTGAGATGAGGGACAGCAGGGCGAGGAGCCAGGGAAGGAAGGTGGGTTGAATAGCGAGAGCGTGAAGGAAGAGGGGGGGAAGGCTGGGGCTGAGGCGGGGAAATGCGAGGTAGCTTTCTATTCATTTTCCAAAGAGCATATGAGTAGTTACTCGTCGCATCAAAATGAGTAACTGGACATAAGTTCCGAAGTATCTGATAGTCTTCCACTCTACCCCTCGCATCATCCCATGACACAATGCCCATTATGTAATGTACATACCCCTCCCTTTGGGGCTTGTCAGTAGGCTCCACCCACCAAACAGGGAGATGGTCCCAGTTTCTAGGTTGAAGAGTGATCTTTGGAAATAACAAAGAGCAGAAAGGGACTGTAATATCAGTCTCCATTTCTCTTTGACAACATGTTGTCATGCCCCTCAGTTTGGAAAGATTGATCCCAGGGATAGGAGAGAGTTACAGGGTGGTGCCCTAGAAGAACGCATCTGAGGCAGGAATGGGCAAAGCAGGAGAAGATGGTGGCCCTGTCTATTTAATTTGCTACATTTTTTCTAAGGTCTTTCACATTATTTGTATCATCCCATGAATATAAAACCATCAGAGAGGAGATAAGATGTCCATTTTACCAAGGATGCTACTGAAGCCAGAGAGGGAGTATCTAGGAAGGCAGTGGGTGACACAAAACATGTGTGACTAGAAGGTGAGCCACAAGTCAGAGAAGAGGAGGGAGCAAAAACAACACAGAGGGTGACAGCACCTCCCTCCCACATTTCCGGTAGGAGTCTGCAGGGTGCTTCAGAGCAGGATTTCATAGTATAACTTTTTTGTTAATCCCTGTGGTTCCTTGCTTTGTTGCCTGACCCTTAACTATAAACAAAGATACAAGATCAGAACCGATTGGATGGTTGAATGCCTAGTGGCCAGTTTTGGACTTTCTTGTTTACCACCTGTGATACCTACCTCTGTGTCAGATGATTTAGGAAACTCCTGTTCTCTCCCTCTCTGACTCTCTTAGTTGGGGTTGTCAGCACCCATGCAGGCTGGATTTTGCTGGAATAATTTATAGAATTTAGGAATGCTGTAATTATGCTTACACTTTTCTTATAGCACAAGGTGCAGTTAGAAAGCAGCACAGGGGAAAAACTACCAGGTCAAGGGCAGGGTAGGTCTGAAGCGCTCCTGAATCCTGTAGATGATGTAGCACTTAGAAAATTCCAAGGCTTAAGAATTTAACATCCTTCACCCAGGACCAAGGGCAAGGACCAGACAACTACTTTATCATACAGCCCTGATGCACCAACTGAAGTGGGCACCAACTAATTCTCCAGTAGAGGTTAAATCTTTTTAAAGTAAAATATCAGACACTCTGCCTCTTGGAGCATTCATATGTCATTAAGTACGAGGTTTGCATTGGTACAGACCAGTGTCTTCAAAGTTTATTAATATTGTGACTTTCTGGTCCTGAACAATACGATTCTGTCCCAAGCAAAAATTGACACATGTTTTCCTTCATACAAATAAGGGGAAATATTTCTTTTAACTTTTTATTATGAGAAATTTGAAACATACAAAGAGAGGATATAACAGTCATAAATCCACCACAAAGCAAAGTCTTTCATCATTTTGGGGGATCATATTTGTCATCTAGCTGTCTATATTTCCCTACCTATATATTTTTAAAAAGTTTTTATCTGCCTATTAGTTTTTCTCTGGAACATTTTCAAATTAATTAAGTACACACAAAACTCTGTCCTTAATCCTTCCACCCGCTTGTCTTCAGAAGTCAAACATTTTTTCTGTATCATCAGAGTTCCATTAGTGCGCCAAACAGAACTGTCACTTGCTAATGTCATCTAATACACAGTCCATGTTCAAACTTTTCAGTCGTTTGTGGTAATTTTTAACAGCCACAGTAGTAAACCAATACACCTAGCTTGCTGAAGACTATGTTAAAATGTACTTCAATCACTTTGTTGAGATATAATTTAAACATATAAAGTGTACAATTTAATTCCTTCGTTATACTCACAGAGTTGTGAGACCATCACTACCATCTAATCAGAACATTTTCATTCCCCAAAGATTCTCCACACGCATTAGTAGTTACACTCTAGTCCTCACGCCCTGCAGCTCCTGCAAACCACAAACCTGTACCCTGTTTTCTGGATTTTCCTATTCTGTACTTTTCATGTAAATGAAATCACATAGTATATGCTCTTTGTGCCTGCTTCTTCCACTTATAATGTTTTCAAAGTTCTTCTAAGTTGTAACACATATAGTTTGTCATACCTTTATGTGACTGAATAATATTCCACTGTATGGACCACATTTTGGTTATGCATTCATTAGTTGATGACTATTTGTGGGTTTTTTTTTTTCACTTTTTAGGCTATTACAAATAATGTGCTATGTACAAGTTCAGTGGAACACTGTTCTCCTTTCTCTCTGTCATATGCCGGGGGCAGAATCGCTAGTTCATATAGTAACCCTGTTTTACAGTTTGAGGAACTGCCAGAATATTTCCCAAAGCAGCTTATACATGAAGTGTACAAGGATTTTTTATTATCTGTCTGTGATTCTAGCCAATTCAGAGGGTATGCAGTGGTGTTTCATTGTAGTTTTTATTTGCATTTTAGTTATTGCTAATGTTGTGCTTAGCTGTGCATGTTATTTACCATATATTTTACATACAAGTCCCTCATTCGATATGTGGTTGGCAAAATTTTTCGCCCATTCTGTGGGTTGTTTTTCACTTTTTAAAGGAAGTCCTTTGAAGCACAAAGGTTTTAAATTTTGATGAGGTACAGTTGATCTATTTTTGCTTTTGCGTTTGTCCACAAATATATTTTATGACATTTTTCTAGTCATGATCTAAACAAAATAGGAATTATTGCATGTGACAATAATCTAGAAAGCCTTCCTCCTTCTACAAGGTCCAATGTATGTGGGGCCCAGGTTGGTGGCCTTTGGGGGTTCATGTCTGGATTCATCTGGCAGTTTTCTTTTGGGGTCTCTCTCTTGCCCTCCATGTCCTTCCATTTCTGTAAACTGGAGGTGAAGCCTAAACTCAATGGGGCTCATTGCAGAGTTCAGGGAAAGGCCCATGGATGCAGCTCTGGACATCACCCCAAATCCCACCAGGGACTGTTCAGGAGAGGGGGACTGCTTGTAGGGTTCAGTGGGGGCTCCTCCCAAAATATGTCTACATCCTAACTCTTGGAACCCGTGAATGTGATCTTATTTGGGAAAAGGCTCTTTGCCAACATAATTAAGCAAAGGATCTCGAGGTAAGATCATGTCGCATTATCTGTGTAGAGCCCTAAATCCAATGATAAGTTCTTTTGAAGAAGCAGAAGAGGAGAAGACACACAGAGGAGGAAGTCACATGAAAATGGAGGCATAGCAGGCATAATGGGGCCATAAGACAGGAATGCCAACAGCCACAGAAAGATGGAAGATAAAAGGAACTGGATCTCTCTGAGAACCTCTGGAGTAAGTGAGATCCTGCCAATATTTGATCTTGGATTTCAGGCCTCCAGAATGTCCGAGAATCATTTTCTCTTGTTTTAAGAGACACTGTTTATGGTACTTGGTTACGGCAGCCATAGAGCTAATGCACTGTCCTCATCAAGAACAAGGAGACCGTCCCCCAGTAAAAACAGAGACAGCCCTGTCTCCCCAGCATTAGCTCCATAGTCCTTCAGATCCTGTGGGGCCCCGAGGGAGACCTAAGCACTTGTGGGTGCCATAGTCTCAGCTCCATTCCCAGAGCACTTCTGCACCCCCATCCAGTTCCTGGTCTGAGCCCAAGGTGCTGTGTGGGTCACTAGGACAGTCACTGACTCTCCCGTCCCTCCTACATTCAGACTCAGTCTCCTCTTGTGCAGAGGGGCTTCCCTCACCCCGGGAAGGTCAGGACGCAGGATGGACGCTTATCCTGGAAACCCCAAAATGCGGTGTGAGGAGTTGGTTATTGTCACCTCTAATGGGGAAGGATTAGGGGATTGTCTTTGGTGTCTATTTGTGAGGATAATGATGGATTTGTATATAATCAAAGCATTTAAGTTATTCTTTTGGATGCTAAAAAACATCTCAGATTTGATCACTGAGTTGATCAGAGCCAAATACCTGCCTAATACGTGCCGAGAGCCCTCCCACTGAAAAGTTAAAACACTCAGAATGTAGCATTCCTGTAGGTTTCTTATGATTCGAGTTGACATGGCATTGACGTGGGGAATGAACACATCCACGTACTCTGTGAGGCTGGGCTGGATTCACCGGCTGGTGGTTCTTCAGTCACACAGTGACTTAGAAGGGCCTGTGCTAGGCTTCATGCATTGCTTATGCCATCTTGAAATTGTTAATGATTTAATCACATGGAGCTCCAGCTCGGCTGTCTGTGTCCTCATAGGCCCCTAACCGTCTCCTCCAGCCGCCTTCCCAGCTCACAGAGGAAATATTCTCCAGGCTTCATGAACATCGGAGAGGCAAATCATCGACTTTGAAATCCAAGGGGATCGTGGGCTCAGACGTGAATAACATTCAGTAGCCCTGCTAAACTCCACACCTGCCATCGAGAGTCCGGAAATGGTCGTCTTCAGTTTCCCGGTTGTGTGTGTGTGTATGTGTGTGTGTGTTTTCTGGAGTTGGAAGGGAATGAGTCAACCAACCTGTGGTATCTAACCCTGTGGGTGTGGGGCGCCTCTCATGGAGCATGCGCAAACCAGGCCTTTCTTTCCCCACCTGCCAACCGGCTCCTCCCAGCGTCCTCCTCTCCTCAGTCAAGATCACTCCATCCTTGCCAGTGCTCAGGGGGGAAAGCTTGCCAATGACCTTGATGCCTTTCTGGCTCCCGCACTGGTCTCTACTCCATCAACAGCTCTCTAGTCGGTCTATGAAGTATGAATAGAGTGGAAACATTCTGGCCACGTAGGTCCAAACCAGCACACTGCCACCGGAGCTACAGTGACTGTCTCCTATTTGGTCTCCCTGCCGCCTCCTTTGCCTCTCCTCCCCAGCCTGAGGCTTGTCCTGGAAGACCTGTCTTTCAGGGTGAAGTGTTGGCCATTTTCACCTGCAGTATAAAAAGATGGGGAATTGTTTTTTTTCTGTCTCGTCTTTAAAAAGTTCATCCAGGCTCTTTGTTATAATCCCATATTTACATTTTTTAAGGCTAAATGCATCTCACATTTTATTACTGAGTTGATCATAGCAGAATACTTGTCCTGTAATTGTAAGGGCCCAAACTCTAAAGGTTTTAAAGCAAAGAAAAACCTCACATTGATGTTCAGAGTGTTTCATAATTGGTGTTGGATTGTTTTTAAAGTACACACCCACACACACCCACATACTTTGACAAAGCTCTTTTAGTTTCAGAGCAGCACTGGGTAGAAAGTACAGAGTTGGCACCTACGGCCTTCCCTCCCACATGCACAGCCATCAACACCCACATAAAAGGCTATAACTGACTCTACTGAGGAACTCACATGGCCATGGCATTGTCAGGCAAAGATGACAGTCTGCATTAGGGTCCACTCTCAGTGTTGTGCATTGTATACTTTGGACGAATGTATAATGTCGATATCCACCTTTGATGGGGCACACATTATAGATTGACTTCCTCAATTTAGTTTCAATCCCTTAAAAATTCCCCGTGCTCTGCCTATTTGCCCCAGCCTTCCCCAGCCCATGAAAAACACTGAACTTATACTGTTTTCCTCTGCCTTTTACAGAATGAGTCATGCTGTGTGAAGCATTTCCCCATTGACCTCTTGTCCTGAGTCATAAGCATTTAAGATTATCTAGTCATCACTGTATGCTGAGTAACATCATGTGATTTTCAACTTTTTCTGCCTGGCTTATTTCACTTAGCACGATTATCTCAAGCTAACTGGGTTTTCAACTACCACTTTTATATCTTTGCGGAATATACCTAAGATTCCAATCCTGTCCTGAGTCAGACATACATATTATCCACAGATATAGCCAGCGACCTGAAAATTCCATTTAAAAAAATATTACATTACCATGAGAGAAGAACGATGAGGCAAAACCCATTAGCTTCTAACAGCTGGAATAAGTGCAGCTCATCCTTCAGATGGCTACTACGCCTTTTCAAGCTTCTCTACAGCAGACCTTTAAGATTCGTATTGTCCTTGGTCAACAATCTTGAAGGACCTGAAAAGGCTCCTTATGCAAGGGCACCTTTTCGGCAGCTCGTTCTCTTTTCTGAAAAGCTTCTTTTCCCACTTTTGCTCTTTGGTTTGTTTCATCTCCGGCAGTCATGGGCTGGGTTCACATCCCTGGTACGTGTCGAAACGTCTTGAAAATTGCTGCTAAGGCTTTGAGAATCTACTTCTACTTGTAATAGGGTTAAAATTTCTTGGAAATATCTTGTCAGGTTGCAAACAGTAAGATCTTCGAAAGTACCTGCTCAGATGGCTCTCTACCTGTTTGGAGAGACTAACAGAAATGGAGAGACAGAATACGTGAGTGTTCACAGAACACGATGTGCATGAACTCATGGAAAGTTCACCTCCTAGGAGAGTTAACATAGATCAACATTCCTGAGCTAAAACAAAAACGGGGGTGGCTTTCACCATTGCCTAAGAGAGAAAGTGACATCAACGATGTAGTCAAAAAATCAAACATGCGCCACACTACTCATAAATATAAAATGGTCGTTTTCCTGCAAAGAACGTTGCAGTGCAGCATTTATTATTATTATTATTATTATTATTATTATTATTATTATTAATGGAAGAGCGCCCTTCTGTCAATAGCTAGCCACAGTTTTGTGGCCTGGTTGGAATTGTTAGCCTTTTCCCTCCTAAGTCTCCAATAGAAAAGCTAGCGCCGGCTCCCAGGCCCTGTGCAGATAGCAGCGCCTCCCCAGCAGCAGGTTTAACTGGGGTTACAGCTGCCCTGGTCACCCAGACGCAGGGGAGGACGAGGGAATGTCCCTGCGGCCTGGATCCCCAGGTCCACCGGGCAGTGATCGGCGGCTGCGAGCCGGCTGCCCAATCCTCCGGAGCACGCTCTGTGACTCCATCCCGACCTCCCCGCAGCGTCCGCAGACAGCAGGACGCTGCAGGCGCAGTTTCTGGAAGCTCCGACGCACTCATCACTCACTCAGTGCGGTTCCTGGGCGTGCCTGATCACCGCGACCACCCGCCAATGTTCTCCCCACCCGCAGGGCCCCAAAGGTCTGACATCCCCCGTCACCAAGACGTGGAGGCGCTTTCGACCCAAAGACCCATGACCCGGCCTGTTTCTCTGTGAGATGCAAGTGGGCCTGCCTTTCCACCTCCTCAGCCAAAGACAGGTTCCTGTTTTAATTGCCTGAGTCTCCTCAGGTCTCAGTGTCTCAATGTCTAGGGCGAGGGAACAAGGAGAACTGCGGTCTTGTCAGAGGCTGCACAGGGGGCGCAGGGAGGGTCACATGAGGATCAAGGTCTGGTGGCTGTGCGCCCGGATGCCAGGATCCTGTGGAGGGGCTTCCTTGCTGAGGCCTGGGGCAGGGCAAGGAGGGAGTCGTCGGACGTTGACAAGGAGCCCGCATGCGACCAAGAGGCAGAGACAGGGAGCCCGCATCCGGCATTCAGCCCGGATGTGTTAGGCGAGTCCCTTTCTGTGCCCAGAGTGGGACTCTCAACGGAAGCCTCCCTCCAGTGACGATGTCTGTGAGGTGAGACAGAGTCAGCCTGCATATCAGCTCTGCCTGTCTTTGCCTCCAACAGATGCTTGATTTTGGGTTTCTGGCCTCCAGAATGTCAGGGACTCACTTTCTCTTGTTTGAAGAGACACCGTTTGCGGTACTTCGTGACGGCAGCCACAGAAGCTAATGCACTGTCCTCGTCAAGAACAAGGAGACCGTCCCCCAATACAAACAGGGACAGCCCTGGCTCCCCAGCGTTCGCTCCATAGTCCTTCAGATCCTGTGGGGCCCCGAGGGGAGACCTAAGCCCTTGTGGGTACCATAGTCTCAGCTCCATGCTCTGAGCACTTCTGCACCCCCATCGTGTTCCTGGTCGGAGCCCATTGTGCTGTGTGGGTCACTAGGACAGTCACTGACTCTCCCGTCCCTCCTACATTCAGACTCAGTCTCCTCCTGTGCAGAGGGGCTTCCCTCACTCCGGGAAGGTCAGGACGCGGGATGGACGCTTGTCCTGGAAACCCTGACGTGCGGCGTGAGGAGTTGGTTATTGTCCCCTCTAATGGGGAAGGATCAGGGGATGGTCTTTGGTGTCCTTTTTTTGAGGATAATGATGGATTCGAATATAATCCAAACACTTACGTGATACTTTCGTGTGCTAAAACACATCTCGAATTTGGTCACTGTATTGATCGCAGCAAAATACCTGCCTTATACTTGTCAGGGCCCAAAACACGTCAAAAGAAAGAGAGCCCTCCCACTGGAAAGTAAAAGCACTCAGAGCATAGCATTCCTGTAGGTTTCTTATGGCTCGAGTTGACATGGCATTGACGTGGGGAATGAACACATCCACGTACCCCGTGCGGCTGGGCTGGATTCACCGGCTGCTGGTTCTTCAGTCACACAGTGACTTAGAAGGGCCTGTGCTAGGTTCGATGCTCTGCTTATGCCAACTGGAAATCGTTAATGATTTCTCAACGTGGAGCCCTGCGTTTTCACTGACACTTTGCACTGAGACCTGCAACTCCCGTCGCTGGTTCTGGCCTTGGGAGTGACCATGGGTTGTGGATACCATCTGAAAAAGAAGTGTGAGCCCATCAACCTGTGATATGTTCTGGAGCCACCAGGGGGCGGCACCACTCCTGGGGAACCTGGAGGGGCTTGTACACGGGGTGGCAGGGCTTGGCTCCAGCTGGCTGTCTGTGTCCAGCCTCCTTCCCAGCTCACAGAGGAAATGTTCTCCAGGCCGGATGAACCTCGGAGAGGCAAATGTTCGACTTCAAAATCCAAGGCGATCGTGGACTCAGATG
Organism: Eonycteris spelaea; assembly: GCA_003508835.1. Taxonomy (NCBI): domain Eukaryota; kingdom Metazoa; phylum Chordata; class Mammalia; order Chiroptera; family Pteropodidae; genus Eonycteris; species Eonycteris spelaea. Next base: position 798,284 of record PUFA01000374.1, on the reverse strand, counting down.
TGAATAACATTCAGTAGCCCTGCTAAACTCCACACCTGCCATCGGAGAGTCTGGGAACTGTCGTCTTCAGTTTCCCGGTTGTCTGTGTGTGTGTGTGTGTGTGTGTGTGTGTGTGTGTGTGTGTGTGTGTGTGTGTGTGTGTGTGTTGTCCAGTGGTTGGAAGGGAGTAAGTCAACCAACCTGTGGTATCTAGTCTGGTGGGCGTGGGGCGCCTCTCATGGAGCATGTGCAAACCAGGCCTGTCTTTCCCCACCTGCCAACCGGCTCCTCCCAGCGTCCTCCTCTTCTCAGTCAAGGTCACTCCGTCCTTGCCCGTGCTCAGGGGGAGAGTTTGCCATGGTCCTTGATGCCTCTCTGGCTCCCGCACTGGTTTCTACTCCATCAACAGCCCTGCAGTCAGTCTACAAAGTAGGAATAGCGTGGAAACACCCTGGCCGCGTAGGTCCAAACCAGCAGCACTGCCACCTGGGGCTACAGTGACTGTCTCCGGACCGGTCTCCCAGCCGCCTCCGTGGCCTCTCCTCCCCAGCCTGACCCTAGTCCTGGAAGCCCTATCTTTCAGGGTGAAACGTGCGCCAGTTTCATCTGCAGTGGAAAAAGATGGGGAATTGTTGTTTTCTGTCTCTTCTTTACACAGTTCATGCTGGCTCTTTGTTATGACCATCATATTTACATTTTGGAGGCTGAAAGCATCTCGGATTTCATTACTGAGTTGATCAGAGCAAAATACTTGTCTAGTAATTGTAAGGGCCCCAAACTGTAAAGTTTTCAAAGCAAAGAAACCCCTCACATTGGTGTTAAAAGGGTTATCTCATAATTTGGGTTGGATTTAGTTGTGTTGTTGTTAAAGTACACACACACACGCATCCATTGATAGAGCAGTTGAAGTTTCACAGCGGCACTGGGTAGAAAGGACAGAGCTGGCACCTGCGGCCTTCCCTCACACACCCACAGCCAGAGGCAGGCTGCAGGCAGGACACACAGCGAGATGTTTTAAGCACCTGCTCAGATGGCCAAGGTTTACTGGAGGAGTCTCTGAGAAAGGAATTTCCCTTTAGAAATGGTCTAATATCTATTCTTTTCACATGAAAGCTGTAGCAGAACACGATCATCTCATTGATGCAGACACGTATCCTTCTACATCTGAAAGAAGTTAGGCGTGTCTAATAGAAGAGCTCTCTGGAAAGGACAATTCAAGAATGAATAGCACCTCCCAGTTTTGACTTTGTCATTTGCAGTACCTCTGGTTAGGTCTGTCATTTCAAGATATATGGCAGCACCTTAAAAGTGGCCGATCTACTTCCTCAGTAACGTTTTTCACATAACAATGCGTTAAAAGGTACAAATACTCATATGGCAAATAGCTAATTTCTAAGAAAAATATGTCCAGTCCTGCAGCATAATGAATGTGGTAGCTGCAAAAACGTCATGTTAGCCAATTTTTAATCTACACGATACCGCTACCCTTTTCTGCCAGTTCACATGCTAAAAGGGTTGTTTCTGGAGCCCTCTGTTTCGCCCCCTTTGTGTGGGATCTCACCCTCGCAGGCTGCGGGAGCAGGAGGGACAGACCAAGGAGCCGACCGACTTGCTCGACTTGTTCGCGTCATTGTTGTAGGCGGGGCCGCGCTGGTCTGGGTCGAGGCGCTGCCGGGAGTGCGGGAGGGCGGTGCAGTCCCGCCGCATCCTCAGGTGCGGCTCCTCCTGCTTCCGCTCCGCGCTGGCCTCCCTGGCCGCCGCCGCCCGCCGCCGCCGCCGCCGCCGCCCGCCGCCGCCGCCCCGACTTCTCCAGAGGGGACCAGACGCGGAAGGGGGAAAGAAATTCATTTCTCTTCTTGGAGCTTCTGCTCAGAGCTCGACTGTCCGGAGAGGTTCGGATCCCTGTCCTTATGAAATCTCTTTCCTACGACAGTCAACTAAACAGACACCGACAAGAAGAGGAAATGAAAGAACGCGCGGCCACGGCGCCCAGCACGGAGAGACCCTGCGCGCCGCTTCCAGGGCGCATCTGACAAGTGGGCGATCCACGGCAAGACCGCGCAGCAAAGATGCTGTTCCACGTGGCACCAAGCTCCTGCGGCGTCCCTCACGCGCGAGCGCTGCGCAGTCGTCCTCCTTGCGGGAGAACCCCGCCCCCCCTCCGAGTCGCGAATGAAGGCACGTGACCGCAATCCAAAGAGGGAGGAGGTGGCACCGAGGAGGGCCGCAGGGCGAGGAGCGCACGCTGCGTGCAAGCGGTGGGCGCGTCCGCGGCTCTGGAGGCACCGGACCCCATTCCAGAGATGCCGGTCCGTGACGGGGAGGCCGCGTGAGACCCCCCCCCCATTCTCTGAACCAGGTGTGTCAACCTAAAAATAAAAGGCCAGAGTGAGAGACCTTTGAAATCAAAGCGAGCGTTTATTCGCAATCAAACAAGAGGACAGCTGTCGAGGAAGCACTGATTTTGGCAGAAGCCCCAAGAGTATTCTGATTAGGAGAAAAAGGTGAGGAGGTATTGCTAAGAAGGGGAAGGGGGACAATGGCATCAATAGCAGGAAGGCATCTCTATCGGTGCTGTAACAGAACAGAGGCGATAGTCACTGTCAAGGATGTTTATAACTTTTGGTTCCTTTTGGTAGTGGTCCGTCCGAGTTCACAACATGTCTTTTACTGTCATGTCATAAAGAGTTCTCTGGCACGGTGTGGTTTTAGGCTCAGCGCAAAGGGTATGGGGCTCTGTTTCAACACTCCAAAAGTTCGAGGCGTATGGTAGTGCAGGCTCCATTGTAACGTGGCTCCATATGTGTTACATAGCTTACATTTTCCTTTGCTGTGCCAGAGCTCTTTCGTTTGATGTAGGCTCATTGCTTAATTTGCCTTTTGTTGCCTTTCCTTTGGGTGTCAAAACCCAGGTATTCTGGAATGGATTAATTCACGACGACATCTGTCACTTCAGGAAATATCTTCTTCTTTCGAAAAGAAGACAGGATATTTCTGAAAGATTTCCCGACGGTCAGATTCTGTGCAACTGTAGCAAGACCACGCAGCATGAACATGAGTGTCTCTTTTATCAGAAACTCGATAATTGTGGTGAACAACCACCTGGACAACCAGTGGTGCCCCGAAACGTCTCGAATCGTTCGAGGAGATATATGCTCATCTCAGCCGCCACTAAGTTCACCACGGCCACCCATATCCATCTCATGGTGCGGTGTTTGAAAAAGGCCATAATTGACTCCCTGGAGAACATGGCAGGTGTGCTCGTCTGCCACAGTGCAGACGGTGAGAGGTGCAGGGAGCCTTTTATGGAGGAATAGAGTAAGCCTTTTCAGCACACTTTGGGTGTGAATTTTCACCACAGAAGCTGAAAAGTCGGATTTAGTGCCTGTAAAGTGCTCTATAAGCACAAAAAGGCTGAAAATAGATCTCTCTGGGGTGATGCTAATCCCATCATTCATGCGGAAACCATCATCCTACTTTCAGTACCTCAGGCTTCAGCACACTTGTTCATCTAAATAATCCTGGGTGGGACGAAGTATTGTTTTGCTCACAGGATAGGTATTTATTTCAATCACTGAGTGAAGTGCAAAAAGAACTTCATATGGGGCTCACGGAAACAGGAAGTGACCAAGTCTTTAGGGCTGGCCTTGGACAAAGGGCACCTTAAGGTTCAGAAGGAGGCATATTTTGCGGTGTTGAAGTGATGACTGCTTAGCTCATCAGCTACAAAACTGAGAGTTTTTCAAGAGGGCAGCCACAGATCGGAGTGACAGCACTGGGCTACACTGCAAAGTGCCATGAGGAAGGTTTCTAGACACTGGGGAGAAAGTCATGATAATAAATCTACCTTGTCTCTAGACCGTCTACTCTTACATTCTTACCATCTCAAGAATCGTGTTGGCAATGATGCAAAGTCCTAACTATCATTGGGGAGAAACATCTCCTGAAGAAGAGATATTGTCATAGGTGGGTTTTGTTTTTGTTTTTTTTTTTAATGTTTCAGCACTGTGTAGTGTGGTTTCGTTCCTCACAAATGACTGCCCCCAAATGAAATTAGTCGGTGTCAGGATCTCGGTGTCGGGATCTCAGTCCCAGCGCCTGCGGGCTGACCGCATCCTCCCACCCCGTCCCCTCTGATGCCAAAACTTCAATATTTATGTTTAGATTACTCATGAAAATGCCATGGGATAGTAGGTATAGTCAATTACTCTCTCAGGCTAATTTTGCTGTTGGCAAACCTTAGAAGAGGTCAAATGAACATATTCTTTTGGTTAGTTTTCACCTCAGAAGCTGACACTTAGGAGATGGTGCTCGTCTGGGGATTCTGCTGGCAGTGTGTTGTACAGCACTCAGAGGACATGTTCTGTGCACAGGTGCCTGTAAGGGGCTCTGTAAGCACAAAACGTCTCAAAAGAGCCCTCCCTGTGTTTATGCTCATCCAATCATTCGGTCATGCTGAAAACATACCACTTTCAGCACCAAAAGCTCTCAGAGCGCCTGTTCATGTAAACGGGCTCTAAGGGGTGTGCACCGTCTGTCATTTTGCTCACAGGACAGCTAATTTATTCACCGAGGGACATGTAAGAGGAACACAAGAGGGTGCTCAAGAAACCAGGAAGTGACTCATTCGTTAGGGTTGGCCTTGGACAAAGGGCACTTTCAGATTCAGAAGGAGGCCTATTTTGGGCTGATCAAGTGGCAGCTATTTAGAGCTCTTCAGCTACAATACTGGGTATGTAGGCACTGATCAGAGTGATAGCAGTGACCGGGCTTACCGCAAAGTCCCATGAAGAAGATTTCTAGACACTGGGGAAGCTAACGTTAAGAAATCTACCTTGTCTCCAGACCACTCAATTTATTTGTAAGACAGTGAATTCTTTGTAAGACATTAGGCTTCCCAGTAAGACAAAGAGTTCATTGCCGGCAATTAGATTTCTATGTAAAACATCGACTACCTTGAGAAGACGTTAAATGTTTTGCAAGAAGTTAAATTACTTTGTTCACCGTTAGGTTTCTTGTAAGCCATTGAATTTCTTGGTGTGACATTAAATATTCTCGTTGGACATCAAATTTCCCCATGAGATATTAAAACTTGAGGCAAGACGTTAAAATATCTTTGTTAAATTTCTTTGTAGACGTGACGTTTCTTTATAAGATTGCAAATTTATGTAAGAGGTTAAAGTTTTTGTCAGAGTGTGAAATTTCTTGTGAGATATTCGGTTTCCTCTAAAGATATTCAATTCCTTTATGAGACATAAAATGTCTTTGTAAGAGAGTAAAATCCTGGTGAGATGAAATTTCTTGGGAAGACATTGAGTTTCTTTGTAAGACATTACATTTCTTTGGAAGACATCAGATTGCGTTGGAAGACATCAAATTTCTTGTCTCTAGACCATCTACTCTTACATTCTTACAGTCTCAAGAGGCATCTTGCCAAGAATGCAGAGTCCTAACTCTCAGTTGGCGGAAACATTCTTGAAGAAGAAAAATTGTCCCGAGTTTTCAGAACCGTGCGTGCATTGTGGCATCATTTCTTACAAATGACCCCCGAAAACGACATCCTTCGGTGACTGGACATTGGCCGGATCTCAGTCCTGTACCCTTCTCACTAACTGCTCGCTGCCTCCCATCCCCTCTCCCGCCAAACACTCAATATTTACATTCATATTCCTCACGAAATATCATGAAGTAGTGGGTACAGTCAATGATTTTCCCAGGCCATTTTCCTGTTGGCAGACCCTAGAAGAACGCAATGAACTTTCTGTGTTTTGTAAGTCCCGAGAAAATAATGACATGATATTAAATATTGAGAATCCTAAAGACAATTCTTTTTCCATTGAGGCATCTTCAATGAGTTTGCTTACGAAATGTATTCCCAGATCATTGATTGTGAAAAGGATTTGAGGTGGATAACATTGTATTTCTCAATTTATTGAAGCCAGGTAAGCATGGCCTTTTTATCAGCCAATTCTAATCCTGTCCGCCAGACAGGGACATACATGTTGTTGACAGAGACAGCCAGCAACCTGACAGTTTCGTATACAAAATACTTCTCTACAATGAGACAGGGACGATGAGGCAAAACCCATTGGCTTCTAACAGCTGGAATAAGTGCAGCTCATCCTTCAGACGGCTACTACGCCTTTTCAAGCTTCTCTACAGCAGACCTTTAAGATTCGTATTGTCCTTGGTCAACAATCTTGAAGGACCTGAAAAGGCTCCTTATGCAAGGGCACCTTTTCGGCAGCTCGTTCTCTTTTCTGAAAAGCTTCTTTTCCCACTTTTGCTCTTTGGTCTGTTTCGTCTCGGCAGTCGTGGGCTGGGTTCACATCCCTGGTACGTGTCGAAACGTCTTGAAAATTGCTGCTAAGGCTCTGAGAATCTCCTTCTGCTTGTAATAGGGTTAAGAATTTCTTTGAAATATCTTGTCAGGTTGCAGGCAGAAGAAACAGTAAGATCTTTGAAAGCGCCTGCTCTGATGGCCAAAGTTGACCTCCCTCTTCTTTGAGAAATCAACTTGCTTTCTTGAAATGTTTGATTGTCGGTGAAAGATGAATTGTCCCAGAGAGGTTAAGATCCCTGTCCTCGTGAAATCTCTTTCCTGTGACAAACAACAAAACAGACACAGACCAGAAGCAGAAATGAAGGAACATACAGCCGAGGGACGCGTCGCCGCGCAGGGAAAGCACCCTGCGCGCCGCTTCCCGGCACTTCCGAAAACCGCGCGATCCCCGACAAGATGAGAAAGCAAAGATGATGTTCCACGTGGGACCAAGCTCCTGTGACACTCCACAGCCCTGGACCCTCTCTGACCTCCGAGAGCCCTTGCTGTTCCCTCAAGTGCGGCAGGGATGACTCTCTACCATCCTACCTTCACTGTTTTTCCCTCTGCCTCCCGTCTGGGCAGAGTTTGTTGTCAGCTCTTTCGTGTGATTCGTAAGTCACTGACCTCTACTTCTGCCTTTCATCAACCGCGACATTGTGACAGGAGGTGCCTTCTGCACAGGATTTTGAGGGGCTAGTACTCCAAAGCAATTGCCTTCATCTCTCTGGAACACACCTGCACCCTGAGTGTCTTCGTCATTCCGTAGAAGCATAGGGACACTTTCTTTCCCTTTTTCTCTTATGACATTCTTGTGCTTGTCAACTGCGCGGGGAAATGTGGCTCTCTACCTGTTTGGAGAGACTAACAGAAATGGAGAGGAGAATTGACGTGAGTGTTCACAGAACACGATGTGCATGAACTCATGGAAAGTTCACCTCCTAGGAGAGTTAACATAGATCAACATTCCTGAGCTAAAACAAAAACGGGGGTGGCTTTCACCATTGCCTAAGAGAGAAAGTGACATCAACGATGTAGTCAAAAAATCAAACATGCGCCACAACTACTCATAAATATAAAATGGTCGTTTTCCTGCAAAGAACGTTGCAGTGCAGCATTTTATTATTATTATTATTATTATTATTATTATTATTATTATTATTATTATTACTATTATTATGGAAGAGCGCCCTTCTGTCAATAGCTAGCCACAGTTTTGTGGCCTGGTTGGAATTGTTAGCCTTTTCCCTCCTAAGTCTCCAATAGAAAAGCTAGCGCCGGCTCCCAGGCCCTGTGCAGATAGCAGCGCCTCCCCCAGCAGCAGGTTTAACTGGGGTTACAGCTGCCCTGGTCACCCAGACGCAGGGGAGGACGAGGGAATGTCCCTGCGGCCTGGATCCCCAGGTCCACCGGGCAGTGATCGGCGGCTGCGAGCCGGCTGCCCAATCCTCCGGAGCACGCTCTGTGACTCCATCCCGACCTCCCCGCAGCGTCCGCAGACAGCAGGACGCTGCAGGCGCCAGTTTCTCCTGGAAGCTCCGACCCGCACTCATCACTCAGTGCGGTTCCTGGGCGTGCCTGATCACCGCGACCACCCGCCAATGTTCTCCCCACCCGCAGGGCCCCAAAGGTCTGACATCCCCCGTCACCAAGACGTGGAGGCGCTTTCGATCCCATCCCAAGACCCATGACCCGGCCTGTTTCTCTGTGAGATGCAAGTGGGCCTGCCTTTCCACCTCCTCAGCCAAAGACAGGTTCCTGTTTTAATTGCCTGAGTCTCCTCAGTAGGTCTCAATGTCTCCCCCTCGAGGGAACAAGGAGAACTGCGGTCTTGTCAGAGGCTGCACAGGGGGCGCAGGGAGGGTCACATGAGGATCAAGGTCTGGTGGCTGTGCGCCCGGATGCCAGGACCTGTGGAGGGGCTTCCTTGCTGAGGCCTGGGGCAGGGCAAGGAGGGAGTCGTCGGACGTTGACAAGGAGCCCGCATGCGACCAAGAGGCAGAGACAGGGAGCCCGCATCCGGCATTCAGCCCGGATGTGTTAGGCGAGGTCCCTTTCTGTGCCCAGAGTGGGACTCTCAACGGAAGCCTCCCTCCAGTGACGATGTCTGTGAGGTGAGACAGAGTCAGCCTGCATATGAGCTCTGCCTGTCTTTGCCTCCAACAGATGCTTGATTTTGGGTTTCTGGCCTCCAGAATGTCAGGGACTCACTTTCTCTTGTTTGAAGAGACACCGTTTGCGGTACTTCGTGACGGCAGCCACAGAAGCTAATGCACTGTCCTCGTCAAGAACAAGGAGACCGTCCCCCAATACAAACAGGGACAGCCCTGGCTCCCCAGCGTTCGCTCCATAGTCCTTCAGATCCTGTGGGGCCCCGAGGGGAGACCTAAGCCCTTGTGGGTACCATAGTCTCAGCTCCATGCTCTGAGCACTTCTGCACCCCCATCGTGTTCCTGGTCGGAGCCCATTGTGCTGTGTGGGTCACTAGGACAGTCACTGACTCTCCCGTCCCTCCTACATTCAGACTCAGTCTCCTCCTGTGCAGAGGGGCTTCCCTCACTCCGGGAAGGTCAGGACGCGGGATGGACGCTTGTCCTGGAAACCCTGACGTGCGGCGTGAGGAGTTGGTTATTGTCCCCTCTAATGGGGAAGGATCAGGGGATGGTCTTTGGTGTCCTTTTTTTGAGGATAATGATGGATTCGAATATAATCCAAACACTTACGTGATACTTTCGTGTGCTAAAACACATCTCGAATTTGGTCACTGTATTGATCGCAGCAAAATACCTGCCTTATACTTGTCAGGGCCCAAAACACGTCAAAAGAAAGAGAGCCCTCCCACTGGAAAGTAAAAGCACTCAGAGCATAGCATTCCTGTAGGTTTCTTATGGCTCGAGTTGACATGGCATTGACGTGGGGAATGAACACATCCACGTACCCCGTGCGGCTGGGCTGGATTCACCGGCTGCTGGTTCTTCAGTCACACAGTGACTTAGAAGGGCCTGTGCTAGGTTCGATGCTCTGCTTATGCCAACTGGAAATCGTTAATGATTTCTCAACGTGGAGCCCTGCGTTTTCACCTGACACTTTGCACTGAGACCTGCAACTCCGTCGCTGGTTCTGGCCTTGGGAGTGACCATGGTTGTGGATACCATCTGAAAAAGAAGTGTGAGCCCATCAACCTGTGATATGTTCTGGAGCCACCAGGGGGCGGCACCACTCCTGGGGAACCTGGAGGGGCTTGTACACGGGGTGGCAGGGCTTGGCTCCAGCTCGGCTGTCTGTGTCCAGCCTCCTTCCCAGCTCACAGAGGAAATGTTCTCCAGGCCGGATGAACCTCGGAGAGGCAATGTTCGACTTCAAAATCCAAAATCAAGGCGATCGTGGACTCAGATGTGAATAACATTCAGTAGCCCTGCTAAACTCCACACCTGCCATCGGAGAGTCTGGGAACTGTCGTCTTCAGTTTCCCGGTTGTTGTGTGTGTGTGTCTGTGTGTGTGTGTGTGTGTGTGTGTGTGTCTGTGTGTGTGTGGTGTTGTGTGTGTGTGTGTGTGTTCCAGTGGTTGGAAGGGAGTAAGTCAACCAACCTGTGGTATCTAGTCTGGTGGGCGTGGGGCGCCTCTCATGGAGCATGTGCAAACCAGGCCTGTCTTTCCCCACCTGCCAACCGGCTCCTCCAGCGTCCTCCTCTTCTCAGTCAAGGTCACTCCGTCCTTGCCCGTGCTCAGGTGGGAGAGTTTGCCATGGTCCTTGATGCCTCTCTGGCTCCCGCACTGGTTTCTACTCCATCAACAGCCCTGCAGTCAGTCTACAAAGTAGGAATAGCGTGGAAACACCCTGGCCGCGTAGGTCCAAACCAGCAGCACTGCCACCTGGGGCTACAGTGACTGTCTCCGGACCGGTCTCCCAGCCGCCTCCGTGGCCTCTCCTCCCCAGCCTGACCCTAGTCCTGGAAGCCCTATCTTTCAGGGTGAAACGTGCGCCAGTTTCATCTGCAGTGGAAAAAGATGGGGAATTGTTGTTTTCTGTCTCTTCTTTACACAGTTCATGCTGGCTCTTTGTTATGACCATCATATTTACATTTTGGAGGCTGAAAGCATCTCGGATTTCATTACTGAGTTGATCAGAGCAAAATACTTGTCTAGTAATTGTAAGGGCCCCAAACTGTAAAGTTTTCAAAGCAAAGAAACCCCTCACATTGGTGTTAAAAGGGTTATCTCATAATTTGGGTTGGATTTAGTTGTGTTGTTGTTAAAGTACACACACACACGCATCCATTGATAGAGCAGTTGAAGTTTCACAGCGGCACTGGGTAGAAAGGACAGAGCTGGCACCTGCGGCCTTCCCTCACACACCCACAGCCAGAGGCAGGCTGCAGGCAGGACACACAGCGAGATGTTTTAAGCACCTGCTCAGATGGCCAAGGTTTACTGGAGGAGTCTCTGAGAAAGGAATTTCCCTTTAGAAATGGTCTAATATCTATTTTTTCACATGAAAGCTGTAGCAGAACACGATCATCTCATTGATGCAGACACGTATCCTTCTACATCTGAAAGAAGTTAGGCGTGTCTAATAGAAGAGCTCTCTGGAAAGGACAAATTCAAGAATGAATAGCACCTCCCAGTTTTGACTTTGTCATTTGCAGTACCTCTGGTTAGGTCTGTCATTTCAAGATATATGGCAGCACCTTAAAAGTGGCCGATCTACTTCCTCAGTAACGTTTTTCACATAACAATGCGTTAAAAGGTACAAATACTCATATGGCAAATAGCTAATTTCTAAGAAAAATATGTCCAGTCCTGCAGCATAATGAATGTGGTAGCTGCAAAAACGTCATGTTAGCCAATTTTTAATCTACACGATACCGCTACCTTTTCTGCCAGTTCACATGCTAAAAGGGTTGTTTCTGGAGCCCTCTGTTTCGCCCCCTTTGTGTGGGATCTCACCCTCGCAGGCTGCGGGAGCAGGAGGGACAGACCAAGGAGCCGACCGACTTGCTCGACTTGTTCGCGTTGTTGTAGGGGGGCCGCGCTGGTCTGGGTCGAGGCGCTGCCGGGAGTGCGGGAGGGCGGTGCAGTCCCGCCGCATCCTCAGGTGCGGCTCCTCCTGCTTCCGCTCCGCGCTGGCCTCCCTGGCCGGCCGCCGCCGCCGCCGCCGCCGCCGCCGCCGCCGCCCCGACTTCTCCAGAGGGGACCAGACGCGGAAGGGGGAAAGAAATTCATTTCTCTTCTTGGAGCTTCTGCTCAGAGCTCGACTGTCCGGAGAGGTTCGGATCCCTGTCCTTATGAAATCTCTTTCCTACGACAGTCAACTAAACAGACACCGACAAGAAGAGGAAATGAAAGAACGCGCGGCCACGGCGCCCAGCACGGAGAGACCCTGCGCGCCGCTTCCAGGGCGCATCTGACAAGTGGGCGATCCACGGCAAGACCGGCAGCAAAGATGCTGTTCCACGTGGCACCAAGCTCCTGCGGCGTCCCTCACGCGCGAGCGCTGCGCAGTCGGCCTCCTTGCGGGAGAACCCCCCCCGCCCCCCCGAGTCGCGAATGAAGGCACGTGACCGCAATCCAAAGAGGGAGGAGGTGGCACCGAGGAGGGCCGCAGGGCGAGGAGCGCACGCTGCGTGCAAGCGGTGGGCGCGTCCGCGGCTCTGGAGGCACCGGACCCCATTCCAGAGATGCCGTCCGGTCCGTGACGGGGAGGCGCGTGAGACCCCCCCCCCCTTCTCTGAACCAGGTGTGTCAACCTAAAAAAAAAGGCCAGAGTGAGAGACCTTTGAAATCAAAGCGAGCGTTTAATTCGCAATCAAACAAGAGGACAGCTGTCGAGGAAGCACTGATTTTGGCAGAAGCCCCAAGAGTATTCTGATTAGGAGAAAAAGGTGAGGAGGTATTGCTAAGAAGGGGAAGGGGACAATGGCATCAATAGCAGGAAGGCATCTCTATCGGTGCTGTAACAGAACATAGGCGATAGTCACTGTCAAGGATGTTTATAACTTTTGGTTCCTTTTGGTAGTGGTGGGTCCGAGTTCACAACATGTCTTTTACTGTCATGTCATAAAGAGTTCTCTGGCACACGGTGTGGTTTTAGGCTCAGCGCAAAGGGTATGGGGCTCTGTTTCAACACTCCAAAAGTTCGAGGCGTATGGTAGTGCAGGCTCCATTGTAACGTGGCTCCATATGTGTTACATAGCTTACATTTTCCTTTGCTGTGCCAGAGCTCTTTCGTTTGATGTAGGCTCATTGCTTAATTTGCCTTTTGTTGCCTTTCCTTTGGGTGTCAAAACCCAGGTATTCTGGAATGGATTAATTCACGACGACATCTGTCACTTCAGGAAATATCTTCTTCTTTCGAAAAGAAGACAGAAAATTTCGGAAAGATTTCCCGACGGTCCGATTCTGTGCAACTGTAGCAAGACCACGCAGCATGAACATGAGGGTCTTTTTGATCAGAAACCGATAATTGTGGTGAACAACCACCTGGACATCCAGTGGTGCCCCAGAAACGTCTCGAATCGTCCGAGGAGATATATGCTCATCTCAGACGCCACTAACTTCACCACGGCCAGCCATATCCATCTCATGGCGTGGTGTTTGAAAAAGGCCATAATTGACTCCCTGGAGAACATGGCAGGTGTGCTCGTCTGCCACAGTGCAGACGGTGAGAGGTGCAGGGAGCCTTTTATGGAAGAATAGAGTAAGCCTTTTCAGCACACTTTGGGGGGAGTTTTCACCTCCCCCCAAAAGCTGACAGCTGTTGGCAAACCTTAGAAGAGGTCAAATGAACATATTCTTTTTGGTTAGTTCACCTCAGAAGCTGACAACTTAGGAGATGGTGCTCGTCTTGGGAGATTCTGCTGGCAGTGTGTTGTACAGCACTCAGAGGACATGTTCTGTGCACAGGTGCCTGTAAGGGGCTCTGTAAGCACAAAACGTCTCAAAAGAGCCCTCCCTGTGTTTATGCTCATCCAATCATTCGGTCATGCTGAAAACATACCACTTTCAGCACCAAAAGCTCTCAGAGCGCCTGTTCATGTAAAGGGGCTCTAAGGGGTGTGCACCGTCTGTCATTTTGCTCACAGGACAGCTAATTTATTCACCGAGGGACATGTAAGAGGAACACAAGAGGGTGCTCAAGAAACCAGGAAGTGACTCATTCGTTAGGGTTGGCCTTGGACAAAGGGCACTTTCAGATTCAGAAGGAGGCCTATTTTGGGCTGATCAAGTGGCAGCTATTTAGAGCTCTTCAGCTACAATACTGGGTATGTAGGCACTGATCAGAGTGATAGCAGTGACCGGGCTATACCGCAAAGTCCCATGAAGAAGATTTCTAGACACTGGGGTGAAGCTAACGTTAAGAAATCTACCTTGTCTCCAGACCACTCAATTTATTTGTAAGACAGTGAATTCTTTGTAAGACATTAGGCTTCCCAGTAAGACAAAGAGTTCATTGCCGGCAATTAGATTTCTATGTAAAACATCGACTACCTTGAGAAGACGTTAAATGTTTTGCAAGAAGTTAAATTACTTTGTTCACCGTTAGGTTTCTCTGTAAGCCATTGAATTTCTTGGTGTGACATTAAATATTCTCGTTGGACATCAAATTTCCCCATGAGATATTAAAACTTGAGGCAAGACGTTAAAATATCTTTGTTAAATTTCTTTGTAGACGTGACGTTTCTTTATAAGATTGCAAATTTATGTAAGAGGTTAAAGTTTTTGTCAGACGTGAAATTTTTGTGAGATATTCGGTTTCCTCTAAAGATATTCAATTCCTTTATGAGACATAAAATGTCTTTGTAAGAGAGTAAAATCCTGGTGAGATGAAATTTCTTGGGAAGACATTGAGTTTCTTTGTAAGACATTACATTTCTTTGGAAGACATCAGATTTCGTTGGAAGACATCAAATTTCTTTACGAGATTCTGTCTCTCCTTGAAAGACATTAATTTACTTTTTAGACACGAAATATCCTTGTAAGCGTGTCAATTCTTTGTGAGATGTAAATTCTTGTAAGACATCCAATTTCTTGGTAGACATTAAATTTCCGCCGAGACACTAATTTCCTCTAAGACAGTAAAATCCTAAGTAAGACATTCCATTTTTTCCCCTTAAGACGTTAAATTTCATTGTAAGACAGTCATGTCTTTGTTAGACATTAAATTTCCTTGTTGGACATTAAATTCCCAGTAAGAAATTATATTGTTTTGGAACTTTAAATTTCTCTGTTTAGACATTAACTTTCGGTAAGGAATCGATATCGCGGCAGACATTGCATTTCTCCTATGGACATTAAATTCCTTCGTGAGACAAAGTTTCTTGTGAGATACTGGATTGCATAAGAAGTGAAGTTACTTTATTAGACATTCAATCTCTTCGTACGACAGTAAGAGGCCACTACGGTTACGTTTCCCGGTAGGGCGTTCCATTTCTTCGTAAGACATTACGTTTCCTTGTTAGACATTACATTTGCAGAAAAGACATTAAAATTGTTGGTAAGACTTTAGATTCTTTGTTAGACTTTTAACTTCTTTGCAAGACATTCAATTTCCTCGTCAGACGTTATTTGCAGGTCAGATATTCAAATTTGTGCTTGAAAAGTTAAATTTCTTTGTTAGACATTCCATTTCCCATTCACGTAAAATGTCTTCGTAAGACATTGTATTTCCTTGAAAGACATTCGATATCCTGTAAGACTTTACATTCCCAGCAAGAAATTAAACACCGTAAAATTCCAAGAGTCATAGCGTCTACACTCTTGACATCTTAAAAACAATTCTCTGGCAAACGATGTGGTTTTAGGCTCAGTGCAAAGGGTATCTGGCCTTGTTGCAACATTCCAAAAGTTGGAGGCGTAAGACAGTTGCTCTGGGATGGCAGTTCAGGCTCCACGTCAACGTGGCTGCGTATCTGTTCTCTAGCGTACCTAGTCCTTTGCTGTGCCTGAGCTCCTCCGTGTGATGTAGCCTCACTTGCTCATTTGTCTTTTGCTTGCCTTTCCTTTGGGTGTCAAAGCCCAGATATTCTGGAAGTGCTTAAACCACAATGACATCTGTCACTTCTGGAAACGTCTTCCTCCTTCGAAGAAGGGACAGGATATTGCTTCAAGTTTTACCGACGGTCCGATTCTGCACAACTGTAGCAAGGATGACACGGGGGTCTTTTCGATCAGAAACTTGACACTCGTGGTGAAATACCTCCTGGACATCCAGCGGTCCCCCGGAAACGTCTCGAATCGTTCGTGGAGATATATGCTCAGCTCAGCCGCGACTAAGTTCTCCACGGCCTTCTACCTTCCATCTCATGGCGCGGTGTTTGAAAAAGGCCATAATTGACCCTTTGGAGAACATGGCAGGTGTGCTGGTCTGCCACAGTGCAGACGGTGAGAGGTGCAGGGAGCCTTTTACAGAAGTATAGACTGAGTTCTTTTCAGCGAACATTGGAATGAGTTAGTTGTCCTCTCAGAAGCTGAAAACCTAGGAGATGGTTGGTGCTCATCTCGTAAGGTTCTGCGGCAGTGTGTTGTACAGCACTCAGAGGACATGTTCTCTGCTCAGATGCCTGGAAGGTGCTCTGTAAGCATCAAAGTCTCAAAATAGATCTCTCTGGGGTGATGCTAATCCCATCATTCATGTGGAAACCATCCTACTACTTTCAGTACCTCAGGCTTCAGCCCACTTGTTCATCTAAATAATCCCTGGGGGGGACGGAGTATTATTTTGCTCACAGGATAGGTATTTATTTCAATCACTGAGTGAAGTGCAAAAAGAACATCATATGGGGCTCACGGAAACAGGAAGTGACCAAGTCTTAGGGCTGGCCTTGGACAAAGGGCACCTTAAGGTTCAGAAGGAGGCATATTTTGCGGTGTTGAAGTGATGACTGCTTAGAGCTCATCAGCTACAAAACTGAGAGTTTTTCAAGCGGGCAGCCACAGATCGGAGTGACAGCACTGGGCTATACTGCAAAGTGCCATGAGGAAGGTTTCTAGACACTGGGAGAAAGTCATGATAATAAATCTACCTTGTCTCTAGACCGTCTACTCTTACATTCTTACCATCTCAAGAATCGTGTTGGCAATGATTGCCAAAGTCCTAACTATCATTGGGGAGGAAACATCTCCTGAAGAAGAGAAAATACTTGTCATGAGGTGGTTGTTTTTTTTTTTTTTTAATGTTTTTCAGCACCGTAGTAGGTGGGTTTCGTTCCTCAAACAATGACTGCCCCCAAATGAAATTAGTCCTTAGCGGCTGTCAGGATCTCGGTGTCGGGGATTCTCAGTCCAGCGCCTGCGGGCTGACCGCATCCTCCCGCCCCGTCCCCTCTGACGCCAAAACTTCAATATTGATGTTTAGTTACTCATGAAAAGTCCATGGGTAGTAGGTATAGTCAATTACTCCTCTCAGCGCTATTTTGCTGTTGGCAAACCTTAGAAGAGGTCAGAATTGATCATATTCTTTTTGGTTAGTTTTCACCTCAGAAGCTTGACCATTAGGAGATGGTGCTCGTCTGGGGAGATTCTGCTGGCAGTGTGGTTGTACAGCACTCAGAGGACATGTTCTAGGGCAACAGCGTGCCTGTAAGAGGGCCTGTAAGCACAAAAACTGTCTAAAAAAGAGCCCTCCCTGTGTTTCATGCTCATCCAAATCGTATCGGTCATTGCTGAAAACATACCACTTTCAGCACAAAAGCTCTCAGAGACCGGCCTGCTTCATGTAAACGGGCTCTAAGGGGTGTGCAACCCGTCTGTCATTTTGCTCACAGGACAGCTAATTTATCACGAGGGACATGTAAGAGGAACACAAGAGGGTGCTCAGAAAAACCAGGAAGTGACTCATTCGTTAGGGCTGGCCTTGGACAAAAGGGCAACTTTCAGATTCAGAAGGAGGCCTATTTTGGGCTGATCAAAGTGGCAGCTTCCTACTTAGACTCTTCGCTAGCCAATACTGGGTATGTAGGCACAGAATCAGAGTGACCAGCAGTGACCGGGCTGTACCGCAAAGTTCCCATGAGGAAGGTTTCTAGACACTGGGGAGAAACTAACGATAAGAATCTACCTTGTCTTTCCAGACCACTGAATTTATTTGTAAGATAGTGAATTCTTTTTGTATAAGACATTAGGCTTCCCAGTAAGACAAAGAGTTCATGCAGGCAATTAGATTTTTTATGTTATAAACATCGACTACCTTGAGAAGACATTAATGTTTTTGTAAGAAGTTAAAATTACTTTGTTCACCGTTAAGTTTTCTTTGTAAGCCATTGAATTTCTTGGTGAGGACATTAAAATATTCTCGTTGGACATCAAATTTCCCCATGAGATATTAAAACTGAGGCAAGACGTTAAAATATCTTTGTTAAATTTCTTTGTAGACGTGACGTTTCTTTATAAGACTGCAAATTTATGTACGTAAGACGTTAAAGTTTTTGTAGATGTGAAATTTCTTGTGAGATATTCGGTTTCCTCTAAGATATTCAATTCCTTTATGAGACATAAAATGTCTTTGTAAGAGAGTAAAATCCTGGTGAGATGAAATTTCTTGGGAAGACATTGAGTTTCTTTGTAAGACATTACATTTCTTTGGAAGACATCAGATTGCGTTGGAAGACATCAAAATTTCTTGTCTCTAGACCATCTACTCTTACATTCTTACAGTCTCAAGAGGCATCTTGCCAAGAATGCAGCGTCCTAACTCTCAGTTGGCGGAAACATTTCTTGAAGAAGAAAAATTGTCCCGAGTTTTCAGAACCGTGCGTGCAATGTGGCATCATTTCTTACAAATGACCCCCCGAAAACGACATTCGTCGGTGACTGGACATTGGCCGGATCTCAGTCCTGTACCCTTCTCACTAACTGCTCGCTGCCTCCCATCCCCTCTCCCGCCAAACACTCAATATTTACATTCATATTCCTCACGAAATATCATGAAGTAGTGGGTACAGTCAATGATTTTCCCAGGCCATTTTCCTGTTGGCAGACCCTAGAAGAACAATGAACTTTCTGTGTTTTGTAAGTCCCGAGAAAATAATGACATGATATTAAATATTGAGAATCCTAAAGACAATTCTTTTTCCATTGAGGCATCTTCAATGAGTTTGCTTACAAAACGTATTCCCAGATCATTGATTGTGAAAAGTATATTTGAGGTGGGATAACATTGTATTTCTCAATTTATTGAAGCCAGGTAAGCATGGCCTTTTTATCAAGCCAATTCTAATCCTGTCGCCAGACAGGGACATACATGTTGTTGACAGAGACAGCCAGCAACCTGACAGTTTCGTATACAAAATACTTCTCTACAATGAGACAGGGACGATGAGGCAAAACCCATTGGCTTCTAACAGCTGGAATAAGTGCAGCTCATCCTTCAGACGGCTACTACGCCTTTTCAAGCTTCTCTACAGCAGACCTTTAAGATTCGTATTGTCCTTGGTCAACAATCTTGAAGGACCTGAAAAGGCTCCTTATGCAAGGGCACCTTTTCGGCAGCTCGTTCTCTTTTCTGAAAAGCTTCTTTTCCCACTTTTGCTCTTTGGTCTGTTTCGTCTCCGGCAGTCGTGGGCTGGGTTCACATCCCTGTTGGTGTCGAAACGTCTTGAAAATTGCTGCTAAGGCTCTGAGAATCTCCTTCTGCTTGTAATAGGGTTAAGAATTTCTTTGAAATATCTTGTCAGGTTGCAGGCAGAAGAAAACAGTAAGATCTTTGAAAGCGCCTGCTCTGATGGCCAAAGTTGACCTCCCTCTTCTTTGAGAAATCAATGCTTTCTTGAAATGTTTGATTGTCGTCAAAGATGAATTGTCCCAGAGAGGTTAAGATCCCTGTCCTCGTGAAATCTCTTTCCTGTGACAAACAATAAAACAGACACAGACCAGAAGCAGAAATGAAGGAACATACAGCCGAGGGACGCGTCGCCGCGCAGGGAAAGCACCCTGCGCGCCGCTTCCAGGGCACTTCGAAAACCGCGCGATCCCGACAAGATGAGAAAGCAAAGATGATGTTCCACGTGGGACCAAGCTCCTGTGACACTCCACAGCCCTGGACCCTCTCTGACCTCCGAGAGCCCTTGCTGGTCCCTCAAGTGCGGCAGGGATGACTCTCTACCATCCTACCTTCACTGTTTTTCCCTCTGCCTCCCGTCTGGGCAGAGTTTGTTGTCAGCTCTTTCGTGTGATTCGTAAGTCACTGACCTCTACTTCTGCCTTTCATCAACCGCGACATTGTGACAGGAGGTGCCTTCTGCACAGGATTTTGAGGGGCTAGTACTCCAAAGCAATTGCCTTCATCTCTCTGGAACACACCTGCACCCTGAGTGTCTTCGTCATTCCGTAGAAGCATAGGGACACTTTCTTTCCCTTTTTCTCTTATGACATTCTTGTGCTTGTCAACTGCGCGGGGAAATGTGGCTCTCTACCTGTTTGGAGAGACTAACAGAAATGGAGAGGAGAATTGACGTGAGTGTTCACAGAACACGATGTGCATGAACTCATGGAAAGTTCACCTCCTAGGAGAGTTAACATAGATCAACATTCCTGAGCTAAAACAAAAACGGGGGTGGCTTTCACCATTGCCTAAGAGAGAAAGTGACATCAACGATGTAGTCAAAAAATCAAACATGCGCCACAACTACTCATAAATATAAAATGGTCGTTTTCCTGCAAAGAACGTTGCAGTGCAGCATTTTATTATTATTATTATTATTATTATTATTATTATTATTATTATTACTTATTATTATGGAAGAGCGCCCTTCTGTCAATAGCTAGCCACAGTTTTGTGGCCTGGTTGGAATTGTTAGCCTTTTCCCTCCTAATCTCCAATAGAAAAGCTAGCGCCGGTCCCAGGCCCTGTGCAGATAGCAGCGCCTCCCCCAGCAGCAGGTTTAACTGGGGTTACAGCTGCCCTGGTCACCCAGACGCAGGGGAGGACGAGGGAATGTCCCTGCGGCCTGGATCCCCAGGTCCACCGGGCAGTGATCGGCGGCTGCGAGCCGGCTGCCCAATCCTCCGGAGCACGCTCTGTGACTCCATCCCGACCTCCCCGCAGCGTCCGCAGACAGCAGGACGCTGCAGGCGCCAGTTTCTCCTGGAAGCTCCGACCCGCACGCATCACTCAGTGCGGTTCCTGGGCGTGCCTGATCACCGCGACCACCCGCCAATGTTCTCCCCACCCGCAGGGCCCCAAAGGTCTGACATCCCCCGTCACCAAGACGTGGAGGCGCTTTCGCACAAGCGCCCCGATCCCAAGACCCATGACCCGGCCTGTTTCTCTGTGAGATGCAAGTGGGCCTGCTTTCCACCTCCTCAGCCAAAGACAGGTTCCTGTTTTAATTGCCTGAGTCTCCTCAGTAGGTCTCAATGTCTCCCCCTCGAGGGAACAAGGAGAACTGCGGTCTTGTCAGAGGCTGCACAGGGGGCGCAGGGAGGGTCACATGAGGATCAAGGTCTGGTGGCTGTGCGCCCGGATGCCAGGATCCTGTGGAGGGGCTTCCTTGCTGAGGCCTGGGGCAGGGCAAGGAGGGAGTCGTCGTCGGACGTTGACAAGGAGCCCGCATGCGACCAAGAGGCAGAGACAGGGAGCCCGCATCCGGCATTCAGCCCGGATGTGTTAGGCGAGGTCCCTTTCTGTGCCCAGAGTGGGACTCTCAACGGAAGCCTCCCTCCAGTGACGATGTCTGTGAGGTGAGACAGAGTCAGCCTGCATATGAGCTCTGCCTGTCTTTGCCTCCAACAGATGCTTGATTTTGGGTTTCTGGCCTCCAGAATGTCAGGGACTCACTTTCTCTTGTTTGAAGAGACACCGTTTGCGGTACTTCGTGACGGCAGCCACAGAAGCTAATGCACTGTCCTCGTCAAGAACAAGGAGACCGTCCCCCAATACAAACAGGGACAGCCCTGGCTCCCCAGCGTTCGCTCCATAGTCCTTCAGATCCTGTGGGGCCCCGAGGGGAGACCTAAGCCCTTGTGGGTACCATAGTCTCAGCTCCATGCTCTGAGCACTTCTGCACCCCCATCGTGTTCCTGGTCGGAGCCCATTGTGCTGTGTGGGTCACTAGGACAGTCACTGACTCTCCCGTCCCTCCTACATTCAGACTCAGTCTCCTCCTGTGCAGAGGGGCTTCCCTCACTCCGGGAAGGTCAGGACGCGGGATGGACGCTTGTCCTGGAAACCCTGACGTGCGGCGTGAGGAGTTGGTTATTGTCCCCTCTAATGGGGAAGGATCAGGGGATGGTCTTTGGTGTCCTTTTTTGAGGATAATGATGGATTCGAATATAATCCAAACACTTACGTGATACTTTCGTGTGCTAAAACACATCTCGAATTTGGTCACTGTATTGATCGCAGCAAAATACCTGCCTTATACTTGTCAGGGCCCAAAACACGTCAAAAGAAAGAGAGCCCTCCCACTGGAAAGTAAAAGCACTCAGAGCATAGCATTCCTGTAGGTTTCTTATGGCTCGAGTTGACATGGCATTGACGTGGGGAATGAACACATCCACGTACCCCGTGCGGCTGGGCTGGATTCACCGGCTGCTGGTTCTTCAGTCACACAGTGACTTAGAAGGGCCTGTGCTAGGTTCGATGCTCTGCTTATGCCAACTGGAAATCGTTAATGATTTCTCAACGTGGAGCCCTGCGTTTTCACCTGACACTTTGCACTGAGACCTGCAACTCCCGTCGCTGGTTCTGGCCTTGGGAGTGACCATGGGTTGTGGATACCATCTGAAAAAGAAGTGTGAGCCCATCAACCTGTGATATGTTCTGGAGCCACCAGGGGGCGGCACCACTCCTGGGGAACCTGGAGGGGCTTGTACACGGGGTGGCAGGGCTTGGCTCCAGCTCGGCTGTCTGTGTCCAGCCTCCTTCCCAGCTCACAGAGGAAATGTTCTCCAGGCCGGATGAACCTCGGAGAGGCAAATGTTCGACTTCAAAATCCAAGGCGATCGTGGACTCAGATGTGAATAACATTCAGTAGCCCTGCTAAACTCCACACCTGCCATCGGAGAGTCGGGAACTGTCGTCTTCAGTTTCCCGGTTGTCTGTGTGTGTGTGTGTGTGTGTGTGTGTGTGTGTGTGTGTGTGTCTGTGTGTGTGTGTGTGTGTGTGTGTGTGTGTGTTCCAGTGGTTGGAAGGGAGTAAGTCAACCAACCTGTGGTATCTAGTCTGGTGGGCGTGGGGCGCCTCTCATGGAGCATGTGCAAACCAGGCCTGTCTTTCCCCACCTGCCAACCGGCTCCTCCCAGCGTCCTCCTCTTCTCAGTCAAGGTCACTCCGTCCTTGCCCGTGCTCAGGTGGGAGAGTTTGCCATGGTCCTTGATGCCTCTCTGGCTCCCGCACTGGTTTCTACTCCATCAACAGCCCTGCAGTCAGTCTACAAAGTAGGAATAGCGTGGAAACACCCTGGCCGCGTAGGTCCAAACCAGCAGCACTGCCACCTGGGGCTACAGTGACTGTCTCCGGACCGGTCTCCCAGCCGCCTCCGTGGCCTCTCCTCCCCAGCCTGACCCTAGTCCTGGAAGCCCTATCTTTCAGGGTGAAACGTGCGCCAGTTTCATCTGCAGTGGAAAAAGATGGGGAATTGTTGTTTTCTGTCTCTTCTTTACACAGTTCATGCTGGCTCTTTGTTATGACCATCATATTTACATTTTGGAGGCTGAAAGCATCTCGGATTTCATTACTGAGTTGATCAGAGCAAAATACTTGTCTAGTAATTGTAAGGGCCCCAAACTGTAAAGTTTTCAAAGCAAAGAAACCCCTCACATTGGTGTTAAAAGGGTTATCTCATAATTTGGGTTGGATTTAGTTGTTGTTGTTGTTAAAGTACACACACACACGCATCCATTGATAGAGCAGTTGAAGTTTCACAGCGGCACTGGGTAGAAAGGACAGAGCTGGCACCTGCGGCCTTCCCTCACACACCCACAGCCAGAGGCAGGCTGCAGGCAGGACACACAGCGAGATGTTTTAAGCACCTGCTCAGATGGCCAAGGTTTACTGGAGGAGTCTCTGAGAAAGGAATTTCCCTTTAGAAATGGTCTAATATCTATTTTTTCACATGAAAGCTGTAGCAGAACACGATCATCTCATTGATGCAGACACGTATCCTTCTACATCTGAAAGAAGTTAGTTAGGCGTGTCTAATAGAAGAGCTCTCTGGAAAGGACAAATTCAAGAATGAATAGCACCTCCCAGTTTTGACTTTGTCATTTGCAGTACCTCTGGTTAGGTCTGTCATTTCAAGATATATGGCAGCACCTTAAAAGTGGCCGATCTACTTCCTCAGTAACGTTTTTCACATAACAATGCGTTAAAAGGTACAAATACTCATATGGCAAATAGCTAATTTCTAAGAAAAATATGTCCAGTCCTGCAGCATAATGAATGTGGTAGCTGCAAAAACGTCATGTTAGCCAATTTTTAATCTACACGATACCGCTACCCTTTTCTGCCAGTTCACATGCTAAAAGGGTTGTTTCTGGAGCCCTCTGTTTCGCCCCCTTTGTGTGGGATCTCACCCTCGCAGGCTGCGGGAGCAGGAGGGACAGACCAAGGAGCCGACCGACTTGCTCGACTTGTTCGCGTCATTGTTGTAGGCGGGGCCGCGCTGGTCTGGGTCGAGGCGCTGCCGGGAGTGCGGGAGGGCGGTGCAGTCCCGCCGCATCCTCAGGTGCGGCTCCTCCTGCTTCCGCTCCGCGCTGGCCTCCCTGGCCGCCGCCGCCGCCGCCGCCGCCGCCGCCGCCGCCGCCGCCCGACTTCTCCAGAGGGGACCAGACGCGGAAGGGGGAAAGAAATTCATTTCTCTTCTTGGAGCTTCTGCTCAGAGCTCGACTGTCCGGAGAGGTTCGGATCCCTGTCCTTATGAAATCTCTTTCCTACGACAGTCAACTAAACAGACACCGACAAGAAGAGGAAATGAAAGAACGCGCGGCCACGGCGCCCAGCACGGAGAGACCCTGCGCGCCGCTTCCAGGGCGCATCTGACAAGTGGGCGATCCACGGCAAGACCGCGCAGCAAAGATGCTGTTCCACGTGGCACCAAGCTCCTGCGGCGTCCCTCACGCGCGAGCGCTGCGCAGTCGCCTCCTTGCGGGAGAACCCCCGCCCCGCCCCCCTCCGAGTCGCGAATGAAGGCACGTGACCGCAATCCAAAGAGGGAGGAGGTGGCACCGAGGAGGGCCGCAGGGCGAGGAGCGCACGCTGCGTGCAAGCGGTGGGCGCGTCCGCGGCTCTGGAGGCACCGGACCCCATTCCAGAGATGCCGGTCCGGTCCGTGACGGGGAGGGCCGCGTGAGACCCCTCCCCCCCCATTCTCTGAACCAGGTGTGTCAACCTAAAAATAAAAGGCCAGAGTGAGAGACCTTTGAAATCAAAGCGAGCGTTTAATTCGCAAACAAGAGGACAGCTGTCGAGGAAGCACTGATTTTGGCAGAAGCCCCAAGAGTATTCTGATTAGGAGAAAAAGGTGAGGAGGTATTGCTAAGAAGGGGAAGGGGACAATGGCATCAATAGCAGGAAGGCATCTCTATCGGTGCTGTAACAGAACATAGGCGATAGTCACTGTCAAGGATGTTTATAACTTTTGGTTCCTTTTGGTAGTGGTGGGTCCGAGTTCACAACATGTCTTTTACTGTCATGTCATAAAGAGTTCTCTGGCACACGGTGTGGTTTTAGGCTCAGCGCAAAGGGTATGGGGCTCTGTTTCAACACTCCAAAAGTTCGAGGCGTATGGTAGTGCAGGCTCCATTGTAACGTGGCTCCATATGTGTTACATAGCTTACATTTTCCTTTGCTGTGCCAGAGCTCTTTCGTTTGATGTAGGCTCATTGCTTAATTTGCCTTTTGTTGCCTTTCCTTTGGGTGTCAAAACCCAGGTATTCTGGAATGGATTAATTCACGACGACATCTGTCACTTCAGGAAATATCTTCTTCTTTCGAAAAGAAGACAGAAAATTTCGGAAAGATTTCCCGACGGTCCGATTCTGTGCAACTGTAGCAAGACCACGCAGCATGAACATGAGGGTCTTTTTGATCAGAAACCGATAATTGTGGTGAACAACACCTGGACATCCAGTGGTGCCCCAGAAACGTCTCGAATCGTCCGAGGAGATATATGCTCATCTCAGACGCCACTAACTTCACCACGGCCAGCCATATCCATCTCATGGCGTGGTGTTTGAAAAAGGCCATAATTGACTCCCTGGAGAACATGGCAGGTGTGCTCGTCTGCCACAGTGCAGACGGTGAGAGGTGCAGGGAGCCTTTTATGGAAGAATAGAGTAAGCCTTTTCAGCACACTTTGGGGGGAGTTTTCACCTCCCCCCAAAAGCTGACAGCTGTTGGCAAACCTTAGAAGAGGTCAAATGAACATATTCTTTTTGGTTAGTTCACCTCAGAAGCTGACAACTTAGGAGATGGTGCTCGTCTTGGGAGATTCTGCTGGCAGTGTGTTGTACAGCACTCAGAGGACATGTTCTGTGCACAGGTGCCTGTAAGGGGCTCTGTAAGCACAAAACGTCTCAAAAGAGCCCTCCCTGTGTTTATGCTCATCCAATCATTCGGTCATGCTGAAAACATACCACTTTCAGCACCAAAAGCTCTCAGAGCGCCTGTTCATGTAAAGGGGCTCTAAGGGGTGTGCACCGTCTGTCATTTTGCTCACAGGACAGCTAATTTATTCACCGAGGGACATGTAAGAGGAACACAAGAGGGTGCTCAAGAAACCAGGAAGTGACTCATTCGTTAGGGTTGGCCTTGGACAAAGGGCACTTTCAGATTCAGAAGGAGGCCTATTTTGGGCTGATCAAGTGGCAGCTATTTAGAGCTCTTCAGCTACAATACTGGGTATGTAGGCACTGATCAGAGTGATAGCAGTGACCGGGCTATACCGCAAAGTCCCATGAAGAAGATTTCTAGACACTGGGGTGAAGCTAACGTTAAGAAATCTACCTTGTCTCCAGACCACTCAATTTATTTGTAAGACAGTGAATTCTTTGTAAGACATTAGGCTTCCCAGTAAGACAAAGAGTTCATTGCCGGCAATTAGATTTCTATGTAAAACATCGACTACCTTGAGAAGACGTTAAATGTTTTGCAAGAAGTTAAATTACTTTGTTCACCGTTAGGTTTCTCTGTAAGCCATTGAATTTCTTGGTGTGACATTAAATATTCTCGTTGGACATCAAATTTCCCCATGAGATATTAAAACTTGAGGCAAGACGTTAAAATATCTTTGTTAAATTTCTTTGTAGACGTGACGTTTCTTTATAAGATTGCAAATTTATGTAAGAGGTTAAAGTTTTGTCAGACGTGAAATTTCTTGTGAGATATTCGGTTTCCTCTAAAGATATTCAATTCCTTTATGAGACATAAAATGTCTTTGTAAGAGAGTAAAATCCTGGTGAGATGAAATTTCTTGGGAAGACATTGAGTTGGCTCAATGGCTCTATTACAAAATTCCATACGTACATTGAGCCATTGGTGCCAAACAGAATGAAGCGAGCCCTCTGGGTCTTGAAACCACTGTTAAAACCTGTTATCAAGAAGATGCTAACATATGTAAGTGGGAATGGCTTAAGCTTTATGTAATGAAAAGCAAGAAGAATGGCTAAAAAATATTATATTACTTATTTCTTTCGCAAGTAATGTGCTTTAATTTTTTGCTTACGAATCCAGTTTGCACCTACGCATTCCTTGTCAATCCTTTTGTTGTTGTTTCTTTTTGAGTTTACTTTTCCTCATGAATTCTTAAAAGATTACCTGACCTGTTATTTTTATGAGACGATACGTCGGGAAACCTTGTCAGAGGAGACTCGTTACTAAATATAAATTCCACGTTTTATAATAATGATCGTTGGGAGGACACACAGATTCTTGATGTAACTTCCTGGACTGATTCCTCAACTGTGATTTCATGCACCGGCATCAGTCATACTAAAAGGCATGATGGAAACAGATTTAATTCCTGATCTAATTGCAATATCAAACTCCCCAGGAAACAGTATCATAATCAAGCAGTTTGGAAGTTTCTGGTCGACAGGAACGAGGAAATCTGTCCCGTGGGGCCTCTCCAACGCCCCCTAGAAAGAAGAAGCAATCAGCAAGATAACCTACCTGCCCCTTCCATCCCCCAAAGAAAAGGTAACCGTGCCCCCAAAGTAACCTTCTTTTCCTTCACTAATAGCTCCCTTGCCTGGCCCTGCTTCCCGTAAAAATCCTTCTATTTTTTGGCAGCCCCTTAAGTCGCCTTTCTGGTTGCCAGATGGGATGTTGTCCCATTCACGATTCGCTTAATAAAGCCAGTTATACCGTCAAGTGTACTCGGCTGAGTTTTGTTTTTTACCGTTTCCGGACATGGAAATGTCCGCATGGAAACAGTGAGACCCCGTCGATTGTCTCAGCTTCTTAAACTCAGAAAACAAGTATCTTTTCATGTTTCAGCCACAGGGCCTGAGCACTAGGCGTCTGAGGAAAGGAAAGCAAAGTGCATGAGGTTTGGGGACCTTGACACAGGTTTCACTAAGCAAGCGGGAGGCAGGAAATGGCCCCAACCACAAGAGGGGAGAGGAAGGGGAGGTGCAGGTAAGCGGCGGCTAGGGTGGGGGGAGGGCGGCTCCCTGATGCCTGGCAGGCGACAGTCAGAGGGCGGAAACGCAAAGCCTTGGGTGGGAAAGGAGGTCCACTTGTCACTGAGCTCAGTCCAAGGACACAGAGTGGCCGTCTCGGAGCTGGAGAGAAGCTGGCCGGGACGCGGGGCCTGAGCAGACACAGCGGGCACGGCGCCGAGC
Source organism: Eonycteris spelaea (assembly GCA_003508835.1). Taxonomy (NCBI): domain Eukaryota; kingdom Metazoa; phylum Chordata; class Mammalia; order Chiroptera; family Pteropodidae; genus Eonycteris; species Eonycteris spelaea. Next base: position 770,202 of record PUFA01000374.1, on the reverse strand, counting down.
CCTCTAAGCGTCAGGCGGAGGCTGGGGCGAGAGGTGGGTGGGTAGAGACAGGAGTGCAGCTCCCGGCTGCAGGGTAGGGGGAGAGGTCGGCGGCGGGAGCCTGGTGAGTTTCACTAGCACACTCGCCTAGGGCGCCACCGACCGGCCTCAGCGAGGGACAGTCCCCACCACCGCGCATGGGCAGTAAGGCCCAAGAGCGCCTCTAAGTTGACTTTTCCTTAATCTAAATAATAAAAATGACGTCCAGCAGTGGAGATGGACCACGCTAGCGAGACGCGCGCCCCATGGAGAAAAGCAGGTGGTCCCACGGCGCGCAGGCGCCTGCAAGCCTCCGCCTTTACCTGCCTGCACCTCGCTCTAGCCCCGCCTGGCTCCCTCTAACGCCCCGGCCCATTTCTCTCCGGGAGCCCCCCCCCCCGAACCTCTCCTTTTCGGGGTCGGATCCCTTGTGCACAGGCGTAACACACCTTCGCCTCTTGCCTGCACTTTCCTGTGGGGAATTCGGTGGGATTTTCCCCTGGGAGATCGCAAGGACTCGCGGCACCGTTAACAGGGTGAGAGCTTGGGTTTACTGGGAAGACCGCGCAGGAGAACCAGGGAGAGAGGCTGACGCCGTGAGGGGAGGGAGGAGGGTGACGGTGAGAGGTGACACCTAAGGACGAGGAAAGACCAAGACGGGGAAAGCACATGTCCAAGAAGGCGGAGGGCGGGGAGCGAGTTTCCTTCAAGGAAGGTGGGGAGGGGATGAAGACAGGTGAAGCATCCTCAGGACACAGGAGGGCAAGGCTGAGGACCACGTGGCCCCAGGGGAAGGGGCTCCCGGTGACCCGGGACAGGGGACAAGGGGAAAGGGGCAGAGTCCAGTGGGCAGCGGGAGTCTAGACACAAGGAGGGTTTGCAGGGTATGCGGACAGCTGGGGGCCAGAAGTGGACAAGATCCTGGGCGAGATTTGAGGACGGAAGAATGGACAGTGTGGGACCAGGGGGAGTGCGGCGGGGTGACGGGATCAGCTCCCCAGCAGGAGGGGGTTCCAGACCCCCAACCAGGGGAATGGTGAGGAATGAAGCACTCAGGCGACAGGTTGAGGTCAGGCTGCAGGGAACAGGTCCAGCCCTGACCAGGGTGACAGGCGGGCAGCTGGTTCCGTGCTGGGCATTTTCAGCCTCACCTGCCTGGCGGTGCTGGGGAAATACCCATGTGTTGTCCTGCCCTCCCTCCCTGGGCCTCCTCCCCCCAGACCTGCTTCAGGGCAGCCAGCACCTTCCCTAGTTGGAGCCCCCAGGACTCTGGGCTCATCTGCTGGAGATGGAGGCCCTGGAGAGGGGCTGAATGATGTTTGTGGGCAAGGAAGGGAGGCGGGCACAGGGTACATCTGGACAGTGCAAGGCTAAATCAGGCTCTAGATGGCTCTCCTCTTTGCCTCCAAACGTTCCCCCCATCCCCTCGTGTGCACCTTTCCCACCTCGAGCTTCCTCTGCTCAGACAGGGAGTTCTCAAAGCTCTCTTGGGATCTGTCACCCAAAAACCAGTTTTGGACTCTCCGCCCTCATTAAGGCAACCTCATCCAGGCTGCCGACCCCGCTGTCCCCAGCAGAGAACCCTTGTCCCCTCATGTGGGTGTCGTGCTTCTTCACACCCCCACCCCTGGTCCGAAGGCAGGCTCTGACACTGAGCCCCACTGAGAAGGAAGTCACCCCAGAACTGGACAGGAGGGCTGTACTCTGTTGGCATAAACTATGCTTATTTTCACAGTCAACCCACGTTCATCCTCTGCTTAAGCAAGCAGGCAGGCAAAATATCATGAATTATATGATGGTGAAATCAGAGTTGGGGCAGGCGCGTGTAGCCACCGGCTGATCCGAGGCCAGGAAAGTGATCATTCTCCACTGGAGAAGATTCTCCTGTTGACTTGGGTCGATATGCGTCATGAATCCAAGATCACAATCGTAGCTCTCGGGAGCATCTTCTTTTGCAAAATTAGATGTTTATTCTTCAAAAGCCAACTGCCAATCAGGTTGTGTGCAACTGGAGCCTCCTGCCCAGTTGCTGACATCAGGATGTTCTTCAGTAAACACATGCCGGAGCCAGCCGGCTAAAGTCGAACAGCACCTAAAAGAGGGGGGTGAAGCCTAAGGAAAAAAGAAGAAGACAGGAAAGCGCTTCGGGAGGGCATACAGTCAATGCTGCAGCCTCGTCTTTATTTAGCTCAGCCTTTATATAAGTTTTAGGATACAATAGCAAAGTACAAGGTATATCATTAGAATGCTAACATACACACAAGCTCATGTAACATTCTTGTTATCTGGGAAGGAACAGATTCCATTATCTTAAAAGGATTTCTTTAGGAGGCAAACCTCCCCTCCAGGGTCAGTACTGATTAAATACCATCTGCTTCCTTTAGCCATTGATAACATAGTCTCAGCAACTGTTTTATGGCTCCCAAACTATGTGACACCTTCAGTGCCTTGCAATGGCTCCCGACAAACACATGTGTTTGAACAACCACAGAAAGCATGTCTCTGCACTTGTTACGAGATACAGCCCCCTTTAAGCAAGAGGAAGGTGGCCACTAAGTGCATCGTCCATGGCTTTGTGTTCCAGGAAGCAGTTCTCAGAGAACACGATGTGTGTGCCATTGTGCCACGAAGACTCTGAGCACTCTGAGAGTGAACCTTTTGTACGAGTCACTGGAGGGGCTCACACTCTCTGCCCTCCCAACACACACACACACACACACACACACACACACACACACACACACACACAGAAGGGCTCAGTAGGCAGTAAGCTCTCCCCTTGGTGCCCCACACCCAGTTTCAATCTGACCTGCACACTACATAGCTCATATTGGGGGGTGGGATGTCCGATGAAGGAAAGAACCAGCATTTGTTTACCAGCATCAGTAGGGGGACTGGAATGAGACAGACATGGACACAGCTGAGGGACATTGTCAGTCTCACCGACTGCAACACTATCTACACGTATAAGCGATGTACTGAATACTTGAACCTAATCAAAATAAATAAATAAATTTTAAAAAGTCTAAAAAAGGTTCTGAGAGGAGGTAGATTATTCCACAGTGCTGGTAAACAAAGAGGACAGAGCTGGGAGAGTGACGTGCTCCTGGCAGGGGCTGGCGCACAGTGCAGAGGACGCTTGGCTCACCTCCAACACTTTATTCCCGTTCGTCATGATCTGTGCCAGGAGGGTATACTGGGAGAAACTGGAGAGGGGTCCCCATAGCTTTTGGAATCAGAGAGAAGGGACCTAGAAGAAGGTGTGACGAGTCTGTGGCATGGGCCCCCGGGCAGAGTCGGGAAGGCTTTGCGATGTGGGGCCTCGAAGCAAGAGATGGGAACGGCCTCGGTAAGCTGGAAAAGGCAGAAAAACAGGCAGCTGGGTTCTGAGCACGAGATGTCTGGAAACACACTTTGGACGTTTGGGCTCCAGGGCTGTGAGAAAAGACGTTTGTGGTCGTGCTAAAGAAAGAGCTTGTGGTTTCAGGTACGAGGAACCAAGGCAACTGTGAAGCGTGGTGGTTATCTCATCCCAACTTTGAAGTGTCTGCATGTATCAGGGAGACACGGAAGATTCTCTCAGCTTCTTCTGATAGCAGAGAAACAAGAGTCTTTTGGTGTGTTGGTGACAGGGCCTGCACGCTAGGCCTCCCCAAAGCCAAGAAGGTGAAGTGTGGAGGCCTCGACACAGGTTTCACTAAGCAAGTGGGAGGCAGGAAATGGCCCCCACTCTGAGAGGAGGGAGAGAGGGGCAGGGCAGATAAGTGGGTGTGTGTGCTTTGGGGGCTTGGTTCCCTGATGCCTGGCAGGACACAGAGGGCAGGAGTGCAGAGCCTCGGGCGTGAAAGGAGAGCCAGTTGTAGCTGGGAGCACAGTCCAAAGGAAGAGGGAGTCACAGAGCTGGAGAGGGACTACCTGACGCCGGACCTGAGCAAAACTCTGAGCATGGAGCTGGGTCCTTGGAGCATCAGGCTGACGATGGAGAGAGTGTGCACCTGCCTGTGGGCTGTGGAAACCTGAGGTGGGCTGTAAGGGGTGGCATGGAGGGGTGGGGTCCCTGGGCAGGGTGCAGATGAGACACTGGACGGGCTGGAGGCAGGAGGCAGGAGGCAGGCAGGGACAGAGGTGGATGGGGGAATGCTGGCGTTTAGAAAAATTGTCGAGGGGGGCTAGGGAGAGGCCGACACTATGAGTGAAACAAGAGGGACACAGTTGGTGGGAGACTACTGAGGATGAAGAAAGACCACGAAAAGAAAAGGGAATGTCTAAGAAGGCAGAGGGTGGGGAGTGTGTTTTCTTCGAGGAAGGCAGAGGGGTGTCGAAGGCAAGTAAAAGATGCCCAGGGACATGGGGCTTGGCTGAGGACAGGATGGCTCCAGGGAAAGGTCCTCGCGGTGATCTGGGAGAGGGGACAAGGGCGAAACATTGTCCAGAGGAGAGCCGGGAGTCTAGACAGAGGAGCTGTGGGAGGAGATGGGTGCGGGTCTGGGGTGGACGTGGAGGTGAGGCTGGGGTGGATGCTGAGGAAGGAAGCCAGGGTCAGTGCAGGACAAGGAGGTTCCAGGTAGGGAATGGGCGATGGAGTCTTCCTAAACCCCTGCCAGAGAGGAAGGTGACGAGCCCGTGAAGTGCAGGAGGTGGTGGGAACAGGTCCGGGGTGAGCGCGTGTTCCAGAGCGAGAGCCAGCGTTGCCCAGCGTCCGGTTGGTCGAGTCGGGTGCGAGGGAATGACGCGCATGGTCCTCTGAGATGGGCGATTTCAGTGGTCTCGGGCCTGGCAGTGTAGGAAGAGAAGCGGTGCTGTCTACCCTCCTTCCCCCAACACAAGTTCAGTGAGCTTCAAGGTGCTGGCACGATGCTAGTTCCTAGACACCCAGTTACATGAAATATAGCTGTTCTTGGATTCAGTAAGATCGTATGACAGGATTATTTGAAAGATGTTCCTGGTGTGCTAAAAATAACCTGGGCTCTAAATGCAGGTTCCATGGAAATATTTTTAAAATCTCGGATGATGTCAACCTATGAGAACTGACATGCTGGTGTGGTATGAATTGCTAGACAGCTAGATAAATGAAATACAGCTCTTTGGACTTTGGTATGGTCACATAACAGGAATTTTTTGAAAGTTGTTGCTGGTTACTAAAACTAGACTGAGCTCTAAATGCTGTGATGTATTAATATTTTTAAAATCTCAGATGATGATAGTCTTTGAAAAATGACATACTGGTGTGGTATGAATTACTAGACACTGAGTTGTAATAAATATACACATTTTGGAATTCAGCGTGGTCATATAACAGGAGTATATTAAAAGGAATTCATAGTGTGCTATAAATAAACTGAGCTCTAAAAACTGATTTCATAGAAACATTTTTAAAATGCGGATGATGCCAATCTTTGGGAACTGATGAGCTGGTGTGATATGAATTACTAGACACCAATTTAATGAAACATAACTTATTTTGGAATTCGCGATGGTCATATGACAGGAATATTGTGAAAGCCGTCGCTGGCTGCTATAAATGAATTGAGCTCCAAATGCTACTTCCGTATTACTGTTTTGAAAATCTTGAACGATGCCAGTCTTTGCGAATTGACATGCTGGCGTGATATGATTTGCTAGACACCGATTTAAATGAAATGCAGCACCTTTTGGAACGCGTATGGTCATGTAAGAGGAACATTTTGAAAGCCGCTCCAGGTTACTTAAAATAGATGAGCGTACATGCTGCTTATTATGGTAACATTATCAAAATCCCGGGATTATACCATTCTTTCAGATTGAATGCGGTGTTTGATATGAATTTGCTCGGGCACCGATTTAAATGAAATGCAGCTCTTTTTTCGACACTCGGTATGTACCATGTGGTCAGTAAGAGGAACATGTGGAAAGCCATGCAGGTTACTAAATAGACTGAGCTCTTAATGCTGGTCATGTATTACTATTTTTAAAATCTCGGATGTTGCCAGTCTTTGAGAATTGACATGCTGGTGTGATATGATTTGCTAGACACCGATTTAAATGAATATAGCTCTTTTTCGAACTCGGTCTGGTGATATAAGAGGAACATGTGGCAAGCCGTTGCGGTTACTATAAATAGACTGAGATCCACATGCTGGTTATGTATTACTATTTTTAAAATCTCGGATGTTACCAGTCTTTGAGAATTGACATGCTGGTGTGATATGATTTGCTAGACACCGATTAAATGAATATAGCTCTTTTTCGAACTCGGTGTGGTCATGTAAGAGGAACATGTGGCAAGCCGTTGCCGCTTACTATAAATAGACTGAGCTCTTCATGCTGGTCATGTACTAATATTTTTAAAATCTCTGATGATGCCAGTCTCTGAGAATTGACATGCTGGTGTGATATGAATTGCTAGACACCGAGTTTCAGATGAAACATGTACATTTTTGAAATTAAATAGGCTCATATCACAAAAAGTTTTTAAAATTCATTTTATTGGGGTAACATTGCTGAATCCAATTCTATAATTTTCCGGTGTACATTATAATTTGACATTTGTATATTCTATTGCATGCTTACCACCCAAAGTCCGGTTTCCGTCAGCTACCATGCATTTGATCTCTTTTATCCACTTTGCTTTCCTTCTACCCTTATATTTGATTCCTTTCACCGTCTACCTCCCCGCTCCTTCCCCTCCCCCTGCCCTCTGGTCACCACTAGTCTATGTCCATGAGCCTCTGTTTGTCCTCTCCATTTGTTACTTTTAGGCTTATTCCCCACATAGAAGTGATATCATGTGATTTTCCATGTTTTCTGTCTGATTCATTTCACTTAGCATGATGTCCAAAGGTTTTGAAGCCAAGTTTCTGATATGAGAAAAATGTCTTAAGCTTCAAGATGCTGTACAGTAGAATTCTTTTGAAAATCTAGTGAGATGCTGGTGTGAAATTCACATCTCAATACCGAGTTTCAAGTGAAATATAAATGTTTTGGAGTTCAGTATAGTCATATACCCACATAGTTTGAAAACAAATTCTTGGTATGATATATTCTGACTCGATGCTCTTAGTGGATAAGCGAACCAATTTTCAAAATTGGTATGCTTACATTCTTTGTGAATTTGCATGCTGGTGTTATAATTTTTCAGTCCGAGTTTCAAATGAATCACAAATAGTTTTGAAATTCAGTACAGTTTTGTAACACAAATAATTTGAAAGCCAGTTGCTGGTATGCGATTAAAACTTGAGCTTCTATATGCAGGTATGGTATAAATTTTTTGAATATCTGGCATAATGAGCTTTTTCTGAGAACTGACATACTGGTGTCATATGAACTTCTTCAACCGAATTTCCAATGAAATAGTTATAGTTTTGAATTTTTCAGTACACTCATAAGACACAAACATTTGGAAAGCTTTTTCTGGTAGGAGAGAAATATATTGAGCTTTAAGATGCACTCATGGTATCAATGATTTCCAAGTCAGGATGCGCATTGTTGGAGATCAGAAATGCTTTTGTTACATGAAGTTTTCGAAACCGAGCTTCAAAGGAAACATAATTTTTTGTATCATAGATATTTTTTGAAATCAAATGTCTGGTATGAGATCAAGGATTTGAGCTTTAAGGATTGCCCATGAAAGGAGCCATCTGGCGCAAAGCCGACATCAGAATCTCCTTCAACAGAAACCCACACACATGTTTGGACAACCGCATCCAATATGTCTCTGCACACGTCGAGCTTTCCTCTGTGACATATATCATCCCCTCATGTACGAGGAACATAACCACTACATCCATCACCAGTTCCATGGCTTTGTGCCTTAAGAAGGAAATCATGGAATTCTCAGAGAGCGTGACAGTGTGTTCGTTTGCTTCAGTCCCCAGGAGGACATCTCGGCCTCTGAGAGCCAGCCTTTTCTACAATTGACTGGAGGGAGGGACTCCTGCTGCCCACGCCCCCCATTGCAACTCCCACCTAAACGTCAACAGAAACCTTTGGGCTCCTGGCCAGTGAGCTCCCTTCGCGGTGCTCCCCAGCAACGTGAACATGACCGCCCACCGGATGTTCTGAGAGCGGGAGGGTGACTGACTGCAAGGAGACTGTACCTGCCATCAACACGTCTTTCACACATCCGTCCTCGTGCTGAACCAAAATGCTAGCAGAGGAAGCATGCTACTGAACTGAGATCGATTTCTGAGATTTGAGAGGTTGGTACGATATCAACTGCTTGACACTGAATTTTGGGAGAAGACACATTTCTCGCGGTTCAAGACGCTGAATTTGAAAACAAATTCAATACCGATTGGTTGGAACTGAGATTCTGTTATGAGAGAAAGTGTTTGAGATTCGATATGCTGTCACAATAATAAGTTGTTGAAACTCTACTTCTCGTATGGGATAAAATTGTTGATTTTGGAGCCGCTGATACAATATTGACTTCCTGAAACTCAATTTCAACTAGGAGATACATTTTGGGAAACTGGAGATGTTGGTATCATATGAATGACTTGATTTCATTTTTAGGTAAGAGTTACAATTTTTGAAATTCAATAGACTGGAAAATATAAGCTTTTGGAAACAGTATTTTTTGTTGACGATACAACTCTTGAGCTTTGAGCTGTTGCTCTGATATATTTTTCTATCACCAAGTTTCAAGAATGAGGTAAAAAAATGTCTTGAGTCTTGAGATGCTGTTACACTATACATGTTTTCAAATTCTGATATGATAACAGATTTTGAGAATTTGCCTGCAGGTTTGATATGAATTTCTTGAAACCGAGTTGCAAATGAAATATTACTCGTTTTTACATTCCGTATGATCATATGACACAAATGTTTTGAAAGCAAGTCTCTGGTGTGAGATAGATAAATACCTTGTGCTTCGAGATGCTGAAGCACATATTTTGAAAGTCTTCTCTGATGATATTGTTTGAGAAATGACATTCTGGTGCAATATGAATTAGCAGACACCAAGTTTCAAATGATATATAGCTACTTTTGGAATTAAGTTTGGTCGTGTGACAGGAATATTTTGAGACCAATTTCCTCGTGTGCTTAAATTACTTATGATGAAATGCTGGTTCTTTATTAATATTTTGAAAATCTGGTATGATGACTGTCTTTGAGAATTGACATGGTGGTGTTACATGAATTTTTGACACCGAGTTTCAAATGAAACATGTATGTTTGAAATTTAGCTGCTCAAGTCACACAATTATTTTGAAACCATGGTTCTGGTATGACCTAAAAGTTTTGAATTTTCAGATGCTATTATGGTATAAACTATTTGATAATCAGGGTGATGACATTCTCTGAGAATTGATATGCTGGTGTGATATGAATTTCTCGAACTGAATTTAAAATGAAACACAAATATATATATATTAGAAATTCAGTATGCTCATATAACAGAAATATTTTGAAACCATGTTACTGGTATGAGATAAATGTCTTGAACTTCAAGATGCTGGTATATCATAAATTTTTTGAAAATCTTCTATGATGACGTTCTTTGAGAATTGACATGCTGGCGTGATATGATTTGCTGGACACTGATTTCAATGAATATAGATCTTTTTGGAACTCGGTATGGTCATATAAGAGGAACATCTGGAAAGCCGTTGCCGGTTACTATAAATAGACTGAGCTCTTCATGCTGGTCATGTATTACTATTTTTAAAATCTCCGATGATGCCAATCTTTGAGAATTGACATGCTGGTGTGATATGATTTGCTCGGCAACGATTTAAATGAATATAGCTCTTTTCGAACTCGGTATGGTCATGTAAGAGGAAGATGTGGAAAGCCATTGCAGGTTACTAAAAATAGACTGAGCTCTTAATGCTGGTCATGTATTACTATTTTAAAATCTCGGATGTTGCCAGTCTTTGAGAATTGACATGCTGGTGTGATATGATTTGCTAGACACCGATTTAAATGAATATAGCTCTTTTTCGAACTCGGTCTGGTGATATAAGAGGAACATGTGGCAAGCCGTTGCCGGTTACTATAAATAGACTGAGATCCACATGCTGGTTATGTATTACTATTTTTAAAATCTCGGATGTTACCAGTCTTTGAGAATTGACATGCTGGTGTGATATGATTTGCTAGACACCGATTTAAATGAATATAGCTCTTTTTCGAACTCGGTGTGGTCATGTAAGAGGAACATGTGGCAAGCCGTTGCCGCTTACTATAAATAGACTGAGCTCTTCATGCTGGTCATGTACTAATATTTTTAAAATCTCTGATGATGCCAGTCTCTGAGAATTGACATGCTGGTGTGATATGAATTGCTAGACACCGAGTTTCAGATGAAACATGTACATTTTTGAAATTAAATAGGCTCATATCACAAAAAGTTTTTAAAATTCATTTTATTGGGGTAACATTGCTGAATCCAATTCTATAATTTTCCGGTGTACATTATAATTTGACATTTGTATATTCTATTGCATGCTTACCACCCAAAGTCCGGTTTCCGTCAGCTACCATGCATTTGATCTCTTTTATCCACTTTGCTTTCCTTCTACCCCTTATATTTGATTCCTTTCACCGTCTACCTCCCCGCTCCTTCCCCTCCCCCTGCCCTCTGGTCACCACTAGTCTATGTCCATGAGCCTCTGTTTGTCCTCTCCATTTGTTACTTTTAGGCTTATTCCCCACATAGAAGTGATATCATGTGATTTTCCATGTTTTCTGTCTGATTCATTTCACTTAGCATGATGTCCAAAGGTTTTGAAGCCAAGTTTCTGATATGAGAAAAATGTCTTAAGCTTCAAGATGCTGTACAGTAGAATTCTTTTGAAAATCTAGTGAGATGCTGGTGTGAAATTCACATCTCAATACCGAGTTTCAAGTGAAATATAAATGTTTTGGAGTTCAGTATAGTCATATACCCACATAGTTTGAAAACAAATTCTTGGTATGATATATTCTGAACTCGATGCTCTTAGTGGATAAGCGAACCAATTTTCAAAATTGGTATGCTTACATTCTTGTGAATTTGCATGCTGGTGTTATAATTTTTCAGTCCGAGTTTCAAATGAATCACAAATAGTTTTGAAATTCAGTACAGTTTTGTAACACAAATAATTTGAAAGCCAGTTGCTGGTATGCGATTAAAACTTGAGCTTCTATATGCAGGTATGGTATAAATTTTTTGAATATCTGGCATAATGAGCTTTTTCTGAGAACTGACATACTGGTGTCATATGAACTTCTTCAACCGAATTTCCAATGAAATAGTTTATAGTTTTGAATTTTTCAGTACACTCATAAGACACAAACATTTGGAAAGCTTTTTCTGGTAGGAGAGAAATATATTGAGCTTTAAGATGCACTCATGGTATCAATGATTTCCAAGTCAGGATGCGCATTGTTGGAGATCAGAAATGCTTTTGTTACATGAAGTTTTCGAAACCGAGCTTCAAAGGAAACATAATTTTTTGTATCATAGATATTTTTTGAAATCAAATGTCTGGTATGAGATCAAGGATTTGAGCTTTAAGGATTGCCCATGAAAGGAGCCATCTGGCGCAAAGCCGACATCAGAATCTCCTTCAACAGAAACCCACACACATGTTTGGACAACCGCATCCAATATGTCTCTGCACACGTCGAGCTTTCCTCTGTGACATATATCATCCCTCATGTACGAGGAACATAACCACTACATCCATCACCAGTTCCATGGCTTTGTGCCTTAAGAAGGAAATCATGGAATTCTCAGAGAGCGTGACAGTGTGTTCGTTTGCTTCAGTCCCCAGGAGGACATCTCGGCCTCTGAGAGCCAGCCTTTTCTACAATTGACTGGAGGGAGGGACTCCTGCTGCCCACGCCCCCCATTGCAACTCCCACCTAAACGTCAACAGAAACCTTTGGGCTCCTGGCCAGTGAGCTCCCTTCGCGGTGCTCCCCAGCAACGTGAACATGACCGCCCACCGGATGTTCTGAGAGCGGGGAGGGTGACTGACTGCAAGGAGACTGTACCTGCCATCAACACGTCTTTCACACATCCGTCCTCGTGCTGAACCAAAATGCTAGCAGAGGAAGCATGCTACTGAACTGAGATCGATTTCTGAGATTTGAGAGGTTGGTACGATATCAACTGCTTGACACTGAATTTTGGGAGAAGACACATTTCTCGCGGTTCAAGACGCTGAATTTGAAAACAAATTCAATACCGATTGGTTGGAACTGAGATTCTGTTATGAGAGAAAGTGTTTGAGATTCGATATGCTGTCACAATAATAAGTTGTTGAAACTCTACTTCTCGTATGGGATAAAATTGTTGATTTTGGAGCCGCTGATACAATATTGACTTCCTGAAACTCAATTTCAACTAGGAGATACATTTTGGGAAACTGGAGATGTTGGTATCATATGAATGACTTGATTTCATTTTTAGGTAAGAGTTACAATTTTTGAAATTCAATAGACTGGAAAATATAAGCTTTTGGAAACAGTATTTTTTGTTGACGATACAACTCTTGAGCTTTGAGCTGTTGCTCTGATATATTTTTCTATCACCAAGTTTCAAGAATGAGGTAAAAAAATGTCTTGAGTCTTGAGATGCTGTTACACTATACATGTTTTCAAATTCTGATATGATAACAGATTTTGAGAATTTGCCTGCAGGTTTGATATGAATTTCTTGAAACCGAGTTGCAAATGAAATATTACTCGTTTTTACATTCCGTATGATCATATGACACAAATGTTTTGAAAGCAAGTCTCTGGTGTGAGATAGATAAATACCTTGTGCTTCGAGATGCTGAAGCACATATTTTGAAAGTCTTCTCTGATGATATTGTTTGAGAAATGACATTCTGGTGCAATATGAATTAGCAGACACCAAGTTTCAAATGATATATAGCTACTTTTGGAATTAAGTTTGGTCGTGTGACAGGAATATTTTGAGACCAATTCCTCGTGTGCTTAAATTACTTATGATGAAATGCTGGTTCTTTATTAATATTTTGAAAATCTGGTATGATGACTGTCTTTGAGAATTGACATGGTGGTGTTACATGAATTTTTGACACCGAGTTTCAAATGAAACATGTATGTTTGAAATTTAGCTGCTCAAGTCACACAATTATTTTGAAACCATGGTTCTGGTATGACCTAAAAGTTTTGAATTTTCAGATGCTATTATGGTATAAACTATTTGATAATCAGGGTGATGACATTCTCTGAGAATTGATATGCTGGTGTGATATGAATTTCTCGAACTGAATTTAAAATGAAACACAAATATATATATATTAGAAATTCAGTATGCTCATATAACAGAAATATTTTGAAACCATGTTACTGGTATGAGATAAATGTCTTGAACTTCAAGATGCTGGTATATCATAAATTTTTTGAAAATCTTCTATGATGACGTTCTTTGAGAATTGACATGCTGGCGTGATATGATTTGCTGGACACTGATTTCAATGAATATAGATCTTTTTGGAACTCGGTATGGTCATATAAGAGGAACATTTGGAAAGCCGTTGCCGGTTACTATAAATAGACTGAGCTCTTCATGCTGGTCATGTATTACTATTTTTAAAATCTCCGATGATGCCAATCTTTGAGAATTGACATGCTGTGTGATATGATTTGCTCGGCAACGATTTAAATGAATATAGCTCTTTTTCGAACTCGGTATGGTCATGTAAGAGGAAGATGTGGAAAGCCATTGCAGGTTACTAAAAATAGACTGAGCTCTTAATGCTGGTCATGTATTACTATTTTAAAATCTCGGATGTTGCCAGTCTTTGAGAATTGACATGCTGGTGTGATATGATTTGCTAGACACCGATTTAAATGAATATAGCTCTTTTTCGAACTCGGTCTGGTGATATAAGAGGAACATGTGGCAAGCCGTTGCCGGTTACTATAAATAGACTGAGATCCACATGCTGGTTATGTATTACTATTTTTAAAATCTCGGATGTTACCAGTCTTTGAGAATTGACATGCTGGTGTGATATGATTTGCTAGACACCGATTTAAATGAATATAGCTCTTTTTCGAACTCGGTGTGGTCATGTAAGAGGAACATGTGGCAAGCCGTTGCCGCTTACTATAAATAGACTGAGCTCTTCATGCTGGTCATGTACTAATATTTTTAAAATCTCTGATGATGCCAGTCTCTGAGAATTGACATGCTGGTGTGATATGAATTGCTAGACACCGAGTTTCAGATGAAACATGTACATTTTTGAAATTAAATAGGCTCATATCACAAAAAGTTTTTAAAATTCATTTTATTGGGGGTAACATTGCTGAATCCAATTCTATAATTTTCCGGTGTACATTATAATTTGACATTTGTATATTCTATTGCATGCTTACCACCCAAAGTCCGGTTTCCGTCAGCTACCATGCATTTGATCTCTTTTATCCACTTTGCTTTTCCTTCTACCCCTTATATTTGATTCCTTTCACCGTCTACCTCCCCGCTCCTTCCCCTCCCCCTGCCCTCTGGTCACCACTAGTCTATGTCCATGAGCCTCTGTTTGTCCTCTCCATTTGTTACTTTTAGGCTTATTCCCCACATAGAAGTGATATCATGTGATTTTCCATGTTTTCTGTCTGATTCATTTCACTTAGCATGATGTCCAAAGGTTTTGAAGCCAAGTTTCTGATATGAGAAAAATGTCTTAAGCTTCAAGATGCTGTACAGTAGAATTCTTTTTGAAAATCTAGTGAGATGCTGGTGTGAAATTCACATCTCAATACCGAGTTTCAAGTGAAATATAAATGTTTTGGAGTTCAGTATAGTCATATACCCACATAGTTTGAAAACAAATTCTTGGTATGATATATTCTGAACTCGATGCTCTTAGTGGATAAGCGAACCAATTTTCAAAATTGGTATGCTTACATTCTTTGTGAATTTGCATGCTGGTGTTATAATTTTTCAGTCCGAGTTTCAAATGAATCACAAATAGTTTTGAAATTCAGTACAGTTTTGTAACACAAATAATTTGAAAGCCAGTTGCTGGTATGCGATTAAAACTTGAGCTTCTATATGCAGGTATGGTATAAATTTTTTGAATATCTGGCATAATGAGCTTTTTCTGAGAACTGACATACTGGTGTCATATGAACTTCTTCAACCGAATTTCCAATGAAATAGTTATAGTTTTGAATTTTTCAGTACACTCATAAGACACAAACATTTGGAAAGCTTTTTCTGGTAGGAGAGAAATATATTGAGCTTTAAGATGCACTCATGGTATCAATGATTTCCAAGTCAGGATGCGCATTGTTGGAGATCAGAAATGCTTTTGTTACATGAAGTTTTCGAAACCGAGCTTCAAAGGAAACATAATTTTTGTATCATAGATATTTTTTGAAATCAAATGTCTGGTATGAGATCAAGGATTTGAGCTTTAAGGATTGCCCATGAAAGGAGCCATCTGGCGCAAAGCCGACCAGAATCTCCTTCAACAGAAACCCACACACATGTTTGGACAACCGCATCCAATATGTCTCTGCACACGTCGAGCTTTCCTCTGTGACATATATCATCCCCTCATGTACGAGGAACATAACCACTACATCCATCACCAGTTCCATGGCTTTGTGCCTTAAGAAGGAAAATCATGGAATTCTCAGAGAGCGTGACAGTGTGTTCGTTTGCTTCAGTCCCCAGAGGACATCTCGGCCTCTGAGAGCCAGCCTTTCTACAATTGACTGGAGGGAGGGACTCCTGCTGCCCACGCCCCCCCATTGCAACTCCCACCTAACGTCAACAGAAACCTTTGGGCTCCTGGCCAGTGAGCTCCCTTCGCGGTGCTCCCCAGCAACGTGAACATGACCGCCCACCGGATGTTCTGAGAGCGGGGAGGGTGACTGACTGCAAGGAGACTGTACCTGCCATCAACACGTCTTTCACACATCCGTCCTCGTGCTGAACCAAAATGCTAGCAGAGGAAGCATGCTACTGAACTGAGATCGATTTCTGAGATTTGAGAGGTTGGTACGATATCAACTGCTTGACACTGAATTTTGGGAGAAGACACATTTCTCGCGGTTCAAGACGCTGAATTTGAAACAAATTCAATACCGATTGGTTGGAACTGAGATTTGTTATGAGAGAAAGTGTTTGAGATTCGATATGCTGTCACAATAATAAGTTGTTGAAACTCTACTTCTCGTATGGGATAAAATTGTTGATTTTGGAGCCGCTGATACAATATTGACTTCCTGAAACTCAATTTCAACTAGGAGATACATTTTGGGAAACTGGAGATGTTGGTATCATATGAATGACTTGATTTCATTTTTAGGTAAGAGTTACAATTTTTGAAATTCAATAGACTGGAAAATATAAGCTTTTGGAAAACAGTATTTTTTGTTGACGATACAACTCTTGAGCTTTGAGCTGTTGCTCTGATATATTTTTCTATCACCAAGTTTCAAGAATGAGGTAAAAAAATGTCTTGAGTCTTGAGATGCTGTTACACTTATACATGTTTTCAAATTCTGATATGATAACAGATTTTGAGAATTTGCCTGCAGGTTTGATATGAATTTCTTGAAACCGAGTTGCAAATGAAATATTACTCGTTTTACATTCCGTATGATCATATGACACAAATGTTTTGAAAGCAAGTCTCTGGTGTGAGATAGATAAATACCTTGTGCTTCGAGATGCTGAAGCACATATTTTGAAAGTCTTCTCTGATGATATTGTTTGAGAAATGACATTCTGGTGCAATATGAATTAGCAGACACCAAGTTTCAAATGATATATAGCTACTTTTGGAATTAAGTTTGGTCGTGTGACAGGAATATTTTGAGACCAATTTCCTCGTGTGCTTAAATTACTTATGATGAAATGCTGGTTCTTTATTAATATTTTGAAAATCTGGTATGATGACTGTCTTTGAGAATTGACATGGTGGTGTTACATGAATTTTTGACACCGAGTTTCAAATGAAACATGTATGTTTGAAATTTAGCTGCTCAAGTCACACAATTATTTTGAAACCATGGTTCTGGTATGACCTAAAAGTTTTGAATTTTCAGATGCTATTATGGTATAAACTATTTGATAATCAGGGGATGACATTCTCTGAGAATTGATATGCTGGTGTGATATGAATTTCTCGAACTGAATTTAAATGAAACACAAATTATATATATTAGAAATTCAGTATGCTCATATAACAGAAATATTTTGAAACCATGTTACTGGTATGAGATAAATGTCTTGAACTTCAAGATGCTGGTATATCATAAATTTTTTGAAAATCTTCTATGATGACGTTCTTTGAGAATTGACATGCTGGCGTGATATGATTTGCTGGACACTGATTTCAATGAATATAGATCTTTTGGAACTCGGTATGGTCATATAAGAGGAACATCTGGAAAGCCGTGACCGGTTACTATAAATAGACTGAGCTCTTCATGCTGGTCATGTATTACCATTTTTAAAATCTCCGATGATGCCATCTTTGAGAATTGACATGCTGGTGATATGATTTGCTCGCGCAACGATTTAAATGAATATAGCTCTTTTTCGAACTCGGTAATGGTCATGTAAAGAGAAGATGTGCATACCATTGCAGTTACTAAAATAGACTGAGCTCTTAATGCTGACATGTATTACTATTTTTAAAATCTCGATGTTGCCAGTCTTTGAGAATTGACATGCTGTGTATATGATTTGCTAGACACCGATTTAAATGAATATAGCTCTTTCGAACTCGGTGTGGTCATGTAAGAGGAACATGTGGCAAGCCGTTGCCGCTTACTATAAATAGACTGAGCTCTTCATGCTGGTCATGTACTAATATTTTAAAATCTCTGATGATGCCAGTCTCTGAGAATTGACATGCTGGTGTGATATGAATTGCTAGACACCGAGTTTCAGATGAAACATGTACATTTTTGAAATTAAATAGGCTCATATCACAAAAAGTTTTTTAAAATTCATTTTATTGGGGTAACATTGCTGAATCCAATTCTATAATTTTCCGGTGTACATTATAATTTGACATTTGTATATTCTATTGCATGCTTACCACCCAAAGTCCGGTTTCCGTCAGCTACCATGCATTTGATCTCTTTTATCCACTTTGCTTTCCTTCTACCCCTTATATTTGATTCCTTTCACCGTCTACCTCCCCGCTCCTTCCCCTCCCCCTGCCTCTGTCACCCACTAGTCTATGTCCATGAGCCTCTGTTTGTCCTCTCCATTTGTTACTTTTAGGCTTATTCCCCACATAGAAGTGAATATCATGTGATTTTCCATGTTTTCTGTCTGATTCATTTCACTTAGCATGATGTCCAAAGGTTTTGAAGCCAAGTTTCTGATATGAGAAAAATGTCTTAAGCTTCAAGATGCTGTACAGTAGAATTCTTTTGAAAATCTAGTGAGATGCTGGTGTGAAATTCACATCTCAATACCGAGTTTCAAGTGAAATATAATGTTTTGGAGTTCAGTATAGTCATATACCCACATAGTTTGAAAACAATTCTTGGTTGATATATCTGAACTCATGCTCTTAGTGGATAAGCGAACCAATTTTCAAAATTGGTATGCTTACATTCTTTTGAATTTGCATGCTGTGTTATAATTTTCAGTCCGAGTTTCAAATGAATCACAAATAGTTTTGAAATTCAGTACAGTTTTTGTAACACAAATAATTTGAAAGCCAGTTGCTGGTATGCGATTAAAACTTGAGCTTCTATATGCAGGTATGGTATAAATTTTTTGAATATCTGGCATAATGAGCTTTTTCTGAGAACTGACATACTGGTGTCATATGAACTTCTTCAACCGAATTTCCAATGAAATAGTTATAATAGTTTTGAATTTTTCAGTACACTCATAAGACACAAACATTTGGAAAGCTTTTTCTGGTAGGAGAGAAATATATTGAGCTTTAAGATGCACTCATGGTATCAAATTTCCAAGTCAGGATGCGCATTGTTGGAATCAGAAATGCTTTTGTTACATGAAGTTTTCGAAACCGAGCTTCAAAGAAACATAATTTTTTGTATCATAGATATTTTTTGAAATCAAATGTGTCTGGTATGAGATCAAGGATTGAGCTTAAGGATTGCCCCATGAAAGGAGCCATCTGGCGCAAAGCCGACATCAGAATCTCCTTCAACAGAAACCCACACACATGTTTGGACAACCGCATCCAATATGTCCTGCACACGTCGAGCTTTCCTCTGTGACATATATCATCCCCTCATACGAGGAACATAACCACTACATCCATCACCAGTTCCATGGCTTTGTGCCTTAAGAAGGAAATCATGGAATTCTCAGAGAGCGTGACAGTGTGTCGTTTGCTTCAGTCCCAGGAGGACATCTCGGCCTCTGAGAGCCAGCCTTTTCTACAATTGACTGGAGGAGGGACTCCTGCTGCCCCACGCCCCCCCATTGCAACTCCCACCTAAACGTCAACAGAAACCTTTGGCTCCTGGCCAGTGAGCTCCCTTCGCGGTGCTCCCCAGCAACGTGAACATGACCGCCCACCGGATTTCTGAGACGGGGAGGGTGACTGACTGCAAGGAGACTGTACCTGCCATCAACACGTCTTTCACACATCCGTCCTCGTCTGAACCAAAATGCTAGCAGAGGAAGCATGCTACTAACTGAGATCGATTTCTGAGATTTGAGAGGTTGGTACGATATCAACTGCTTGACACTGAATTTTGGGAGAAACACATTTCTCGGTTCAAGACGCTGAATTTGAAACAAATTCAATACCGATTGGTTGGAACTAGAATTCTGTTATGAGAGAAAGTGTTTGAGATTCGATATGCTGTCACAATAATAAGTTGTTGAAACTCTACTTCTCGTATGGATAAAATTGTTGATTTTGGAGCCGCTGATACCAATATTGACTTCCTGAAACTCAATTTCAAACTAGGAGATACATTTTGGGAAACTGGAGAGTGGTATCAATGAATGACTTATTTCATTTTAGGTAAGAGTTACAATTTTTTGAAATTCAATAGACTGGAAAATATAAGCTGTTTGAAACAGATTTTTTGTTGACGATACAACTCTTGAGCTTGAGCGTTGCTCTGATATATTTTTCTATCACCAAGTTTCAAGAATGAGTAAAAAAATGTCTTGAGTCTTGAGATGCTGTTACACTATACATGTTTTCAAATTCTGATATGATAACAGATTTGAGAATTTCCTGCAGTTTGATATGAATTTCTTGAAACCGAGTTGCAAATAAATATTACTCGTTTTTACATTCCGTATGATCCATATGACACAAATGTTTTGAAAGCAAGTCTCTGGTGTGAGATAGAAATACCTTTGCTTCGAGAT
Source organism: Eonycteris spelaea (assembly GCA_003508835.1). Lineage (NCBI taxonomy): Eukaryota > Metazoa > Chordata > Mammalia > Chiroptera > Pteropodidae > Eonycteris > Eonycteris spelaea. Next base: position 749,894 of record PUFA01000374.1, on the reverse strand, counting down.
GCTGAAGCACATATTTTGAAAGTCTTCTTCTGATGATATTGTTTGAGAAATGACATTCTGGTGCAATATGAATTAGCAGACACCAAGTTTCAAATGATATATAGCTACTTTGGAATTAAGTTGGTCGTGTGACAGGAATATTTTGAGACCAATTTCCTCGTGTGCTTAAATTACTTATGATGAAATGCTGGTTCTTTATTAATATTTTTGAAAATCTGTATGATGACTGTCTTTGAGAATTGACATGGTGGTGTTACATGAATTTTTGACACCCGAGTTTCAAATGAAACATGTATGTTTGAAATTTAGCTGCTCAAGTCACACAATTATTTTGAAACCATGGTTCTGTATGACCTAAAAGTTTTGAATTTTTCAGATGCTATATGTATAAACTATTTGATAATCAGGTGATGACATTCTCTGAGAATTGATATGCTGTGTGATATGAATTTCTCGAACTGAATTTAAAATGAAACACAAATATATATATTAGAAATTCAGTATCTCATATAACAGAAATATTTTGAAACCATGTTACTGGTATGAGATAAATGTCTTGAACTTCAAGATGCTGTATATCATAAATTTTTTGAAAATCTTCTATGATGACGTTCTTTGAAGAATTGACATGCTGGCGTGAATGATTGCGGACACTGATTTCAATGAATATAGATCTTTTTGGAACTCGGTATGGTCATATAAGAGGAAACATCTGGAAAGCCGTTGCCGGTTACTATAAATAGACTGACTCTTCATGCTGGTCATGTATTACTATTTTTAAAATCTCCGATGATGCCAATCTTGAATTGACATGCTGGTGTGTATATGATTGCTCGGCAAGATTTAATAGAATATAGCTCTTTTTCGAACTCGGTATGGTCATGTAAAGAAGATGTGGAAAGCCATTGCAGCGGTTACTAAAAATAGACTGAGCTCTTAATGCTGGTCATGTATACTATTTTAAAATCTCGGATGTTGCCAGTCTTTGAGAATTGACATGCTTGGTGTGATATGATTTGCTAGACACCGATTTAAATGAAGATAGCTCTTTTTCGAACTCGGTCTGTGATATAAGAGGAACTGTGGCAAGCCGTTGCCGGTTACTATAAATAGACTGAGATCCACATGCTGGTTATGTATTACTATTTTAAAATCTCGGATGTTACCAGTCTTTGAGAATTGACATGCTGGTGTGATATGATTTGCTAACACCGATTTAAATGAATATAGCTCTTTTTCGAAACTCGGTTGGTCATGTAAGAGGAACATGTGGCAAGCCGTTGCCGCTTACTATAAATAGACTGAGCTCTTCATGCTGGTCATGTACTAAATATTTTTAAATCTCTGATGATGCCAGTCTCTGAGAATTGAATGCTGGTTGATATGAATTGCTAGACACCGAGTTTCAGATGAAACATGTACATTTTTGAAATTAAATAGGCTCATATCACAAAAAGTTTTTAAAAATTCATTTTATTGGGGTAACATTGCTGAATCCAATTCTATAATTTCCGGTGTAACATTATAATTTGACACTTTGTATATTCTATTGCATGCTTACCACCCAAAGTCCGGTTTTCCGTCAGCTACCATGCATTTATCTCTTTTATCCACTTGCTTTCCTTCTACCCCTTATATTTGACTTCCTTTCACCGTCTACCTCCCCGCTCCTTCCCCTCCCCCTGCCCTCTGGTCCACCACTAGTCTATTCCATGAGCCTCTGTGTGTCCTCTCCATTGTTACTTTAGCTTATTCCCCACATAGAAGTGATATCATGTGATTTTCCATGTTTTCTGTCTGATTCATTTCCTTAGCATGATGTCCAAAGGTTTTGAAGCCAAGTTCTGATATGAGAAAAATGTCTTAAGCTTCAAGATGCTGTTACAGTAGAATTCTTTGAAAATCTAGTGAGATGCTGGTGTGAAATTCACATCTCAATACCGAGTTTCAAGTGAAATATAAAATGTTTGGAGTTCAGTATAGTCATATACCAAAATAGTTTGAAAACAAATTCTTGGTATGATATATTCTGAACTCGATGCTCTTAGTGGATAAAGCAACCAATTTCAAAATTGTATGCTTACATTCTTTGTGAATTTGCATGCTGGTGTTATAATTTCAGTCCGAGTTTCAATGAATCACAAATAGTTTGAAATTCAGTACAGTTTGTAACACAAATAATTTGAAAGCCAGTTGCTGGTATGCGATTAAAACTTGACTTCTATATGCAGGTATGGTATAAATTGTTGAATATCTGGCATAATGAGCTTTTTCTGAGAACTGACAACTGGTGCATATGAACTTCTCAAACCGAATTTCCAATGAAATAGTTATAGTTTGAATTTTTCAGTACACTCATAAGACACAAACATTGGAAAGCTTTTTCTGGTAGAGAAAATATATTGAGCTTTAAGATGCACTCATGGTATCAATGATTTCCAAAGTCAGGATGCGCATTTTGGAGATCAGAAATGTTTTGTTACATGAAGTTTTCGAAACGAGCTCAAAGGAAACATAATTTTTGTATCATAGATATTTTTTGAATCAACATGTCTGGTATGAGATCAAGGATTTGAGCTTTAAGGATTGCCCATGAAAGGAGCCATCGGGCGCAAAGCCGACATCAGAATCTCCTTCAACAGAAACCCACACACATGTTTGGACAACCATCCAATATGTCCTCTGCACACGTCGAGCTTTCCCTCTGTGACATATATCATCCCCTCATGTACGAGGAACATAACCACACATCCATCACCAGGTTCCATGGCTTTGTGCCTTAAGAAGGAAATCAATGGAATTCTCAGAGAGCGTGACAGTGTGTTCGTTTGCTTCAGTCCCCAGAGACATCTCGCCTCTGAGAGCCAGCCTTCTACCAATTGACTGGAGGAGGGACTCCTGCTGCCCACGCCCCCCCATTTGCAACTCCCACCAAAACGTCAAGAAACCTTTGGGCTCCGGCCAGTGAGCTCCCTTCGCGGTGCTCCCCAGCAACGTGAACAATGACCGCCCACCGGAATGTTCTGAGAGCGGGAGAGGGTGACTGACTGCAAGGAGACTGTACCTGCCATCACACGTCTTTCACAACATCCGTCCTCGTGCTGAACCAAAATCTAGCAGAGGAAGCAATGCTACTGAACTGAGATCGATTTTTCTGAGATTTAGAGGTTGGTACGATATCAACTGCTACAACGAATTTTGGGAGAAGACACATTTCTCGCGGTTCAAGACGCTGAATTTGAAAACAAATTCAATACCGATTGGTGGAACTGAGATTCTGTTATGAGAGAAAGTGTTTGAGATTCGATATGCTGTCACAATAATAAGTTGTTGAAAACTCTACTTCTCGTATGGGATAAAATTGTTGATTTTGGAGCGCTGATACAATATTGACTTCCTGAAACTCAATTCAACTAGGAGATACATTTTGGGAAACTGAGTGTTCGGGTATCATATGAATGACTTGATTTCATTTTTTAGGAAGAGTTACAATTTTTGAAATTCAATAGACTGGAAAATATAAGCTTTTGAAACAGTATTTTTTGTTGACGATACAACTCTTGAGCTTTGAGCTGTTGCTCTGATATTTTCTATCACCAAGTTTCAAGAATGAGGTAAAAAAATGTCTTGAGTTTGAGATGCTGTTACACTATACATGTTTCAAATTCTGATATGATAACAGATTTTGAGAATTTGCCTGCAGGTTTGATATGAATTCTTGAAACCGAGTTGCAAATGAAAATATTACTCTTTTTACATTCCGTATGATCATATGACACAAATGTTTTGAAAGCAAGTCTCTGGTGTGAGATAGATAAAATACCTTGTGCTTCGAGATGCTAAGCACATATTTGAAAGTCTTCTCTGATATATGTTTGAGAAATGACATTCTGGTGCAATATGAATTAGCAACACCAAGTTTCAAATGATATATAGCTACTTTTGGAATTAAGTATTGGTCGTGTGACAGGAATATTTTGAGACAATTTCCTCGTGTGCTTAAATTACTTATGATGAAATGCTGGTTCTTTATTAATATTTGAAAATCTGGTATGATGACGTCTTTGAGAATTGACACATGGTGTTACATGAATTTTTGACACCGAGTTTCAAATGAAAACATGTATGTTTGAATTCTAGCTGCTCAAGTCACACAATTATTTTGAAACCATGGTTCTGGTATGACCTAAAAGTTTTGAATTTTCAGATGCTATTATGGTATAAACTATTTGATAATCAGGGTGATGACATTCTCTGAGAATTGATATGCTGGGTGATATGAATTTCTCGAACTGAATTTAAAATGAAACACAAATATATATATATTAGAAATTCAGTATGCTCATATAACAGAAATATTTTGAAACCATGTTATGGTATGAGATAAATGTCTTGAACTTCAAGATGCTGGTATATCATAAATTTTTTGAAAATCTTCTATGAATGACTTCTTTGAGAATTGACATGCTGGCGTGATATATATTTGCTGGACACTGATTTCAATGATATAGATCTTTTGGAACTCGGTATGTCATATAAGAGGAACATCTGGAAAGCCGTTGCGGTTACTATAAATAGACTGAGCTCTTCATGCTGTCATGTATTACTATTTTTAAAATCTCCGATGATGCCAATCTTTGAGAATTGACATGCTGGGTGATATGATTTGCTCGGCAACGATTTAAATGAATATAGCTCTTTTTCGAACTCGGTGGTCATGTAAGAGGAAACATGTGGAAAGCCATTGCCGGTTACTAAAATAGACTGAGATCCAATGCTTATGTATTACTATTTTAAAATCTCGGATGTTACCAGTCTTTGAGAATTGACATGCTGGTGTGATATGATTTGCTAGACACCGATTTAAATGAATATAGCTCTTTTTCGAACTCGGTGTGGTCATGTAAGAGGAACATGTGGCAAGCCGTTGCCGCTTACTATAAATAGACTGAGCTCTTCATGCTGGTCATGTACTAATATTTTTAAAATCTCTGATGATGCCAGTCTCTGAGAATTGACATGCTGGTGTGATATGAATTGCTAGACACCGAGTTTCAGATGAAACATGTACATTTTTGAAATTAAATAGGCTCATATCACAAAAAGTTTTTAAAATTCATTTTATTGGGGTAACATTGCTGAATCCAATTCTATAATTTTCCGGTGTACATTATAATTTGACATTTGTATATTCTATTGCATGCTTACCACCCAAAGTCCGGTTTCCGTCAGCTACCATGCATTTGATCTCTTTTATCCACTTTGCTTTCCTTCTACCCCTTATATTTGATTCCTTTCACCGTCTACCTCCCCGCTCCTTCCCCTCCCCCTGCCCTCTGGTCACCACTAGTCTATGTCCATGAGCCTCTGTTTGTCCTCTCCATTGTTACTTTTAGGCTTATTCCCCACATAGAAGTGATATCATGTGATTTCCATGTTTTCTGTCTGATTCATTTCACTTAGCATGATGTCCAAAGGTTTTGAAGCCAAGTTTCTGATATGAGAAAAATGTCTTAAGCTTCAAGATGCTGTACAGTAGAATTCTTTTGAAAATCTAGTGAGATGCTGGTGTGAAATTCACATCTCAATACCGAGTTTCAAGTGAAATATAAATGTTTTGGAGTTCAGTATAGTCATATACCCACATAGTTTGAAAACAAATTCTTGGTATGATATATTCTGAACTCGATGCTCTTAGTGGATAAGCGAACCAATTTTCAAAATTGGTATGCTTACATTCTTTGTGAATTTGCATGCTGGTGTTATAATTTTTCAGTCCGAGTTTCAAATGAATCACAAATAGTTTTGAAATTCAGTACAGTTTTGTAACACAAATAATTTGAAAGCCAGTTGCTGGTATGCGATTAAAACTTGAGCTTCTATATGCAGGTATGGTATAAATTTTTTGAATATCTGGCATAATGAGCTTTTTCTGAGAACTGACATACTGGTGTCATATGAACTTCTTCAACCGAATTTCCAATGAAATAGTTATAGTTTTGAATTTTTCAGTACACTCATAAGACACAAACATTTGGAAAGCTTTTTCTGGTAGGAGAGAAATATATTGAGCTTTAAGATGCACTCATGGTATCAGTGATTTCCAAGTCAGGATGCGCATTGTTGGAGATCAGAAATGCTTTTGTTACATGAAGTTTTCGAAACCGAGCTTCAAAGGAAACATAATTTTTTGTATCATAGATATTTTTTGAAATCAAATGTCTGGTATGAGATCAAGGATTTGAGCTTTAAGGATTGCCCATGAAAGGAGCCATCTGGCGCAAAGCCGACATCAGAATCTCCTTCAACAGAAACCCACACACATGTTTGGACAACCGCATCCAATATGTCTCTGCACACGTCGAGCTTTCCTCTGTGACATATATCATCCCCTCATGTACGAGGAACATAACCACTACATCCATCACCAGTTCCATGGCTTTGTGCCTTAAGAAGGAAATCATGGAATTCTCAGAGAGCGTGACAGTGTGTTCGTTTGCTTCAGTCCCCAGGAGGACATCTCGGCCTCTGAGAGCCAGCCTTTTCTACAATTGACTGGAGGGAGGGACTCCTGCTGCCCACCCCCCATTGCAACTCCCACCTAAACGTCAACAGAAACCTTTGGGCTCCTGGCCAGTGAGCTCCCTTCGCGGTGCTCCCCAGCAACGTGAACATGACCGCCCACCGGATGTTCTGAGAGCGGGGAGGGTGACTGACTGCAAGGAGACTGTACCTGCCATCAACACGTCTTTCACACATCCGTCCTCGTGCTGAACCAAAAATGCTAGCAGAGGAAGCATGCTACTGAACTGAGATCGATTTCTGAGATTTGAGAGGTTGGTACGATATCAACTGCTTGACACTGAATTTTGGGAGAAGACACATTTCTCGCGGTTCAAGACGCTGAATTTGAAAACAAATTCAATACCGATTGGTTGGAACTGAGATTCTGTTATGAGAGAAAGTGTTTGAGATTCGATATGCTGTCACAATAATAAGTTGTTGAAACTCTACTTCTCGTATGGGATAAAATTGTTGATTTTGGAGCCGCTGATACAATATTGACTTCCTGAAACTCAATTTCAACTAGGAGATACATTTTGGGAAACTGGAGATGTTGGTATCATATGAATGACTTGATTTCATTTTTAGGTAAGAGTTACAATTTTTGAAATTCAATAGACTGGAAAATATAAGCTTTTGGAAACAGTATTTTTTGTTGACGATACAACTCTTGAGCTTTGAGCTGTTGCTCTGATATATTTTTCTATCACCAAGTTTCAAGAATGAGGTAAAAAAATGTCTTGAGTCTTGAGATGCTGTTACACTATACATGTTTTCAAATTCTGATATGATAACAGATTTTGAGAATTTGCCTGCAGGTTTGATATGAATTTCTTGAAACCGAGTTGCAAATGAAATATTACTCGTTTTTACATTCCGTATGATCATATGACACAAATGTTTTGAAAGCAAGTCTCTGGTGTGAGATAGATAAATACCTTGTGCTTCGAGATGCTGAAGCACATATTTTGAAAGTCTTCTCTGATGATATTGTTTGAGAAATGACATTCTGGTGCAATATGAATTAGCAGACACCAAGTTTCAAATGATATATAGCTACTTTTGGAATTAAGTTTGGTCGTGTGACAGGAATATTTTGAGACCAATTTCCTCGTGTGCTTAAATTACTTATGATGAAATGCTGGTTCTTTATTAATATTTTGAAAATCTGGTATGATGACTGTCTTTGAGAATTGACATGGTGGTGTTACATGAATTTTTGACACCGAGTTTCAAATGAAACATGTATGTTTGAAATTTAGCTGCTCAAGTCACACAATTATTTTGAAACCATGGTTCTGGTATGACCTAAAAGTTTTGAATTTTCAGATGCTATTATGGTATAAACTATTTGATAATCAGGGTGATGACATTCTCTGAGAATTGATATGCTGGTGTGATATGAATTTCTCGAACTGAATTTAAAATGAAACACAAATATATATATATTAGAAATTCAGTATGCTCATATAACAGAAATATTTTGAAACCATGTTACTGGTATGAGATAAATGTCTTGAACTTCAAGATGCTGGTATATCATAAATTTTTTGAAAATCTTCTATGATGACGTTCTTTGAGAATTGACATGCTGGCGTGATATGATTTGCTGGACACTGATTTCAATGAATATAGATCTTTTTGGAACTCGGTATGGTCATATAAGAGGAACATCTGGAAAGCCGTTGCCGGTTACTATAAATAGACTGAGCTCTTCATGCTGGTCATGTATTACTATTTTTAAAATCTCCGATGATGCCAATCTTTAGATTGACATGCTGGTGTGATATGATTTGCTCGGCAACGATTTAAATGAATATAGCTCTTTTTCGAACTCGGTATGGTCATGTAAGAGGAAGATGTGGAAAGCCATTGCAGGTTACTAAAAATAGACTGAGCTCTTAATGCTGGTCATGTATTACTATTTTAAAATCTCGGATGTTGCCAGTCTTTGAGAATTGACATGCTGGTGTGATATGATTTGCTAGAACCGATTTAAATGAATATAGCTCTTTTTCGAACTCGGTCTGGTGATATAAGAGGAACATGTGGCAAGCCGTTGCCGGTTACTATAAATAGACTGAGATCCACATGCTGGTTATGTATTACTATTTTTAAAATCTCGGATGTTACCAGTCTTTGAGAATTGACATGCTGGTGTGATATGATTTGCTAGACACCGATTTAAATGAATATAGCTCTTTTCGAACTCGGTGTGGTCATGTAAGAGGAACATGTGGCAAGCCGTTGCCGCTTACTATAAATAGACTGAGCTCTTCATGCTGGTCATGTACTAATATTTTTAAAAATCTCTGATGATGCCAGTCTCTGAGAATTGACATGCTGGTGTGATATGAATTGCTAGACACCGAGTTTCAGATGAAACATGTACATTTTTGAAATTAAATAGGCTCATATCACAAAAAGTTTTTAAAATTCATTTTATTGGGGTAACATTGCTGAATCCAATTCTATAATTTTCCGGTGTACATTATAATTTGACATTTGTATATTCTATTGCATGCTTACCACCCAAAGTCCGGTTTCCGTCAGCTACCATGCATTTGATCTCTTTTATCCACTTTGCTTTCCTTCTACCCCTTATATTTGATTCCTTTCACCGTCTACCTCCCCGCTCCTTCCCCTCCCCCTGCCCTCTGGTCACCACTAGTCTATGTCCATGAGCCTCTGTTTGTCCTCTCCATTTGTTACTTTTAGGCTTATTCCCCACATAGAAGTGATATCATGTGATTTTCCATGTTTTCTGTCTGATTCATTTCACTTAGCATGATGTCCAAAGGTTTTGAAGCCAAGTTTCTGATATGAGAAAAATGTCTTAAGCTTCAAGATGCTGTACAGTAGAATTCTTTTGAAAATCTAGTGAGATGCTGGTGTGAAATTCACATCTCAATACGAGTTTCAAGTGAAATATAAATGTTTTGGAGTTCAGTATAGTCATATACCCACATAGTTTGAAAACAAATTCTTGGTATGATATATTCTGAACTCGATGCTCTTAGTGGATAAGCGAACCAATTTTCAAAATTGGTATGCTTACATTCTTTGTGAATTTGCATGCTGGTGTTATAATTTTTCAGTCCGAGTTTCAAATGAATCACAAATAGTTTTGAAATTCAGTACAGTTTTGTAACACAAATAATTTGAAAGCCAGTTGCTGGTATGCGATTAAAACTTGAGCTTCTATATGCAGGTATGGTATAAATTTTTTGAATATCTGGCATAATGAGCTTTTTCTGAGAACTGACATACTGGTGTCATATGAACTTCTTCAACCGAATTTCCAATGAAATAGTTATAGTTTTGAATTTTTCAGTACACTCATAAGACACAAACATTTGGAAAGCTTTTTCTGGTAGGAGAGAAATATATTGAGCTTTAAGATGCACTCATGGTATCAATGATTTCCAAGTCAGGATGCGCATTGTTGGAGATCAGAAATGCTTTTGTTACATGAAGTTTTCGAAACCGAGCTTCAAAGGAAACATAATTTTTTGTATCATAGATATTTTTTGAAATCAAATGTCTGGTATGAGATCAAGGATTTGAGCTTTAAGGATTGCCCATGAAAGGAGCCATCTGGCGCAAAGCCGACATCAGAATCTCCTTCAACAGAAACCCACACACATGTTTGGACAACCGCATCCAATATGTCTCTGCACACGTCGAGCTTTCCTCTGTGACATATATCATCCCCTCATGTACGAGGAACATAACCACTACATCCATCACCAGTTCCATGGCTTTGTGCCTTAAGAAGGAAATCATGGAATTCTCAGAGAGCGTGACAGTGTGTTCGTTTGCTTCAGTCCCCAGGAGGACATCTCGGCCTCTGAGAGCCAGCCTTTTCTACAATTGACTGGAGGGAGGGACTCCTGCTGCCCACGCCCCCCATTGCAACTCCCACCTAAACGTCAACAGAAACCTTTGGGCTCCTGGCCAGTGAGCTCCCTTCGCGGTGCTCCCCAGCAACGTGAACATGACCGCCCACCGGATGTTCTGAGAGCGGGAGGGTGACTGACTGCAAGGAGACTGTACCTGCCATCAACACGTCTTTCACACATCCGTCCTCGTGCTGAACCAAAATGCTAGCAGAGGAAGCATGCTACTGAACTGAGATCGATTTCTGAGATTTGAGAGGTTGGTACGATATCAACTGCTTGACACTGAATTTTGGAGAAGACACATTTCTCGCGGTTCAAGACGCTGAATTTGAAAACAAATTCAATACCGATTGGTTGGAACTGAGATTCTGTTATGAGAGAAAGTGTTTGAGATTCGATATGCTGTCACAATAATAAGTTGTTGAAACTCTACTTCTCGTATGGGATAAAATTGTTGATTTTGGAGCCGCTGATACAATATTGACTTCCTGAAACTCAATTTCAACTAGGAGATACATTTTGGGAAACTGGAGATGTTGGTATCATATGAATGACTTGATTTCATTTTTAGGTAAGAGTTACAATTTTTGAAATTCAATAGACTGGAAAATATAAGCTTTTGGAAACAGTATTTTTTGTTGACGATACAACTCTTGAGCTTTGAGCTGTTGCTCTGATATATTTCTATCACCAAGTTTCAAGAATGAGGTAAAAAAATGTCTTGAGTCTTGAGATGCTGTTACACTATACATGTTTTCAAATTCTGATATGATAACAGTTTTGAGAATTTGCCTGCAGGTTTGATATGAATTTCTTGAAACCGAGTTGCAAATGAAATATTACTCGTTTTTACATTCCGTATGATCATATGACACAAATGTTTTGAAAGCAAGTCTCTGGTGTGAGATAGATAAATACCTTGTGCTTCGAGATGCTGAAGCACATATTTTGAAAGTCTTCTCTGATGATATTGTTTGAGAAATGACATTCTGGTGCAATATGAATTAGCAGACACCAAGTTTCAAATGATATATAGCTACTTTTGGAATTAAGTTTGGTCGTGTGACAGGAATATTTTGAGACCAATTTCCTCGTGTGCTTAAATTACTTATGATGAAATGCTGGTTCTTTATTAATATTTTGAAAATCTGGTATGATGACTGTCTTTGAGAATTGACATGGTGGTGTTACATGAATTTTTGACACCGAGTTTCAAATGAAACATGTATGTTTGAAATTTAGCTGCTCAAGTCACACAATTATTTTGAAACCATGGTTCTGGTATGACCTAAAAGTTTTGAATTTTCAGATGCTATTATGGTATAAACTATTTGATAATCAGGGTGATGACATTCTCTGAGAATTGATATGCTGGTGTGATATGAATTTCTCGAACTGAATTTAAAATGAAACACAAATATATATATATTAGAAATTCAGTATGCTCATATAACAGAAATATTTTGAAACCATGTTACTGGTATGAGATAAATGTCTTGAACTTCAAGATGCTGGTATATCATAAATTTTTTGAAAATCTTCTATGATGACGTTCTTTGAGAATTGACATGCTGGCGTGATATGATTTGCTGGACACTGATTTCAATGAATATAGATCTTTTTGGAACTCGGTATGGTCATATAAGAGGAACATCTGGAAAGCCGTTGCCGGTTACTATAAATAGACTGAGCTCTTCATGCTGGTCATGTATTACTATTTTTAAAATCTCCGATGATGCCAATCTTTGAGAATTGACATGCTGGTGTGATATGATTTGCTCGGCAACGATTTAAATGAATATAGCTCTTTTTCGAACTCGGTATGGTCATGTAAGAGGAAGATGTGGAAAGCCATTGCAGGTTACTAAAATAGACTGAGCTCTTAATGCTGGTCATGTATTACTATTTTAAAATCTCGATGTTGCCAGTCTTTGAGAATTGACATGCTGGTGTGATATGATTTGCTAGACACCGATTTAAATGAATATAGCTCTTTTTCGAACTCGGTCTGGTGATATAAGAGGAACATGTGGCAAGCCGTTGCCGGTTACTATAAATAGACTGAGATCCACATGCTGGTTATGTATTACTATTTTTAAAATCTCGGATGTTACCAGTCTTTGAGAATTGACATGCTGGTGTGATATGATTTGCTAGACACCGATTTAAATGAATATAGCTCTTTTTCGAACTCGGTGTGGTCATGTAAGAGGAACATGTGGCAAGCCGTTGCCGCTTACTATAAATAGACTGAGCTCTTCATGCTGGTCATGTACTAATATTTTTAAAATCTCTGATGATGCCAGTCTCTGAGAATTGACATGCTGGTGTGATATGAATTGCTAGACACCGAGTTTCAGATGAAACATGTACATTTTTGAAATTAAATAGGCTCATATCACAAAAAGTTTTTAAAATTCATTTTATTGGGGTAACATTGCTGAATCCAATTCTATAATTTTCCGGTGTACATTATAATTTGACATTTGTATATTCTATTGCATGCTTACCACCCAAAGTCCGGTTTCCGTCAGCTACCATGCATTTGATCTCTTTTATCCACTTTGCTTTCCTTCTACCCCTTATATTTGATTCCTTTCACCGTCTACCTCCCCGCTCCTTCCCCTCCCCCTGCCCTCTGGTCACCACTAGTCTATGTCCATGAGCCTCTGTTTGTCCTCTCCATTTGTTACTTTTAGGCTTATTCCCCACATAGAAGTGATATCATGTGATTTTCCATGTTTTCTGTCTGATTCATTTCACTTAGCATGATGTCCAAAGGTTTTGAAGCCAAGTTTCTGATATGAGAAAAATGTCTTAAGCTTCAAGATGCTGTACAGTAGAATTCTTTTGAAAATCTAGTGAGATGCTGGTGTGAAATTCACATCTCAATACCGAGTTTCAAGTGAAATATAAATGTTTTGGAGTTCAGTATAGTCATATACCCACATAGTTTGAAAACAAATTCTTGGTATGATATATTCTGAACTCGATGCTCTTAGTGGATAAGCGAACCAATTTTCAAAATTGGTATGCTTACATTCTTTGTGAATTTGCATGCTGGTGTTATAATTTTTCAGTCCGAGTTTCAAATGAATCACAAATAGTTTTGAAATTCAGTACAGTTTTGTAACACAAATAATTTGAAAGCCAGTTGCTGGTATGCGATTAAAACTTGAGCTTCTATATGCAGGTATGGTATAAATTTTTTGAATATCTGGCATAATGAGCTTTTTCTGAGAACTGACATACTGGTGTCATATGAACTTCTTCAACCGAATTTCCAATGAAATAGTTATAGTTTTGAATTTTTCAGTACACTCATAAGACACAAACATTTGGAAAGCTTTTTCTGGTAGGAGAGAAATATATTGAGCTTTAAGATGCACTCATGGTATCAATGATTTCCAAGTCAGGATGCGCATTGTTGGAGATCAGAAATGCTTTTGTTACATGAAGTTTTCGAAACCGAGCTTCAAAGGAAACATAATTTTTTGTATCATAGATATTTTTTGAAATCAAATGTCTGGTATGAGATCAAGGATTTGAGCTTTAAGGATTGCCCATGAAAGGAGCCATCTGGCGCAAAGCCGACATCAGAATCTCCTTCAACAGAAACCCACACACATGTTTGGACAACCGCATCCAATATGTCTCTGCACACGTCGAGCTTTCCTCTGTGACATATATCATCCCCTCATGTACGAGGAACATAACCACTACATCCATCACCAGTTCCATGGCTTTGTGCCTTAAGAAGGAAATCATGGAATTCTCAGAGAGCGTGACAGTGTGTTCGTTTGCTTCAGTCCCCAGGAGGACATCTCGGCCTCTGAGAGCCAGCCTTTTCTACAATTGACTGGAGGGAGGGACTCCTGCTGCCCACGCCCCCCATTGCAACTCCCACCTAAACGTCAACAGAAACCTTTGGGCTCCTGGCCAGTGAGCTCCCTTCGCGGTGCTCCCCAGCAACGTGAACATGACCGCCCACCGGATGTTCTGAGAGCGGGGAGGGTGACTGACTGCAAGGAGACTGTACCTGCCATCAACACGTCTTTCACACATCCGTCCTCGTGCTGAACCAAAATGCTAGCAGAGGAAGCATGCTACTGAACTGAGATCGATTTCTGAGATTTGAGAGGTTGGTACGATATCAACTGCTTGACACTGAATTTTGGGAGAAGACACATTTCTCGCGGTTCAAGACGCTGAATTTGAAAACAAATTCAATACCGATTGGTTGGAACTGAGATTCTGTTATGAGAGAAAGTGTTTGAGATTCGATATGCTGTCACAATAATAAGTTGTTGAAACTCTACTTCTCGTATGGGATAAAATTGTTGATTTTGGAGCCGCTGATACAATATTGACTTCCTGAAACTCAATTTCAACTAGGAGATACATTTTGGGAAACTGGAGATGTTGGTATCATATGAATGACTTGATTTCATTTTTAGGTAAGAGTTACAATTTTTGAAATTCAATAGACTGGAAAATATAAGCTTTTGGAAACAGTATTTTTTGTTGACGATACAACTCTTGAGCTTTGAGCTGTTGCTCTGATATATTTTTCTATCACCAAGTTTCAAGAATGAGGTAAAAAAATGTCTTGAGTCTTGAGATGCTGTTACACTATACATGTTTTCAAATTCTGATATGATAACAGATTTTGAGAATTTGCCTGCAGGTTTGATATGAATTTCTTGAAACCGAGTTGCAAATGAAATATTACTCGTTTTTACATTCCGTATGATCATATGACACAAATGTTTTGAAAGCAAGTCTCTGGTGTGAGATAGATAAATACCTTGTGCTTCGAGATGCTGAAGCACATATTTTGAAAGTCTTCTCTGATGATATTGTTTGAGAAATGACATTCTGGTGCAATATGAATTAGCAGACACCAAGTTTCAAATGATATATAGCTACTTTTGGAATTAAGTTTGGTCGTGTGACAGGAATATTTTGAGACCAATTTCCTCGTGTGCTTAAATTACTTATGATGAAATGCTGGTTCTTTATTAATATTTTGAAAATCTGGTATGATGACTGTCTTTGAGAATTGACATGGTGGTGTTACATGAATTTTTGACACCGAGTTTCAAATGAAACATGTATGTTTGAAATTTAGCTGCTCAAGTCACACAATTATTTTGAAACCATGGTTCTGGTATGACCTAAAAGTTTTGAATTTTCAGATGCTATTATGGTATAAACTATTTGATATCAGAGGTGACATTCCTGAGATTGATATGCTGGTGTGATATGAATTTCTCGAACTGAATTTAAAATGAAACACAAATATATATATATTAGAAATTCAGTATGCTCATATAACAGAAATATTTTGAAACCATGTTACTGGTATGAGATAAATGTCTTGAACTTCAAGATGCTGGTATATCATAAATTTTTTGAAAATCTTCTATGATGACGTTCTTTGAGAATTGACATGCTGGCGTGATATGATTTGCTGGACACTGATTTCAATGAATATAGATCTTTTTGGAACTCGGTATGGTCATATAAGAGGAACATCTGGAAAGCCGTTGCCGGTTACTATAAATAGACTGAGCTCTTCATGCTGGTCATGTATTACTATTTTTAAAATCTCCGATGATGCCAATCTTTGAGAATTGACATGCTGGTGTGATATGATTTGCTCGGCAACGATTTAAATGAATATAGCTCTTTTTCGAACTCGGTATGGTCATGTAAGAGGAAGATGTGGAAAGCCATTGCAGGTTACTAAAAATAGACTGAGCTCTTAATGCTGGTCATGTATTACTATTTTAAAATCTCGGATGTTGCCAGTCTTTGAGAATTGACATGCTGGTGTGATATGATTTGCTAGACACCGATTTAAATGAATATAGCTCTTTTTCGAACTCGGTCTGGTGATATAAGAGGAACATGTGGCAAGCCGTTGCCGGTTACTATAAATAGACTGAGATCCACATGCTGGTTATGTATTACTATTTTTAAAATCTCGGATGTTACCAGTCTTTGAGAATTGACATGCTGGTGTGATATGATTTGCTAGACACCGATTTAAATGAATATAGCTCTTTTTCGAACTCGGTGTGGTCATGTAAGAGGAACATGTGGCAAGCCGTTGCCGCTTACTATAAATAGACTGAGCTCTTCATGCTGGTCATGTACTAATATTTTTAAAATCTCTGATGATGCCAGTCTCTGAGAATTGACATGCTGGTGTGATATGAATTGCTAGACACCGAGTTTCAGATGAAACATGTACATTTTTGAAATTAAATAGGCTCATATCACAAAAAGTTTTTAAAATTCATTTTATTGGGGTAACATTGCTGAATCCAATTCTATAATTTTCCGGTGTACATTATAATTTGACATTTGTATATTCTATTGCATGCTTACCACCCAAAGTCCGGTTTCCGTCAGCTACCATGCATTTGATCTCTTTTATCCACTTTGCTTTCCTTCTACCCCTTATATTTGATTCCTTTCACCGTCTACCTCCCCGCTCCTTCCCCTCCCCCTGCCCTCTGGTCACCACTAGTCTATGTCCATGAGCCTCTGTTTGTCCTCTCCATTTGTTACTTTTAGGCTTATTCCCCACATAGAAGTGATATCATGTGATTTTCCATGTTTTCTGTCTGATTCATTTCACTTAGCATGATGTCCAAAGGTTTTGAAGCCAAGTTTCTGATATGAGAAAAATGTCTTAAGCTTCAAGATGCTGTACAGTAGAATTCTTTTGAAAATCTAGTGAGATGCTGGTGTGAAATTCACATCTCAATACCGAGTTTCAAGTGAAATATAAATGTTTTGGAGTTCAGTATAGTCATATACCCACATAGTTTGAAAACAAATTCTTGGTATGATATATTCTGAACTCGATGCTCTTAGTGGATAAGCGAACCAATTTTCAAAATTGGTATGCTTACATTCTTTGTGAATTTGCATGCTGGTGTTATAATTTTTCAGTCCGAGTTTCAAATGAATCACAAATAGTTTTGAAATTCAGTACAGTTTTGTAACACAAATAATTTGAAAGCCAGTTGCTGGTATGCGATTAAAACTTGAGCTTCTATATGCAGGTATGGTATAAATTTTTTGAATATCTGGCATAATGAGCTTTTTCTGAGAACTGACATACTGGTGTCATATGAACTTCTTCAACCGAATTTCCAATGAAATAGTTATAGTTTTGAATTTTTCAGTACACTCATAAGACACAAACATTTGGAAAGCTTTTTCTGGTAGGAGAGAAATATATTGAGCTTTAAGATGCACTCATGGTATCAATGATTTCCAAGTCAGGATGCGCATTGTTGGAGATCAGAAAGGCTTTTGTTACATGAAGTTTTCGAAACCGAGCTTCAAAGGAAACATAATTTTTTGTATCATAGATATTTTTTGAAATCAAATGTCTGGTATGAGATCAAGGATTTGAGCTTTAAGGATTGCCCATGAAAGGAGCCATCTGGCGCAAAGCCGACATCAGAATCTCCTTCAACAGAAACCCACACACATGTTTGGACAACCGCATCCAATATGTCTCTGCACACGTCGAGCTTTCCTCTGTGACATATATCATCCCCTCATGTACGAGGAACATAACCACTACATCCATCACCAGTTCCATGGCTTTGTGCCTTAAGAAGGAAATCATGGAATTCTCAGAGAGCGTGACAGTGTGTTCGTTTGCTTCAGTCCCCAGGAGGACATCTCGGCCTCTGAGAGCCAGCCTTTTCTACAATTGACTGGAGGGAGGGACTCCTGCTGCCCACGCCCCCCATTGCAACTCCCACCTAAACGTCAACAGAAACCTTTGGGCTCCTGGCCAGTGAGCTCCCTTCGCGGTGCTCCCCAGCAACGTGAACATGACCGCCCACCGGATGTTCTGAGAGCGGGGAGGGTGACTGACTGCAAGGAGACTGTACCTGCCATCAACACGTCTTTCACACATCCGTCCTCGTGCTGAACCAAAATGCTAGCAGAGGAAGCATGCTACTGAACTGAGATCGATTTCTGAGATTTGAGAGGTTGGTACGATATCAACTGCTTGACACTGAATTTTGGGAGAAGACACATTTCTCGCGGTTCAAGACGCTGAATTTGAAAACAAATTCAATACCGATTGGTTGGAACTGAGATTCTGTTATGAGAGAAAGTGTTTGAGATTCGATATGCTGTCACAATAATAAGTTGTTGAAACTCTACTTCTCGTATGGGATAAAATTGTTGATTTTGGAGCCGCTGATACAATATTGACTTCCTGAAACTCAATTTCAACTAGGAGATACATTTTGGGAAACTGGAGATGTTGGTATCATATGAATGACTTGATTTCATTTTTAGGTAAGAGTTACAATTTTTGAAATTCAATAGACTGGAAAATATAAGCTTTTGGAAACAGTATTTTTTGTTGACGATACAACTCTTGAGCTTTGAGCTGTTGCTCTGATATATTTTTCTATCACCAAGTTTCAAGAATGAGGTAAAAAAATGTCTTGAGTCTTGAGATGCTGTTACACTATACATGTTTTCAAATTCTGATATGATAACAGATTTTGAGAATTTGCCTGCAGGTTTGATATGAATTTCTTGAAACCGAGTTGCAAATGAAATATTACTCGTTTTTACATTCCGTATGATCATATGACACAAATGTTTTGAAAGCAAGTCTCTGGTGTGAGATAGATAAATACCTTGTGCTTCGAGATGCTGAAGCACATATTTTGAAAGTCTTCTCTGATGATATTGTTTGAGAAATGACATTCTGGTGCAATATGAATTAGCAGACACCAAGTTTCAAATGATATATAGCTACTTTTGGAATTAAGTTTGGTCGTGTGACAGGAATATTTTGAGACCAATTTCCTCGTGTGCTTAAATTACTTATGATGAAATGCTGGTTCTTTATTAATATTTTGAAAATCTGGTATGATGACTGTCTTTGAGAATTGACATGGTGGTGTTACATGAATTTTTGACACCGAGTTTCAAATGAAACATGTATGTTTGAAATTTAGCTGCTCAAGTCACACAATTATTTTGAAACCATGGTTCTGGTATGACCTAAAAGTTTTGAATTTTCAGATGCTATTATGGTATAAACTATTTGATAATCAGGGTGATGACATTCTCTGAGAATTGATATGCTGGTGTGATATGAATTTCTCGAACTGAATTTAAAATGAAACACAAATATATATATTAGAAATTCAGTATGCTCATATAACAGAAATATTTTGAAACCATGTTACTGGTATGAGATAAATGTCTTGAACTTCAAGATGCTGGTATATCATAAATTTTTTGAAAATATTCTATGATGACGTTCTTTGAGAATTGACATCTAGTATACTATGAATTTCTTGTACCGAGTCTCAAATAAATATAACCTATTTTGGGTATTCCATGTTGTGATAGAGAGAAATATTTTGAAAGTAAGTTCCTGGTATGCTATAAACAACGAATTAGAAATGCTGGTTCTGTGTTAATATTCTGAAAATCTGGTTTGATAACAATCTTTGAGAATTGATATGCAAGTGTGGCATTAAATTCGTGATATCTGCTTTCAAATGAAACAAAAATAATTTTGAATTTCAGTATGCTCATATAATACAAATAATTTGTAATCAAGTTTCCAGTGAAAATAAAAAACTTGAGCTTCGTGAATCTGCTACGTTGTCAATTTTTGAACATCTTCTATGATGACATTCTTTGAGATCTGAGATTCTGGTGCGATATCAATTTCTAGACACTGAGTTTCCAATGAAATATAGTTATTTTTGGAATCTGTATGCTAATACAACACAAATATTTTGAAATCAAGTTTCTCATATGAGCTCAATGACTTGAGCTTCGAGATGTGGTACGTCAGAAATTGTTTGAAAATGTTCTGTGATGACAAATATCTAGACACTGAGTTTCAAATGAAATATAGCTATTTTTGGAATTGTGGATGGTCATGTTGTTGCAGGAAGTGACACCCAAGAGAAGAATTTGGATGCTCAGACAACTTTCTTAGAGGAAGGAGAATTTATTTGCTGGCGGAGCACATGGGATTAACAACTCCATGCAGGAGCTAGCTCTAGTTGGATTTGGTACAATTTATAACTTTTGCGGTGCCCACACAAGGGGCATGTGCTTCCTTTGTCTGAGGTTTCACATGTGCCTCATTCCTCAGGATAGGAAGGTGGAGCTTCAGGTGGGGGCGCTGAGGCAGTGGGGGTGGAGGGAAAGGAATTTCCAGAGCACTGGTCTTACAGGTCGTATGTTTTGCAGAACCTGCGGCCCTCGCATCATCAGCACTACTATCGGATTCTTGAACAGAGAGGGGACCTGCTCAGTGGATTCCTATCCAAAAGCTGAGCTCTAATTGTAACATAACAAGAGGTTTTATACAGTCTTGTTATTCCTACACAGCTTACAGAGATGAGGAAGAAACATAAGTTGTTTGGCAAGCCATGAATCAAGCAACGTGAGCTGGAGAGTCCTTGAGGTAGGGGAGGCATCTATGGGAAACATGTTAGCAGAAGAGCACTGGGCAAAATGTGGGAGAGAGCAGTTTTAATTGGCCGAGTTGGTTATTTCTACAGTCCCTTTCCTTTGCATGTTTACAGATGCCTCCTCTCCTCTCTCATCTCTCCCCACCCCCCTTTGAGACTCTAGGGTGACCGCCACAATCCAGATATTCCTACTCAGTAATAACCGCCAAACATGGATGTGGAACCAGCCCATTCTGTGTCCTTGTTCCTTCTACAAATCTTGAGGTTGTTTCTTCTACATGTTCTTAGTTTTAGGACTTTTGCATATCTAGGATTCAGGTGATTCTCCATGACGGTTGTTCTGTAGTTTCGTTATAATTTTGAGGTGGCCATGAGAGGCGACATCACATAGTTGATCTATTTTGTTAATTCACCAGAAATCCCAATTTTCTGCATTTGCAAGTGGGTGTTCAGTTCTTTCAACACCACTCTTTGAAGACTCTGTGCTTTCCCATTGTATATTGCAGCTAATTTGTTGTCAATTAATTGACTGTATATGCACTTGGGTGTATTTCTGGGCGCTCTATTCCTTAGCACGGATCCACTGAACCATCAGAGATGGGGAGGGAGTCAAGGCCCTACAGCGTGTGGAGCCCTGAAAACTTGGAAAGGAAGGTAATGCCTCAGAGAATTGGAGACAACCTCTAAGGCAGATATCTCGTCCGGGGTCAGAGCTATTTCTCAAATGAATTCTTTCTTTATATAGTAAAGAATCTATGGTGTAATGTGCTGTTCCAAACATCATCCCAAACTTGTTCATTGAAGATTGAATTTTCTCACCAGTAGTTGGTTTGATGCTAAAGCTACTGAGATTTGGAAGTTGTATAGAAAGTCAACACGGCCAAACACGTCCAGTCCTTAAGTCTTCTCACCCCCAGGATCATGCAGCACACTCCTCTCTCAGCCTCAGACAAGGTGCTGACAACCCTGGGCAGTGGTCCCAGAGGTGCAAAAGGACCCTCAGGAACGGTTCCCTCTGTTTTGTTGTAAAGTGACAAGGCTTGTTACTTTTGCTGTCGAGGCTGGTATTTAAACCCTTTGTTTTGAACGATGTGGTTAAAGAGCCAAAGCATTGCCTGCCACACATTTCAAGGTCAACACATTACAGATGTCGCTACTGGGTGGTTGTTCCACTCATAGGCTTTCTTCCTTCCACGGTCCCTCTTAACCTATGCATGGGTCCCTTCTTCTATGACATCAGATTCAACACCACCTCGCAACCCAGCACTTGTATTCCTGGAAGGGCAGTCCCTGTGAAAAGGGTCTCTCAGACCACTGGCAGGTCCTGAGCCTGAGGCTGGGCAAAACATCAGCTGTAAAGATTCCCAAGTAAGGGGAAGGTCATTTCAGCAAGCTCAGGCCAGGCGAGTCTAGTGTGTTGACCATGGCCCAGGGCTCTGTGCGAGGTTCAGAAAGGGTGGTGAAAATAGTCATGTCTCTGAATGTGAATGCCAATGCTACTTCTGAATATTGAATGAAGGAAGTCCCCAGTGCAGCAACTGGCCTTCTTGTGACGATAACGGTTGATTATCGAGAAGCTCTTGCTTTGTAATCTGGAGCCTGTTCCTGGGAGGAAGTTAATCAAGCGAGACGTCGTTTGTGCCCCTTCAGAGCACCCTTTGCCTCAAGCACCTTCTCGCATCATGGGTGACTCTCCTCCTCCTGCCTCTGCTGCGACCAATTGCACGCTTCACCATCAAGGCACTAACTCCATTTAGTATCTTCAGAAAAAACGGTTTCTAAAGCTCAGGAAAGCTTCAATGGTCACACAGGGCAACTGACCTGGGAAGCCCCAACTTGCCTCACTGTTTCTATCAGTTTGACTGCTTTCCATACCACCTGTCAATGGAATCTTACCATACTCATCATTTTATGACTGGATTATTTCACTTAGCATAAAGCTGAGAATGACCTTCCTTTCTGAGCTGAAGACTAGTCCATTGTATGCGTATATCATGCTTTCTTTCGTCATTATTTTGTTAATGGCCAGTGGGATTGTTTCTACCTCTTGGCTATTGTGAATAATGATGCAATGAAAATAGAGGTGCAAATATCTTTCTCACAATCCTACCTTCAAATCCTTACACATAAAACCAGAAGTGAGACCAGAAGTGGATCATATGGTAAGACTATTTCTGATTTCTGGAGGAAACTCCATGCTGCTGTCCACAGCAGTCACACCATTTTACATGTCCAGCAACAGGGCACCTGTGTTCCAATTTCTCCGCACTGTGCTAAACCCATTAATCTATGACAGTTGGAATAAGTGAAGTTCTTCATTCAGAATGCTAAGCATTTTCATGCTTCTGTACAGCAGACTTTTAAGATTTGTATTATCCTCTGTCAACAATTTGTAGGGATGTTAAAGGAGGTGCTCTTCATGCCAGGAACCTTTTTGGCAGCTTGTGCTCCATTTTACAAAGCTTTCTTTTCTCACAATTGCCTTGGGTTTGTTTTCAACTCCGACAGTCATGGGCTGGATTTATATCCCTCTTGTGTGTAGAAGTCTTGGACATTGCTGATAAAACTTTAAAACATGTAGTCCTTGTAATTTTGCCAAATTTCTGACCCTTTAGATCCCTGTCCTTATGAAACCTCTTTCCTTTGACAAACAGCATAACAGACACAGACAAGAGGAGGAAGTGAAAGAACACACAGCTGATGGACTAGTCACCCAGCAAGGAAAGAACCCTGCAAGCTGCTTCCACGGCACTTTTGAAAAGTGCTCAAATCACAAAAAGATGACATTCCCCGTGATACCAAGCTCCTGCGGCCACTCGCACATGCAAGCACATGCACAATCTTCCCCCTTGAGGGAAAACACCTCCCACTCTCGAATAAAGGCATGTGACCTCAACCAAAAGAGGAGGGTGGTCTGGACCTAAGAGGGCAGCACATCAAAGAGCACACCACCATGCAAGCAACGAGCACATCTGGGGCTGTGGAGGCACGTTCCCCATTCCAGGGTTGCCGGTCCGTGACAGTGAGGCCGCATGAGATCCTGACTTCTGAACAGGTATGTTAAACTAAAAATAAAAGGCCAAAGTGAGAGATAGAGAACATTTCTTTGAAATCAAACAAGAGAATAGCTATTCAGGAAGCACTGATTCAAGCAGAAGCCTAAAGCGTGTTCCAATTAAGAGACAAAGGTCAGGGGGTATTTATGAGAAAGGGAAGAGGGACAGTGGCATCAATAGCAGGAGGCATCACTTTTGG
Organism: Eonycteris spelaea; assembly: GCA_003508835.1. Taxonomy (NCBI): domain Eukaryota; kingdom Metazoa; phylum Chordata; class Mammalia; order Chiroptera; family Pteropodidae; genus Eonycteris; species Eonycteris spelaea. Next base: position 725,674 of record PUFA01000374.1, on the reverse strand, counting down.
TGCAGTAACAGAACATAGCGATGGTCATTGTAAAGGATGTTTATAACTTTCTTTTGGTAGTTATCAGTCAACAGTCATAACATCTGCTCTTGTCATCTTGTAAACAGTTTTTTGAGACACAATGTGGTTTTCAGCCCAGTGCAAAGGGTACTGGGCCTTCTTTCAACATTCCAGATGTTTGAGGCATAAGATAGTTCCTCTGGGATGGCAGTTCAGGCTCCATTTTAACATGGCTTCATATACGTTACATAGTGTAACGTGCCAGAGCTCTTTAGTTTGATGTAGCCTCACTTGTTTTTTTGTCCTTTTGTTGCCCAAATATTCTGGAAGGAATTAAAGCACAACAATATCTGTCACTTCAGGAAATAGCTTCTTTCGAAAAGAGACAGGATATTTCTGAAAGGTTTATCGACAATTAGATTCTGTACAGCTGGAGGAAGACCCCCGGGATGAAAATAAGGGTCTTTTTCATCAGAAAGTTGCACATTGTTGTGAGACACGACATTGACATCCAGCGAAACCCCAGAGAAGTCATGAACCTTTCGTAGGGATATATGCTGATCTCACCCACCACCAGGCTTGCCATGGCGTCCCCCAACTATCCCATAGCGTATCATTTGAAAAAAGACATCACTGAATCCTTGGAGAACATGGCAAGTGTGCTCGTCTGCCACAGTCCAGACACCGAGAGGTGTAGGGAGCCTTTTATAGAAGAAAAGAATGAGTAATTTTCTATCATTTCCGCCTTAACACAGAGGAAGAGTTTGAGAATATTCTTTGTAATATTTTACATGTCTTTATAGGACATTAAATTTATTTGTAAACTTATAAATTTCTTTATTAACATTAAATTTCTCTGTAAGAGTGTATATCTTTGTAAGACATTAAATTTTCCTGAAGACATTAAATTTCCCTGTAAGAAAGTAAATTTCTTGGTGAAATATAAAATTTCTAAAAAGACATTAAATTTCATTGTAAGACATTACATTTCTTCGTAGACATTAAATGACTTGGCAAGACTGTAGATTTTATGCAAGATATTAAATTTCCCAGTAAGACATAAAATTTCTTTGTAAGACATTAAATGTCTTTGTAAGACATCAAATTTCTTTGTGAGACATTAAATTTCTTTGTAAGACATTACTGTGTTAGGCATTAAATTTCCCTGTGAGACATTAAATTTCCTGGTTGGACATTCAATTTCTTTTTAAGACATAAATTTCCTAGTTGAATATTAAATTTTCCAATAAGACATTAAAATTACTAGTCAGACATTAAAATTTCCAGTCAGACATTAAATTTCTTTGCAGACATTGTCTTTCTTTATAAGACTGTATATTTTATGTAAGAATTTAAATTTCTTTGTAAGACGTTAAATTTCTGGTAACATTAAATATATCTGTAAGACATTAAATTTTTTTGTAAGACATCAAATATCTTTGTGAGATACTACATTTCTTTATAAGACATCAAATTATGTCATTCAACATTAAATTCCCCTGCAAAATATTAAAATTTCTGTATGGCACTTAAATTTTCATAAAAATATTAAAAATTACATTAGGACATTAAATTTCTTTGTAGATATTAAATTTTTTATAAGACTATAAATTTTGTACGACGTTGAATTTCTTTTGAGTTATTAGATTTCATCAAGATATTAAATTACTTTATAATATATTAAATTTTGTAAGGCTGTAAAATCCATTAACACATTCAATTTCATTTTAGACATTAAATTACTTTGTAAGAAATTAAACATTTTCAACACATTCAATTATTTGTAGGAGTATAAACCTTTGTGAGACATTAAATTTCCCTGAAAGAGTAAATGTCCCTGTAAGAAAATAAATTTCTCGGTAAAATATTAAATAACAAAAAATACAAAAATGTTATTGGAAGACATTCAATTTCTTTGTAGGACATTCGATTTTTTTGTAACACATGAATTTCTTTGTAAGCCATTAAATTTATTGGAAAGACAGTTAATTCTTTGTAGGACATTAAGCTTCCCAGTAAGACAAAAATTTCACTACAAGAAATTAAATTTTTATGTAAAACATCAACTATCTTGATAAGACATTAAATATTTTGTAAGACATTAAATTACTTTGTTTAGCATTAAATTTCTTTGTAAGACATTACATTTCTTTGGAAGACATCAGATTTCGTTGGAAGACATCATTATCTTTATTAGACTTTGTTTCTCCTTGAAAGACATTCATTTACTTTGTCAGACATGAAATATCCTTGTAAGAGTGTAAATTCTTTGTGAGACATAAATTCTTTGTAAGAAATCAAATTTCTTGATAGATATTAAATTTCCCGCTAACACATTAATTTCCTCTGAGACAGTAAAATCTTTGTAAGACATTGAATTTTTTCCCTGTAAGACATTAAATTTCATTGTAAGACAGCCATATCTTTGTTAGACATTAAATTTCCTTGTTGGACATTAAATTTCCCAGTAAGAAATTAAATTTTTTTGAAACTTTTAATTCTTTGTTTAGACATTAATTTTTGATAAGAAATTAATATCACGGCAGACATTCAATTTTCTCCTATGACATTAAATTCCTTTCTGAGACAACAAGTTTCTTGTGAGATATTAGATTTCTTAAGAAGTTACTTTATTAGACATTCAATTTCTTTGTAAGACAGTAAAATCCCAGTAAGGTTACATTTCCTTGTAAGACATTACATTTCTTCATAAGACATTACATTTCCTTGTAAGACATTCAATATTCTTATAAGACTTTAAATTCCCAGCAAGAAATTAAAGATTTTTATAACACATTAAATTCCAAGAGTCATATTGTCTACACCCTTGACATCTTAAAAACAATTCTCTGGCAAACAACGTGGTTTTAGGCTCAGTGCAAAGGGTATCTGGCCTTGTTGCAACATTCCAAAAGTTGGAGGCATAAGACGGTTTTTCTGGGATGGCAGTTCAGGCTCCACGTCAACGTGGCTGCGTATCTGTTCTCTAGCTACCTTGTCCTTTGCTGTGCCTGAGCTCCTCCGTGATGTAGCCTCACTTGCTCATTTGTCTTTTGCTTGCCTTTCCTTTGGGTGTCAAAGCCCAGATATTGTGGAAAGTGTTTAAACCACAATGACATCTGTCACTTCCGGAAATATCTTCTTCCTTTGAAGAATGGACAAGATATTTCTTAAAGATTTACCGACAGTCCAATTCTGTACAACTGTAGCAAGGATGAACACGAGGGTCTTTTCGATCAGAAACTTGCACATCATGGTGAAATACCACCTGGACATCCAGTGGTCCCCAGAAACGTCACAAACCGTTCATGAAGATATATGATTATCGTACCCACCACCAAGTTAGCCACAGCCTCCACCAACTGTTCCATGGCCTGGTATTTGTGAAAGGACATAACTGAATCCTTGGAGAAGAACATGGCAGGTGTGCTCATCTGCACAGTGCAGATGGTGAGAGGTGTAGGGAGCCTTTTATAGAAGAACAGACTGAGTACTTTTCACCAAACATTGGGATGAGTTAGTTTTCATCTCAGAAGCTGAAAACTTAGGAGATGGTGCTTACCTCATAAGATTCTGCTTGTAAACACTCAGAGAACATGTTCTGTGCTCAGATGATTTGTAAGACATTAGGATAAAAAGTCTCAAAATAACCCTCTCTGTGTTTATGCTCATCCAATCGTTAATGCTGAAAACATACCACTTTCAGTACCAAAAGCTCTCAGAGCGTTTGTTTATCTAAATAGTCTCTAAGTGGTGTGAACTGTTATTTTGCTCACAACTCAGGTAATTATTTCACCGACAGACATGTAAGACAAAAAGAATACGGTGCTCAGAAAACAGGAAGTGACTCATTCTTTAGGGCTGGCCTTGGACAAAGGGTACCTTCGGATTCTGAAGGAGGCATATTTTGGGCTGATCAAGTGACAGCTGCTTAGAGCTCTTCAGCTACAAAACTGGGGCTTTCCAAGAGTGTAGCTACAAATCAGAGTGACAGCACTGGGCTATACCACAAAGTCACATGAGGAAGGTTTCTAGACACTGGGGAGAAACTGATGATAATAAATCAACCTTGTCTCTAGACCATCTACTCTTACATTCTTACCATCTCAAGAGGCATCTTGGCAATAATGCAAAGTCCTAACTATCATTAGGTGGAAACAAATCTTTGAAGAAGAAAAATCTTTCATGAGTTTTAAGAACCTTGTATTGTGGCATCGTTCATTACAAATGACTGCCCAAAACAAAATTCATCAGTGACAGGACAGTGTCAGGATCTCAGTCCTATACCCTTCTAACTAACTGCACAGTGCCTCCCATCTCCTTCTCCGCCAAACACTCACTATTTATATTAGATTTTTATGAAAATTTCATGAAATAGTAGGTACAGTCAACTATTTTCCCAGGCTATTTTCCTGTTGGCAAACCCTACAAGAGACAAAATGAACTTTCTCTGTTTTATAAGTCCAGAGAAAATAATCATATGATATTAAATACTGATAATCCTAAAGACAATTCTTTTTATATTGAGGCATCTTAAATGAGTTTTCTTACCAAATATATTCCCAGATCATGTGATTGTGAAAAGTATTTGAGGTGGATACATTGTATTTCTCAATTTATTGAAGTCAGGTAAGCATGGCCTTTTTATCAACCAATTCTAATCCTTTCCTCCAGACACGGACATACATATTATTGACAGATACAGCCAGAAACCTGATAGTTGCATTTTAAAAATATTTCTTACCATGAGACAGGGACGATGAGGCAAAACCCATTGGCTTCCAACAGCTGGAATAAGTGCAGCTCATCCTTCAGACGGCTACTACGCCTTTTCAAGCTTCTCTACAGCAGACCTTTAAGATTCGTATTGTCCTTGGTCAACAATCCTGAAGGACCTGAAAAGGCTCCTTATGCAAGGGCACCTTTTCAGCAGCTCGTTCTCTTTTCTGAAAAGATTCCTTTTTCACTTTTTCTCATTTGTTTGTTTCTTCTCTGGCAGTTGTGGGCTGGGTTCATATCCCTTTTAGGTGTCGAAACATCTTGATAATTTCTAATAAGGCTTTGAAAGTCCACTTCTACTTGTAACAGAGTTATGAAATTCTTTAAAATATTTTGTCAAGTTGCAGGGAGGACAAACAATAAGATGTTTTAAAGCACCTGCTCAGATGGCCAAAGTTGACTTTACTATTCTCTGAGAAATTAATTTGTTTTCTTGAAATTTTTGCTTATCAGTCAAAGATTGATTGTCCCAGAAAGGTTTAGATCCCTGTCCTCATGAAATCTCTTTCCTATGACAAACAACAAAACAGACACAGACAAGAAGCAGAAATGGAGGAACACACAGCCAAGGGACTAGTCACCCAGCAGGGAAAGCACCTGCGCACTGCTTCCAGGGTGCTTCTTCAAAGTGCGTGATTCACGAAAAGATGAGAAAGCAAAGATGATGTTCCACGTGGGACCAAGCTCCTGTGACACTCCACAGCCCTGGACCCTCTCTGACCTCCGAGAGCCCTTGCTGTTCCCTCAAGTGCGGCAGGGACGACTCTCTACCATCCTAATTTCATTGTTTCCCCTCTACCTCTACTCTCTGGGCAGACTTTGTTGTCAGCTCTTTCGTGTGATTCTTAAGTTACTGACCTCTACTTTTGTTCTTCATCAGTGCCAACATTGTGACAGGCCCTGGAGGTGCCTTCTGAACAGGATTTTGAAGGAAAAGTACTCAAAAGCAATTTCTTCTCCTCGCTGGAACACACCTCCACCCTGAGTGCCTTTGTCATTCCCTAGAAGCATCGAGACACTTTTGGGGGTGCGGTAGTCAGGTGCCTTCCAACTGCAGGGAGAAAAGTGGCTCTCTACTTGTTTGGAGAGACTAACAGAAATGGACAGATAGAAATGACGTGAGTGTGCACAGAACATGACGTGCATGAACTCACGAAAACTTCACTTCATAGGGGAGTTAAGATAAATCAACATTCCTGAGCTAAAACATAAACAGGGGTGGCTTTCACCATTGCCTAAGAGGTAAAGTGACATCAACAATGTAGCTGAAAAATAAAACATGCACCACAGTTACTCATAAATATAAAATGGTTGTTTTCCTGAAAAGAACATTCCAGTGCATTATTTTCATTTTATAATAATGGAAGAGCGCCCTTCTGTCAATAGCTAGCCACAGTATTGTGGCCTGGTTGGCATTATTACCCTTTTCCCTCTTAAATCTCCAATAGAAAAACTAGAGCCGGCTCCCAGGCCCTTTGCAGGTAGCATCGCCTGCCCCAGCAGCAGGTCTAACTGGGGTTACAGCTGCTCTGGTCCTCCAGACGTAGGGGAGGACGAGGGAATGTCCCTGCAGCCTGGATCCCCAGGTCCACGGGGCAGTGATTGGCGGCTGCGAGCCGGCTGCCCAATCCTCCGGAGCACGCTCTGTGACTCCATCCCGACCTCCCTGCAGTGTCCACAGACACCAGGACGCTGCAGACGCTAGAGTCTCCTGGAAGCTGCGACCCCCCCACTCAGCACTGAATGAGGCTCCTGGGTGCGCCTGACCACCCCACCGCGACCACCCGCCAAGGTGCCCCACTCCCAGGTGCCGAAAGTCCTCACATCCGCCTTCACCAAGACGTGGAGGCTCTTTCGCACAAAGCGCCCCGATCCCAAGACCCATTTATACCCGGCCTTTTTCTCTGTGAGATGCAAGTGGGCCTGCGTTTCCACCTCCTCAGCCAAAGACAGGTTCCTGTTTTAATTGCCTGAGTGTCCTCAGTAGGTCTCAATGTCTCCCCCTCGAGGGAACAAGGAGAACTGCGGTCTTGTCAGAGGCTGCACAGGGGGCGCGCAGGGAGGGTCACATGAGGATCAAGGTCTGGTCGCTGTGCGCCCGAATGCCAGGACCCTGTGAGGGGCTTCCTTGCTGAGGCCTGGGGCAGGGCAAGGAGGGAGTCGTCGGACGTTGACAAGGAGCCCGCATGCGACCAAGAGGCAGAGACAGGGAGCCCGCATCCGGCATTCAGCCCGGATGTGTTAGGCGAGGTCCCTTTCTGTGCCCAGAGTGGGACTCTCAACAGAAGCCTCCCTCCAGTGTCGATGTCTGTGAGGCGAGACAGAGTCAGCCTGCATATCAGGTCTGACTGTTTTTGCCTCCAACAGATGCTTGATTTTGGATTTCTGGCCTCCAGAATGTCATGGACTCACTTTCTCTTGTTTGAAGAGACACCGTTTGCGGTACTTCGTGATGGCAGCCACGGAAGCTAATGCACTGTCCTCGTCAAGAACAAGGAGACCGTCCCCCAATACAAACAGGGACAGCCCTGGCTCCCCAGCATTAGCTCCATAGTCCCTCAGATCCTGTGGGACCCTGAGGAGACCTAAGAGTTTGTGGGTGTCATAGTCTCAACTCCACGCTCTGAGCACTTCTGCAGCCCCATCGTGTTCCTGGTCTGAGACCATTGTGCTGTCTGGATCACTAGGACAGTCACTGACTCTCCCGTCCCTCCTACATTCAGACTCAGTCTCCTCCTGTGCAGAGGGTTTCCCTCACCCTGGGAAGTTCAGGACGCAGGATCGACACTTGTCCTGGAAACCCTGACATGCGGTGTGCGGAGTTGGTTATTGTCACCTCCAGTGGGGAAGGATTAGGGGATGGTCTTCAGTGTCTCTTTTGAGGATAATAATGGATTTGTATATAATCAAAGCATTTAAGTTATTCTTTTTGATGCTAAAAAATATCTCAAATTTGGTCACTGAATTGATCAGAGCCAAATACGTGCCTAATAATTGTCAGTGCCCAAAATGAAAATTTCAAAAGAGAACCCTCCCATTTGAGTATTAAGACAGTTAGAACTTACCATTTTTGCAGAGTTTTGTTTTTGTTTTTGATTCAGAAGACTATATTCCATAACACACTCTATCAGTAACTTTGTAAAACAATAATTCAATATGACCCCAGTGTTTATGTGCCTAAAGAACCACCCAACTTTATCTCCATAAAAACTTGAAAGAGGTATTAAAATAAACCTACATTAAGAAATGGGTACACACAGGTTTCAAGCGAAGTAATTGTTTTATATTTTAACCTGAATTGTAGGTAATAAATATTGACTACATTCTATTTATTTTTTGAATATTTTAAATACTGTATGTTGTTTTAAAAATATCCACAAATTTGTGTAAAACTTGTTTGGTATGATTATGTCAAATGAGAAGGACATGAAATATATACTACAAAATATTCTATAGAAGTTAGTTATTACCATTAGAGTCTATGGGAGCTCTTGTGGAGAATGTATGATGAATCACATTGTTTCAAGAAAATACCACGTACTAAGTTTCTGGTAGTTCTTTTTTGTTTCATTTTTAATTTTATATTTTAATTTTCTGCAATTATAGTTGACATATGATATTGCATTAGTTTCAGGCATACAACACAGTGATTAGACATTTATATAGCTTATGAAGTGATCACCTCAATAAATCCAAGGACCCATCTGACACCATAAGTAGTTATTATAATACTACTGACTATATTCCCCCTGCTATTCCCCATATATATTGATATTTTGTAACTACCAATTTATCACCTTTTAACCTTCCCCAATTCATCTACTCCTCCAGCCCCAATCTGTAACCATCAAAATGCTCTTATCCATGAACTTGTTTCTGGTGTTTGCTTGTTTGTCCTGTTCTCTAGGTTCCACATATGTCATCTGTCTTTCTCTGACTAACTCCACTCAGCACAATACAGTCTTGGTCCACTCATGTTGTTGGCGATGGCAAGATTTTATTCTTTTTTCTGGCTGAGTAATATTCTATTGCATATATATACCACCTCTTCTTTAATTATTCAACCACTGATGGACACCCAGGTGACCTCCATATTTTGGCTATTGTAAATAATGATGCAATAAATCTATGGATTCACATGAGCATTCAAAGTAGTGTTTCGGGTCTCTTCAGATAAATGGTCAAAAGTGGAATTACTGGGGGGGTTTGTCTCTTGTTATAGCCTTTGTTTTAAAGTCTGTTTTGTCTGGTATAAGTATTGCTACTCCAGCTATTTTTGTTTCCATTTTCTTGAAACATCTTTCATCATTTCTTTACTTTCAGACTGTGTGTGTCTTTCTATATAAAGTTAGTCTCTCTCATGGACATGGACAATGGACTAGTGGTTACCAGAGGGTAGTGGGGAAGGGGAAGGTAGACGAGGGGAGGGGAAGAAATTTAAATCATTTCTTCAATTAAAATAAATAAATAAATAAGAAAAAATATAATAAGATGATTAAAAAAATAGTGTCTCTTGTAGACAGCATATGTAAGGGTTTTGTTTTCTTATCCCTTCGGCCATGAATAAATGCAATGGAATGTTTAATACATTTATATTTAAAGTAATTGTTGCTAGATATGATGAGTAGAGTAAGCTTGGTTATAGATCTTTGCTTTTAAACACTCGAATATTTCCTGCCAAGCTCTTCTGGCCTGCAAAGTTTCTGTGGAGAAAACAGTTGACAGTCATATAAGAGCTCCCTTGCAGGTAACTGACTGCTTCTCTCTTGCTGCTTTTAAGATTCTCTCTTTGCCTTTAAGCTTTGTCATTTTAATTATGACATGTCTTGGTGTGGGCCTATTTGAATGCATCTTATTTGGGACTTTTTGCACTTCCTGGGCTTGTATGTCTATTTCCTTCACCAGGTTAAGGAAGTTTTCAGTCAATATTTCTTGACATAGGTTTTCAGTTTCTTGCTTTCTCTCTTCTGCTTCTGGTACCCATATGATGCAAATGTTCATACACTTGATGTTGTCCCAGAGGCCCCTTAAAATATCATTATTTTTTATTCTTTTTTGTTCTTGCTGTTCTTATTGGGTGTTTTCTGTTACCTTATCTTCTAAATAGCTGATTCCATCCTCTGCTTCATCTAATCTATTGTTAATTCCTCCTAAGAGAGTCTCTATTTCAGTTATTATATTCTTCATTACTAACTGGTATTTTTTGTTTTCTACTGCCACTTTTATATTTTCTGTCTCTTTGTTAAAGTTCTCACTGAGTTCCTCTACTCTTCTTCTAAGTTCATTGAGCACCCTAATAAATAGTGTTTCTAACTCTACATCTGGTAGATTGCTTGTCTTCATTTTTGGTAAGTTTTTGATGATTGTTTTAATTTCCATACTGCTGATGGGTCTATTTAGATTTTCCAGTTCTTGATTCAGTCTAGGAAGGTTGTATATGTCTAAGAACTTCTCCATCTCTTCTAGATTATTAAATTTTGTGTTATATACTTTTTTCATAGTATTCTTGTATGGTCCTTTGTATTTCTGCATTATCTGTCATAACTTCTCCTCTCTCACCTGTGATTTTCTTTACTTGTGTCCTTTCTCTTCTTTCTTTAGTGATTCTAGCCAGGGGTTTGTCAATTTATTAAACTTCTCAAAGAACCATTTATTCTTTGTTGTATTTATTTTTTCTATTGTTTTTCTTTTGTTCTCAATTTCATTTAATTCTGCTCTAATCTTGATTATTTCTTTCCTTATGCTGATTTAGGCTTAATTTTTTTCTTTTTCTAGTTTTTTAAGAGGAAGTATTAGGTTAATTTGGGCTCATTCTTGTTTTTTAGATAAGCCTGTAATGATATGAATTTTTCTCTTATTACCACTTTGCCATATCCCAAAAGTATTAATATGTTGTACTATCATTGTCATTCATTTATATGTAGCTCTTGATCTCTCTTTTTTTTCTCCTATGACCCAGTCATTCTTCAGTAGCATGTCACTTAATCTCCATGTATTTATCATTCTTCCTATTTTATTTTTACAGTTGATCTTAGCTTCAAAGCAATATGATCAGAGAATATGGTTGGTATGATTTCAATCCTCTTATATTTGTTGAGGCTAGTTTTGTGTCTCAGTATGTGGTCAATCCTTGAGAATGTTCCATGTGCACTAGAGAAGAATGTATAAGGAGCTGTTTTGGGATGAAAGGCTCTGTAAATGTCAATTATGTTCAGTTGGTCTAATGTGTCATCTAAAGATGTTATTTCCTTATTGATTTTCTGTTTGGATGATTTGTATATATCCAACATTGGGGTATTTAGGTCTCCTACTACGATAGTGTATTGGTCTGTTTCTCTCTTTAGTGTGGTTAGTAATGACTATATGTATATTTCAGGGCTCCCTAATTGGGAGCATCGATATTAAAAAGTGTTATGTCTTTTTGGTGTAAGATTCCTTTATAACTATGAAGTTTCCCTCAGTATCTTTCTTTATCTTTTTTATTGTGAAGGCTATTTCATCCGATATTAGTACTGCTACCTCTGCTTTTCTTTGAATGCCATTTGCTTGAAATATCATTTTCCACCCTTTCACTTTGAATCTATATTTGTCTTTGGAACTGAGATGTGTCTCCTGGAGGCAGCATATAGTTGGGTTTTGATTCCTCCCCTTTTATGTTATTGTTGTCTCAATTTGTCCCTATGTATGCTGAACATTCACTTTTATCTTTCAGTAGCAATTCTCTTCTTTTTATTTAAGCTTATAATAATACCATGTTCCTGATAAGGGTTGCACTACTCTGCTTGTCTGCCTGATAGTCACCTTACTCATACTTATGTATTTTTTTTTTGTCATTTTGTTTCAGGTGAGCTCACCCCTTTCAGTATTTCCTGTAATGCAGACCTCATAGCAAAGAATTCCCTCAACCTTTGTTTGTCTGGAAAGGTCTTTATTTCTTCTTCATATCTAAAGGAGAGCTTTGCTGGATACATTATTCTTGGCTCATAATTCTTTTCATTTAGTAGTTTGAATATTTAGTTCCACTCCTTTCTTGCTTGTAAGGTTTGTGCTAGGAATTCTGAAGATAGTCTAATGAGTTTTCCTTTATACATTTTCTTTCCCCTGCCTACCTCAAGAATTCTTTCTTTGTCATTAGGTTTGATTATTTTAATACAATGTGTCTTGGAGAAGGCTGTTTTGGGTTGAAATATTTGGGTGTTCTGTTAGCTTCTTGGATTTGAAGCTCATTTCTTAGATTTGGGAAATTCTCATCAATTATGTCTGAATATGCTCTCTAATCCTATCCCTTATTCTTCTCCTTCTAGAATGCCCATTATTCTTATGTTGGCTTTCTTAATGGTGTCAGCTAGTTCTTGTATTTCTCTTTCGTTATTTTCCATTCTTTGATCTCTTTCTTCTTCCTCTTGAATTATTTTTAGATTTCTGTCTTCAGTATCACTAACCCTTTCCTCCATTTGGTCATGTCTATTTCCTAAGCTTGCTATTCCTTTCCTAAGCTTGCTATAATTCCATTCTTCAATCTCTTTTAGCTTTCTATTTGGTTCTTTATTAGAGTTTCAATCTCCTTGCTTTAAAAAGTAAAAAAAAATTAAAAATATTAAAAATACGCATTCTGCTGCTCTAGTGTTTTTCTCAACTCTTGGAATTGTTGATGTGAGTTATTTAGTATCTCACTGAGTTTCTTCAGAAGTACAATCCTGAATAGTCTGTGATTTAAGCTGCATATTTCTATGTTTTAAGTTTATTTTCTGGAGATTTTTCTCTTTCTTTCTGAGCTGTCTTGTCACCTTGATTGTTTATGGTGTTTGATGGACTGTTTCTCTGCCTGGGCATTAATGGGAGTGTATTTTTTTCCAGAAAGGAGATTTATTATATAAAGGTTTCTCTTTAGCCTATTGCTAAGATGTTTTCCTTTTGATTTCCAATAAGTGGCATTCAAGCCTCTTCAATTCCCACTTTGAGACTTAACAGTGACTTTTTTTCTTATAAATAGTCAATCATGATCGTTATTCTCGGTTTTAGTCCCTGTCAGTGTTAGCGACAGATTCTGTAGCATTTGCCCAAATTCCCCCAGGGCTCCATGGTGTTCAGTCTTGGAGGATATGGGAGAGAGGGGGAAGGCACGCTCTGGATTGGTGGGTGCGGGTTGCTGCTAGTCTCCATATCTCAGCCTCGCACTTTGCAAATGCGGCTGCTAAGACCCAGCTGTTGCCCCTCCGCATTTAGTTCCACTCCACTTTCTGCTGCTCACAGAACCTCAAGCAGGGTTGTTCAGGACACCAGTTGCAATTTCTCCCCTCCCTTTCCTCCTGTAGGGAGCTCCGGCTGCAGAGGCAGCTTCTGTGTTCCTCCCTACCTACCAGTCAGACTCCAGTGGTTCTGTCCACTGGAAGCTTTTATGTGCAGATCACTTGCTCAGATACACTTGTGTACAAGTGTACACTTGAGTGTTATTTGTTGAGTTTTAGATGTTTGACTTATTGTTATTTCAAGGGGAAAAATCCAAGGACATCTCTCACTCCACCATGCTTCTGACACCACCATGCTTCTGACTTCATTCCAATTTTTTTTTTTCTGGAAACTTTTTCTGTTCTTTCGTCAGGACATGTTTCTTTGTCTTCCCATTTTGGCTGCCTCTTCATGTTTTTTCTATGTATTACATAGGATTGCTGTGTTTCCCAGTCTTAGCTGAGTGGCCTTATGTAGTAGGTATGCTGTGGAGCCCAGTGGCACAGTCTTCCCGGTCACCTGAGCTGAAAGTTCCAGGTGTGTCCCCTGTATGGGTTGTGTATGCCCTCCTGTTGTAGTTGAGCCTTGGTTGTTGTTTGCTCATCAATGGGGGAGATTGACCCCCTGGCTGATTGATTGTGATGTTGGGCACTGACCAAGGGAGGAGCTGCTGTGCAGGGCCTGACTCTAGAGAGCAGGATTCACTTTAGCAGGGCTCTAGTGCCAGTCCTGTCTTCCCCTCAAGTGTGTCACCTTCAAATGTAACCCCAGGTAGGGATCCTGCTATCCAAATGCCAGCCACTGGGTACATAGGGCAGTGCTTCTTGGGAGGGACCCTGCCCCAAGCCAAGTTCAACTTCAGCTTGTGCCCTGCCTGAGGCCACCTAGCATGAGCCACCAAGCAATTTCAGATATCCACCACTCACACTGGGCTTGGAAGAGCCTTGAGAGGCAAAACAGCAAACCAAGGTTGGCCGCCACCAGTGCTGGGTATGGGGCTGCTCAGCAAGAGGTATGGGGCACTCCAAGGACAGATACTGCTTGTTTGAGAGATTTTAGGAAAGTTCTCAGCATGAACCAAGACAGCCTGCTTGTATGGAAAACACACAGGAAGTGGTTTGGATGGGCTGACAGAGAGAATCTTAAAGACAGCAAGAGAGAAGCAGTTAGTTACCTGCAATGGAGGTCTTATGAGACTGTCATGATTTCTCCACAGAAAATTTGCAGGACAGAAGGATTTGGAAGGAAATATCCAAAGTGATGAAAAACAAGAGATCTCCATTACAACAAGATTATTCCACCCAGCAAGGCTATTTAGAATTGAAAGACAGATAAAGAGCTTCCCAGACAAGAAAAACTTAATGAATTCATCATCACTAAGCCAGTAGTACAGAAGATGTTAAACTTCTATGAGAAGAAAAAAGAAAAATAAATAAAAATATGAATAAAAAGGCACTAACTACATAACTAGCAACAATTTATTTAAATGTAAATGGATTAAATTATTCAATCGAAAGGTATAGTGCTGCTGAATTGATAAGAAAACAAGACCCTTGAGGAGACAGAAAAAAATGGAGTAGATGATAGAGGCTCTGTTCATTTCTCTGGTGACCAAATCAAAGTTGTGATGGAAGCAAAAAGCAGCAGCAAGGAAAAATCACCTGGGATCTACATAAACAAGCCATACAAATATGGAGAAATATAAAAAAGCACCCTGCAACGGCAGAAGGTAGGATACAGGTGACAATGCAGGGCTGCCTGGTCTGGAGCAGCTGAATGAGACGGAGACAGAGGCTGTGGCAGTGGCAGCGGCAGTGGCAGACTCCTCTTAAAGGGGCTGCATGCACGAGTAGGTTTTTGCAGTGATGGACCTGACCCGCTCGCTCTGAGCACCAGAGCCGATTCAGCTGCGTACAGGGGCCACCAAGGACTTACAGGGAGACATTGTCGAAGTGAGGACTGAAACGAGATTCGCTTTGTACAAAAGTGCAGGTGGTATGCATTGTTCCCTGTTGAGCCCTCCCCGCTACCAGTGCGCTGGACACAGCACCGCCATAGCCCTGACATCATCAAACTGGATAACAGAGGTCGCTCCACCCAGAGGATTCCCTGAAACCCCACCTCCCCCAGCTCATGGCCCCACCCAAGCCACACTCAGTGAGTCAGGTGCTCCTTGCTGAGCAGCACCTAGACTCGCATTGGAGGCAGCTGGCCTAGATTTCTGGTGTGGCCTTTTGAGGAACTATAAGCACTGCATCTGTGGATTGCTTGCTGAATCTTAACAAGTGGCTCCAGAGGGGTAGAGGCTTGGGCTAAGTTTGGCCTGCAGCTGAACCCCTCTCAGGACTGTGCCACTGGACAGACACCTAGTTCACAAATCCACACTAATAAGACCGGGAGACTTAGGAGCTTTGCTTAGTACCTAGAAAAAGACAAGGAAAGGCAGCCAAAATGGGAAGACAAAGAAGCAGAAGCCATATGAGAGAACAGAACAGAGATCCAGATATAATGGAGTCAAGTAATCTAATAGATGCAGAGTTCAAAACACTGGTTATAAAGATGCTCAATGAACTTATGGGAAGTGTAGATGAATCCAGTGAGAACTCCAACAAAGAGATAAAAAACATAAAAATGGAAATGGAAATTATAAAAGGGAACCAGTCTGAAATGAAGAATGCATTATCTGAGATGAGAAGTATATTCAATGAAATAAACAAGTGAATAAAAGGATCAAATTGCCTATCTAGAGGATGGGAAAGCCAAGGACACATAAGCAGAATGGCAAGAGATGAGATGCCAAGACTATGAAGATCATTTAAAGAGCATATGGGACACTATTAAGTGTCCAAATATCCATCTGATTGGCGTAACAGAAGAAAATCAAGATGTTGAATAGCCATTTGAAGAAATAATGATGGAAAACTTTCCTAACCTGGTGAAGGAAATGGACATAAAACCCCAGGAAGCTCAGAGAATTCCAAAAACTAGGGATCCAAAGAGGCCCACACCAAAACACATCATAATTAAAATCCTAAAGTTTAAATACAAAGAAAGAATATTAAAAGTAGCAAGAGAAAAACAGATAATTACTTATAAGGGAACACATGTAAGACTGGCAACTGATTTCTCAAAAGAAACTATGCAGTACAGAAGGGCTTGGCAAAACATATTCGATGGGATGAAGACCCAGGATCTCAGACCCAGACTCAGATCAGCCAAGGATACTTTATCCAGCAAAGCTATCATTTAGAGTTGAAGGATAGATAAAGAGCTTCCCAGACAAAAAAAATAAGCTAAAGGAATTTATCACCACCAAGCCAATATTACAGGAAATGTTGGAGGGACTTCTTTAAGAAGAAAAAGTACAAAAGACTCACTTCAGATTGAAAAGCACACACAGACTAAAAGGAAGGGGATGGAAAAAGATATTGCTTTGATGGACCTAGAAGGTATTTAAGTCAGACAGAGAAAGATAAACACTATATTATTTAACTTATATGAAGAATCTAAGGAATAAAAAGAACAAACTAATCAAAAACAGACTCATATATATAGTAAACAATTTGGTGACGAACAGAGGGAAGGGAGTTTGGGTGGCTGGGAGAATGGGGTGAAAGGGTAAAGAAGTAAAAATTAGTAGCTCATGGATGGTCATGAGGATGGGGAGCATGGCATAGGGAATGTAGTTAGTATTAATATGTTGGTTAAGTGGAGGGTCAGAGGAGAGAGGAAGCAATTGTGGGGACTGTTTTACGAACTATATAGATGTCTAACCAATGTACTGTATACTTGAAACTAATTAAAATAAATAAATTTTAAAAAAAAAGAAAAAAAAACAAGACCCTTATTTATGCTGTCTACAAGAGACTTACCTCAGATCAAAAGACACACACTGGCTAAAGGTAAAAGTATCAAAAAAGATGTTGAATGAAACTGGAAACAAACAAAAAACCTAGGGTAGCAATACTCATACCAGACAAAATAGACTTTAAAACACAGGTTATAACAGGTGACAAAGAAGGGCCTAGTTATCACACTTCTGGGTATTTATCTGAAGAAACCCAAAATGTTACTTGAAGGGACATATGAATCCATTAACTATAATGTTGCAGCATTATTTATAATAGCCAAGATATGGAGACCACCTGGGTGTTCATCAATAGATGAATGGATAAAGAAGTTATACACACACACACACACACACACACACACTATGGGATATTACTCAATCAGAAAAAAAATGAGATCTTGCCATCTATAATAACATAGATGAACTAAGAGTATATTGTGCTATTTGGAGTAAATCAGAGAAAAACAAATGACATACGTGCAATCTAGAGAATAGAATAAACAAATAACAGAAACAAGCCCATGGATACAGAGAGCATTTTGATGGTTTCAGATCAGGGGGTGGTGGGTGGATGAAGCAGGAGGAGTTTAAGAGGTACAAATTGGTAATTACAAAATAGACATGGAGATGTAGAATATAGCAGAAGAAACATAGTCAGAAGTATTGTAATAACTACATATGATGCCAGATGGGTACTGAATTTATTGGGGTGATTACTTCATAAGTAATATGAAGTGTTGTATACCAGATACTAATATAATATTGTATGACAACTATAAATGACGGTAATAAAAATATTTTTAAAAGTTTTTACTTATGAGAGAACAAGGGATCAAAGAGCCTTTGATTTGGGTGGTGGTCAAAAAAAAAACCAGGAATGAAAGGCAGAGAATATTTTTACATCAGAAAAAAATAGAGGGGGAGGTGACAGTAGCCTTGCAAAATCATCCAACATCCAGTTAGTTATCACAAATAGTGAGCAAGGAAGTCCAAATCTGGCCACAAGGTATTCAGTAGTGGGCAGCCATCCTATCAGCACTGGTCCTATATCTTTGATTACAGTTAAGGGTCAAGCAACAAAGCAAACCATGGAGATTAAGAAAAAAAAGTATAGTGTAAAATCCTGCTCTGAAGCACCACCATAGAATCCTACCAAAAACATGGGAGGGCCATGCTGACTGTCACTCTCTGTGCCATTTTTTGCTCCCTCCTCCTCCCAGACTTATGGCTCACTTTCCAGTAACACCTATTTTGTGTCACCCACTGCCTTCTTAAATACTCCTCTCTGGCTTCAATATCCTTCTTGTTAAAATGGACATCTTATCTCCTCTCCAGGGTCTCATATTTATGACGTGATATAAATAATGTGAAAGGCCTTAGAAAAATGGAGTAAATTAAATAGA
Source organism: Eonycteris spelaea (assembly GCA_003508835.1). NCBI lineage: Eukaryota > Metazoa > Chordata > Mammalia > Chiroptera > Pteropodidae > Eonycteris > Eonycteris spelaea. The sequence goes on along the minus strand of PUFA01000374.1, from coordinate 707,413 downwards.
TGGGGCCACCAACTTCTCCTGCTTTGTCCATTCCTACCTCAGATGTGTTCTTCTAGGGCACCACCCTATAACTCTATCCTAGCCCTGTGATCAATCTTTCCAAACTGAGGGGCACGATAACATGTCATCAAAGAGAAATGGAGACTGATATTACAGTCCCTTTCTGCTCTTTGTTATTTCCCAAGATCACTCTTCAACCTAGAAAACTGGGACCATCTCCCTGTTTGGTGGGTGGAGCCTACTGACAAGCCCCAAAGGGAGGGGTATGTACATTACATAATGGGCATTGTGTCATGGGATGATGCGAGGGGTAGAGTGGAAGACTATCAGATACTTCGGAACTTATGTCCAGTTACTCATTTTGATGCGACGAGTAACTACTCATATGCTCTTTGGAAAATGAATAGAAAGCTACCTCGCATTTCCCCACCTCAGCCCCAGCCTTCCCCTCCTCTTCCTTCACGCTCTCGCTATTCAACCCACCTTCCTTCCCTGGCTCCTCGCCCTGCTGTCCCTTATCTCACGCCCCAGCGCCACTCACCTCCCTCCAGTTTCCCTTCTCTAATGAGTGCCAGCCGTGCCCGCCACCCTCCCCTAAATGTTTCTCTGACCAGCTCTTCCTCTGTTCTCCCTAGACCAACCACTAGTCGCCCTGTTCATCGTGGTCCCCCTTCCTGTCTCCCTTCTGTCTACACCCCTAAACCTCCTCCTAGGCCCCCTTTCTAATCCTTTGGACCCTGGTCCTTGCCAGCACTCCAGCCATCCCAACCGGACATGATGATTCACAGATATCATCATGGAGAGGTCTTTTCCCTATTAGAGGGACAGACTGGTGCAGTTCAGAATGTGGATTGCCAGGAGCCTGACTTGGAGAACAGAGGAAATCAGTGATAATGGAACAACCAACATTTATTTGCCTCAGAGGGTAAGCTCTGCTAATGACAGGACTCCCTTTTCCATGATGGTGGTTTTCAGCCATGACCAGATACTGGTTTTCTTACTACTATCTGTCTTTTGCCTTCATTCACATCTTTTTAATTCTCTGCAGGTGCCAAAGACACCCTACACAAGTTCCTTTGTCTGGACAGTCTGATCCTTTCCTCTCCAGCCCAATCAGCCAGCCTGCATTGGCTTCTCAGTGAAACTTGGCCTGTGTCTACAGGACAAAAAGCAAGACAAGTCACACAGAAGATAGAGAATAGTGAAGAGTAGAAAGCATCTAATCTGCTCTCCAGGAAGGTGAGTACGATTGACCTACCCTGTGTGTTAAAGTGTATGCAAGAATGAATGACCCTCGAGAACTCACACATAGGGCACAAAGCCCCTACTTTAGATAGTTATGAGACTCAAAGTTTTTTCATTTAGTTCCTCCAAGACTCCATATTTCTGCATCCCAGAACTCAGATCCTTGCCAGGTCCTTTCTGCCCTTGAGAAATGCCTCCTACAGAGAGAGGGCAGGGGGCCTTCTACTGTGTTCTTGTCTAAGTTCTGAAGGTTGAGCTTCTCTCTCAGTCTGCTGCCTGTACCCCAGAATGTAGCAGGTAGCAGAGTCTGGATAGCAAGGACATGTCTAGGGCCTACTCACTTAATAGCATCAGAAGAACAGAGGACATATTAAAGTGCTCTCCTCAAACTGATAGATGGATTCAATGCAATCCAAATAACAATTCTCTAGAGACCTGGACAAGCTGATTATAATATATAAGGAAAGGAAAAGGACCAAACATAGCCAAGACTCTCTTAAGAACTGGTGTGAACAATATCTCTACTAACTATCAGAAATCATTACAAAAATTATAGGAATTGAGATAGTGTATTACTGGTGCAAGCAAAAACAAATAGACAACTGGCATGGAAGACTGTCCAGACAGAATCACCCATAAGGGGACACTTACCCTAGGATGAGAGTAGCATAGTAAAGCAGTAGGGATAGGACTCTTTCCAATACATTGGTTCTGGGTCCATTACATACTCATATGAACAAAACTTCAGTTAGACACCTATCTCACACTATGCTCAAAAATTCATTTTAAGTTTCAGTCAAGATGGTGGAGTAGGTAAACACTAGGCTTGCCTCCTCTCACAACCACATCAAAATTACAACTAAACTAAATAATAGCCCTCTTGAGAGTCACCTGAATTCTACCTTAACACTAGTGCTACAACTAGGGACACACATAAGAGGTCACTTTGAGACTGGTAGGATTGGCAGAGATGTGAAATGAACTGGTGTCACTCCTGCGAGTTGTGAATCAAAAGAGATATGTTGGCTGCCAAGGCCCCTCTGTGCAGTGATTTTTCCTGGCCCCACACTGGGCTCCCCAGCTAAGGGTTCCAGTGCCAGTAAGAGAAGTCCCCACAACTTCTGGCTGTGAAAATCAACAGAGATTGGGACTAAGTGAGACAAAGGGCCTCTAGAGGGGCAGGCATTCTTCTAAAAGGACCTGCATGCACGGACTTAGTGACAACACACTCGCTTTGAGCTTCACTCTAGGGAAGCTCCTCGGAGGGTGCCAGGGATATACTGGGAGGAACTGAGTTGTCTGGCTTCAGGGCAAGGGCTGAAGAGGCAGCATTCTCCCAGATGGAAATGCTGGCAGAGGGCATTGTTCCTTTGTTCAGCCCTCCCCCACCAAGCTTGCAGGCCCAGGTAGGCACCATATCTGAGTCTCCATAACATAGTTGACACTGGTCACACCACCCTGTTGATTCCATGAGACACTATCCACCCAACTTGTAGGCTTGCCCAAGTTGCTTCCAGTGGATTTTTCCATACAAACGACCTATCTTAGCTCATGCCAAGAACTTTTCTAAAATCTCTCAAACTTTCACAAAACCCAAACAAGCAGCATCCAGGTCTCAGGATGCCTCATACCTCTAACTGAGCAGCCCCAAGCACAGCAGTACCAGCAGCCAGTCTCAGTTTGTGGCTCAGCCTCTCAGACACTTCAACGTATAGCATGGGTGGTAGACATGTGAGATTGCTTGGCAGGTCATGCCAAGTGGCCCCCAGCAAGGCAAAGGCTGCAGCTGAACTTGGTCTGCAACAAGGTTTCTCTGAGGAGGCCATGGCCTGCATGCCCAATGAACACCACCTGGGGTCACATCTGAAGACACAACCAAAGGGCAAACAGGCAAGAACCAGAGTCCTGTTAGAGTGAATCCTGCTTTGCATAGTCAGACCCTAAAAAACAGCTCTTTCTCTGGTCCTGTCCGTGCATCACAACCCATCAGCCAGAGGGTCAGTTTCTTCTGTTTATGAGCAAATATAACCAAAGCTCAACTACAACAGGAGGGCACACAGAACCCATACAAGAGAAATACCTGGAGCACCTAGCTCAGGTGACCAGGGAAAATTGTGCCACTAGGCCCTATAGCACACCTACTACATAAAATCACTGTACTAAGACCAGAAGCAGCCCTACATAATACATCAAGACAAACAAGTAGGCAGCCAAAATGGAAGACAAAGAAACCTATCTCAAACAAAAGAGCAGGACTTATGTTCTGTAAAAAGAATTCGCTGAAATGGAAACAAGCTATCTACCAGATGCAAAGTTCAAAACACTATAAGGATACTCATTAAACTTAGGGGAAAGGTAGAGGAATTCAGGGAGAACTTTAACAAAGAGATAGAAAACATAAAAGTGGAGATAGAAAGTATAAAAAAGAACCAGTCAGAAGTGCGGAAAACAATAACTGAGATGAAGACAGTCTTGGGAGGAATTAACAGTAGGTTAGATGAAGAAGAAGATTGAATCAGCAATTTAGAAGACAAGGTAGCAGAAAACACCCAATCAGAACAGCAGTAAGCAAAAAAAATCAAAAAAAAAATGAGGGTAGTTTAAGGAGCCTCTAGTACAGCATCAAGCATGCCCACATTCGCATCATAGGAATGTGACAAAGGACAAGAGAGAGACCAAGGAAACAAAAATCTATCTCAAGAAATGATGACGGAAAACTTCCCTTATCTGGTGAAGGAAATAGATATACAAACCCAAGAAGCACAGAGTGTACCAAATGAGATGAACCCAAAGAGGTCCACACCAAGACACATCATAATTAAAATGCCAAAGGTTAAAAACAGTGACTCATAATGGTAACAAGAGAAAAGCAGTTAGTTAGCTATAAGGGAGCTCCCATAAGACTCTCAGCTGATTTTGCCACAGAAACTTTGCAGGCCAGAAGGGATTGGCACAAAATATCCAAAATAATGAAAAGAAGGACCAAGAAAAGCTTTTCTTTTACCCAGAAAAGCTGTGATGTAGAATCGAGGGACAGATAAAGAGCTTCCCAGACAAGAAAAAACTAAGGAGTTCATCATCACTAAGCTAGTATTACAGAACATCTTAGAGGAACTTCTGTAAGAAGAAGAAGGAAAAAGAAAAAGAGAAATATGAATATAAAATGTCAATAACTACATATATGGCAACAATTACTTTAAATACAAAGGGATTAAATCTTCCAATCATAAGCCACAGGGTGGCTAAATGGATCAGAAAACAGTACTCTTACATATATTATCTACAAGAGACTACTTCAGATCAAAAGACACACAGGCTAAAGGGATTTTAAAAAATAGATGTTTCATGAAGTCATCCTGGGTGTCCACCATTGGATTAATGGATAGAAAAGAGGATAGGTAGGTAGGTAGGTAGGTAGGTAGGTAGATAGATAGATAGATAGATGATAGATAGATAGATAGATAGATAGATAGATGTAGATATAGATATACAGAGATATGGATATACACACACATATATATAACGCACGCGCATGCATGCACACACATACATACACACACAATGATCTACTACTCAAACCAAAAAAAAAAAAAAGAATGAAATCTTACTATCTACAGCAACATGGATCGGCCTAGAGGATAATGTGCTGAGTGGAGAGTCAGACAGAGAGAGACAAATGTCATATGTGCAATCTAGGGAACAGGAAAAACAAACAATAGAAACAAGCTCATAGATACAAAGAGCATTTTAATGGTTGTCAGAATGGGGGTTGGAGGAGTGGTTGAAGCAGGGAGGGAATAAGAGGTACAAATTGGTAGCTACAAAATAGTCATGGCGATATAGAGAATATAGCCAATTGTACTGTATGTAATAATTACACATGGTGGCAGATGGGTACTGAACTTATTGCGGTGAACACTTCATTAGTTATATAAATGTTTAATCACTGTGTTGTACACTTGAAATTTCTGGTTTTCTAAAAGATACTCATTCTGTCTCTCTTTCATACATATATAAATTTTATACATACACAGACATAAAGAAGGCTACTATATAAATGTCTTTGTATATCTATATGACAAATAAGTTGTACTCAAAAAAACATAAAAAATTCTACGAAAGCAGTAGAAAAAAACTGACAAGCCAATTTAAAAAAAAATCTAAAAACTAAGAGATACTAAACAGTAGAACCTATGTAAATGGCCAGGAAACACATGTAAAGCTGAATTTATTTTATTGCTTATTTGGAAAATGCAAATTAAAATTAAAATTAAAAATGTTATTTCAATCACATGAGAATGGCTAAAATTAAAAAGACTAATGATACCAACAGATGGAACATTATACATGTAAACATGGCTGGTGGAAATAAAACTTTGTCCAACTCTCTGGCTGGAGAATCTAAAATATATATACTTTAGAAGATGTGCCAGCAAATACAATGGTATTTACCCCAAGGACATGAGTTCGACCATACGAAATACATGTATATGAATATTCACCTCAGTACTACTGAGAGAGCCAAAAACAGACAATCCGAACGTCCGACAGCACAATGATGACTCCTGTACTGTATTCAAAGGAACATTATGCAACTTGAATAAGAGATGAGTTAGCGCTTCACACAGCATGGATGACCCACATGCACAGACTTGAACAGAAGTCGTCAGACGCAGAGGGAACATAATGGGCGGTTGTCCTTGAGTGAAGCCACAGAAGGCTGAACTAAACCCCAGTGTTCAAGATCAGAAAGGAGGTGGCACTAGGGTTGAATCTGCTTGGAGCAGCAGAAGAGCGTATCCAGGTTCAGGCAAACTTCTCTACCTAAATCTGGGTGGTGGTTTCATGGGCGGGCACACACACAAGTTTATTGCAACATTCACATTACTTCACGAGAAAAGGTCTATAGAATTTCTTCAGGTTACACAGAACAGCAATATCCACAAAGCAATCAAAGGGCATCTCTGCTCCAACCTAACACAACTCTCCCAAAGGAAAGGAAAAATAAAGATTACTCATTAACTCATTTGATTGGGCAGTATAACATTCCTGTCAAAACCAAGACTAGGAAAGAATGAGGAGGGAAGAGTGCAGGCCCTTCTCCTGAACAGAGATGAAAAATCCCTACATGAAACTGTACCAAGATCGATCAGGAATTATCAAGTTGAGTTTGGGCCCCAGAAATGCAAGGTGGGTTTAAGTCAAAAATCAACCACTGCCTTTTATATATCAACAGATTAATGAGAAGCAAATGGCCTTTGGTGAAATTCTGCATCGGATTTGGGCAATGCAGACATGGATGGTGAATATCGAGAAGAGGGGGGCTCCTTAGCCTGATGAAAGTACCTACAGACCTGCAGCAGGCACCACACTCACTGGAGGATCCCCAGAAGCATCACTTTCATCAGGAGCAAGGCAAGGCTGTCTGTGTTGGCCGCCTGGACTCCAACCCTCCGGGCCTCAGCCTCCTATGAAGCTTTTGCTTGGCTCACCCATGGGGACAGCTCAAGGGCAGGGGCAAAGCCACAGTCGGGGCTGGTGTGGAAGCCCTGCTTGGGGTCAGAGTGTCCTGAAGAGACCTGGACCTCAGGGAGGACAGCTCCCGTGGACAGGAGAACCAGGCTCCATCTCCACCTCAGACCAAAGACCTGACACACAGAAAGGTTTCCTGAGTGCACCAGAGATAAAGGGGCCACCAGGGGACACTCTGCTTGTGGCAGATTGGCAGGAAACAAGGAAGATGTGTGAGCTTCCTATTCCAAGGCCCACAAGTGACCCAGAACTCGCCTCCTGCAGCAGCAGCCTGAATGAGCACACGACTAAGCCAGAGACTAATGGGGGAAGGGTGGACACACTCCTCTCTAGCAGGAGGACCTGCAAGGCTCAAACAAAGGGTGCAGATGTCTGATCCTGCCATGGGGATGACAGGGACTGGTAAGTGGAGTGACTCAACCCTTCAGGGCCACAGACTCACTGTTATTTACCCCAGTGCTCACACACAGGGTGGGGGCATCTGGGTGCTGAGTGTCCAGCCCACACTGCCCTATGTCCCTAGAGCCAGCACCCTCTCCAATGATTGGGCCTGGAGCTGGTCCCGGGTCACCAGTCCATGCTACCCATGCTCCAGTGAGTTCTGCCTGGGGACCCAATGTCTGTTGCAGGAGCACACCCTGAGTAACTCTAAAGAGTAATTGAGGCTGGGTTTGCAGCAGTAAAAGCTTTTGCATTTATTTGTCTCAGATGATGGAAAAGGTCTACAGAAGATCAAGAAGGAGCGCGAGTGCCTCTAGTGGATCATTTCTGATAGAAGAGAAACACCAGGTGCAGGAGACTTGAGTCACTATGGCTGACCTTGGACTAAGGACATCTACAGGTTCAGGAGGACTGGAACTGAAGATGCAAGAGGAGGGGAGACTGGAGGTGGGGGCACGGTCAGGAGAGATGAGATCTGTAGGGTGAGGGGACGCTTCTGGGAACGCTGGGGGAAGGGCACAGAGCAGGGCTCTCAGTCTCCTCAGCATTGACATTGGGGCTGGACGTTCTTATTGGGGGGCCTGACTTGTGTCCTCTAGGATGATTAGCTCCATCCAAGGGCCTCTCTACACACTAGATTCCAGTGGCACTCACCATGCCCTCATGTAAAGAACATTTTCTCTGACATCGCTGTACATCCTGAAGAAAGGGGAGAGCAAGTGGTACAATTGCTTGAGTTGAGAACCCCTGATATGCACTAGTTCGTAACATCAACCAACCAGATGGAACCCTATACCTCTTGGTGTGTGAATAAGAGAAGAAACGGACATCTTTAATATCTAAGAGAAATTAGTTTTAATCAATTAAAATTTGGTTGATCGAATGAAGGCATATTGAGAGGTGATTAATAGATGGCTGTTGTATTTCACCAGCCAGATAACTGGAGTGTATTCAATGAGTGTAGCCACAAATCAGGATGACAACACTGGGCTATACCTCACAGCCAGATGAGGGAAATTCTGTAGACACCGGGAGAGAAAATACAAGATAATAAACCTACGTGGCATGTCATTGGCCATCTACTCCGATGTTCTTACCATATTAAAGAGGCATCTTTGAAATGAATGCAAAGTCCCTACTATCATTAAAAAGAAACATCTTATTAAAAAGAAAATTCTATTATAGGGGTTTATATTTATTTTCAGGATATGAACTGTGTGATCATTCCTTAAGTATGAATCTACCGCCTAAAATAGATTAATTAGTATCTGGACAAGGTCATGATCTCAGTTCCAGCGCTAGTGGGCTGTTAGCTCCCTGCCCCTCCCCCAAGACTGGGCCCCTCTCTAAACCACAGGAGGCTTTGCTGCTCCCTCATTAGGGGGAAGAAAGGTGTTAGTAGCGCCCTAACCTTCCATCACCCACCTCTAGACTCTGGGCACAATCTGCTGTCAACTCTCGAGTGTGATACTTAAGTTATGGGCCTCTACTTCTGTCCTTCATCCACCCCAACATTGTGACAGATGCAGAGGTGACTTCTGCTCAGGATTTTGAGTGAAAAGCTCTCAAAAACACTTTCCTTCACCCACCTTGAACACACCTCCACCTTGAGTGCCCTCATTCTTATCCAGCAGCATTAGGACACTTTATTAGTCATCAGATGCTTTCCAGCTCTCAGGGAATGTGTGACTCTCTGCTCTCTTGTAGGAATGAAAACTAGAAATGGACGTAGAGCAATGACATGATTTTTCATGGAACATACTCTATACAAGCATGAAAGCTTAAAATAATAGGAGAGTCAACAAAAAATCGACATTCCTGAGCTACAACATGGATGGGTTCAGCTCTCACCATTTCCTAAGAGCTAAACTGCAAAGCATGACATTAATGATGACCCAGAAAAGAAGACACATCATAGTTACTTTAAATGGTTGTTTATCTAAGGAGAACATTCCAGTGCATTATTTTCATTTTACAATGATGTAAGTGTTCCCTTCTGTAGGAATTATTACCCTTTTCTCCCCTTAAATCTCAAATACAAAACTAAATGCAACTCCCCAGGTACCGCCTCCCACAGCAGTAGGATTAACGGGGCGGGTGGGGGCGGGGCTCCAGGTCACCTGCTCCTCAAAACAGAGAGAGCCCCCAGGGCTGTCCCTGTGCCCAGATGTCCGCGCATCGCCGGTGTTGATTGGAGGGTGGGGGCCCTTGGACTAAAAAGCTGGCGCGCTCTCTGTGACTGCACCCGGACCTTCCCGCAGCGTCCGCAGACACCAGGACGCTCCAGACGCCAGTCTCTCCTGGAAGCTCCGACCGGCACTCAGCGGTCAGGGCGGCTCCGGGGAGCGCCTGACCACCGCGACCATCCGCCAAAGCGCCCCCGGACGGACGGGACCCAGCAGTTCCCACAGGCGTCCATCACCAAAACTGGGAGGCGCTTTCCCACAAGGCGGCCATGATCCCATGAGTGTTACCCAGTGTTACCCGGCCTTTCTCTCGGTGGTGTAAAAATCAGGCTGCGTTTCCACCACCTTAACCAAAGCCAGATTCATGCATTTATTTCGAGTCTTGTCTGTGTGTCTCAAAGCGCCCCCTGGAGAGAACGAGGAGAACTGCGGCCTTGTCAGGGGCTGCATCTGGGACGCAGGGAGGGTTACCTGAGGCCCAAGGTTTGGTCACTCAGCATCCGAGGGTGGGACCCGTGGTGGGGGATTCCTTGCTGAGGCCTGGGGAAGGGCTAGGAGGGAGTGGGAAGTTGACCAGGAGCCCCCAGGAGACGGACAGGCAGAGCCTGTGAGGCAGCATCCCTGTGTAACCCCCGATGGGAGATGGGCAGGTACTTTTCCGTGCCCAGAGTGGGCCTCTGAACAGAAGCCTCCCTCCAGTGACCATGTCTGGGAGGATGAGACCAGAGTCAGGCTGGATGTCAGGCCTGTCTGTCTTCGCGCCCCAACAGATGCTTGGTAAACACGCGTTAAACTGACGAGGGGAACCACACGATGGAAACTGTCACCACATGTGACACCTATGGGTCAGACCGTGTTCCTTAGAGACACAGGGGCACAGGTGTCAGCACAGCTAGAGGTCGTTTCGTGCCTGTGGCTTCCCCAGGGATGGACCTGTACCCCTCTTACCCTCAGAAGGGAGGACAGGGACCCCCAACATTCAGGGGTGGACCTCACCCTTCATTCTGAGAAAACCACTGCCACCCTGTCTGACCTTGGGAAGGATATTTTATCTCCATGGGGTGACCAGGAGGTAGCCTGTGTCCCTCATCTTCTCCAAGAAACCTGACCTGGGACAAACTCTGGATTCTGCACCCCAGGTGGAGGTACCACAAAGGAGGGGGTAAACCACCCTGACCTCGAAGGGAGTCAGGGGACAGCCCTCTATTCCCAGGGTCCCTAGTCCATGGAGACACCTTCCTGTGGTCCCTAAAGACATCTCACTAGCCCGTGCTGTCCTGGGAACAAGGGAAGATTCCTGTGCAGGATGGGGAGGACAACCCAGGTGTTGCATTTGCTTCCATCTCAGAGATGCTGATGGTCTCACGGGGCCCTTCCCGCACCCCCCCCCCCCGCCAGGGTGCCCTGGCTGAGTCTCCATGTGGAGATGCGCCAGCTCAGAGAGCCTGAGGGGAAGCCTCAGATGACAGACAGGGATACAGATTAATTTCATACAATACCCCAGAACTGTGATCAGGGAATTTCAAGCATTCTTGGGACCAGCCTTTAGCCCAACACATTTTCCTGAAAGCCTCAAGAGACCACTGAGGGGACCCTTCCTTTGAAGCCTCAAGGACAAGGAGCTCCTCCTGAAACAGCTCCCGGGGCACAGGTCTCCTGACACCGAACCCATAATGCGGGGGACAATGACCACCCTCTTTATGGGCTAACTCGACACTGGGACGAAGTCAGGTGGCCTGGAACCCACAGTTACCAAGACCCAGGCTGACCAGACCTTCAGCCTTGGGGTCAGAGTTCACCTCTGGCAGGGCTCCGGGTCAGCTTACATCCTCAGGACCCTTGTCAGCATCCCTGGCACAGCCTCTGCCATTGGCCACAGGTGGTCTCATGCCCTCCAGGGAGCAACATTGAGACACACAGACAGCACACAGAAAATTAACACAAGAACCTGGCTTTGGCAAACGAGGTGGAGAAGGAGCCTGATTTCCACACCACAGACCCTTCTAGGCCCCTGCCATGTGCCTGCTCTGCTCCTCTGCATCCCCTAGGGGTAGAGGAAGGAGCACTTGCTCTTTCAGGGTCTTTGTGCAGCTCCCCATTCCCTGCCTGACACCACCCATGGGGAAGGCAGGGTGACCACAGGAAAATCCCCCACTCAGAAGACAGAGGCAGCCCCAATGGTCAGTGAGCACACGGACAGGCTCTGAACCACAGCTCAGCCAACAGACACAAAGGAGGAGGATCTCCCTGAATCCAACCCTTGAGGACCAGAGAACCCACAGCCATCTGAACTCCTAGACCACGCTCTCTCCCCAGGACACACAGGTCACCTCCCCTTCACACCTGTGAACTACAGCCCTTCTGAGACACCCGGTTCTGGGTCTCTGCACCTGGAAGCAGAGGCCAGGCTGGTGACACTGGAATAGAAGGTGGGTCCCCTCACCAGTCATCACCAGCTTGCCCCTTTCTCACCCTCAGAGTCATCTCTGTGACCTTCCTGCTGGGAGGAAATCCAACCTTCCCGGAGCATTTAAGAACAGAAGGAGACTCTGGTGCCCAGCTAAGTTTCTATGTCACAAACAGAAATAATCCTCCAGGTGTGGGAACCTCTTGGATCTCTATATAGTGATGACAAACTCAAGGCCAGGACACAGCAGAGGCACATACTGGATGGCTAGGTGAGTCTTCCTCTTAGAGGACAGGGGTCCCCGTCAGCCTTGCCATTGAAAGTGTGCTCTGCAGGTCACTGTCATCAGCCTTCCCTGAGAGCTTTTTGGATGTAGGCTAAAGTCCACCTCACACCTGTGGTGTCAGAGTCTAGATTTGAACAGGATCTGCAGATGCTCCTTATGCACATGAGAGGGGGAGGGTCTGTCTGGCCTGGCCAGGCATCCGCATTAGCTGGGCAGCTGCTGAAGCAGCATTTGAATGATGTCACTGAGGCGTCCAATCTTTACAAAGTTCAAGAGGTGATCAACGCACAGCAGGTGTGATGTCTGTGACTCCATTTCTGGATGTATTCCTGGGGCTTCTGGTCTGAAGAGTAAACCCAGAGGTTTGAGAAAGGTATGAAGGAGAGGTGACTGTGCACCCAGTAAACAGCTGTGGGGGATGCCCTGACCCCAATGTTACAGGCTTGTGCTTGTTCAAACACGGAGCGTGTGTTGCATGTGGGGGGGGGGAGGGGGGTGAGCACACAGGCCCCAGCAATTCCAAGGGAATAAAAATGTAGACATAAGGTGAAGGGGAGGAGGGGACAGGGCAGGCAGGTTTGATGGGAGGGAAGGGGAGAGTCCTGGACAGAGACCATGCCCCAGCTCATGTGACAGAGAAGCACTCCTGCCCTGGTCAGATGCTCAGCACACCAGGAGAAGGACAGCCCATCCCATGTACTGAGACCGTGGTTCCCGTGAGCATTTCTGGAGCCCAAGCTCTTCTCCCAGAGGGACAGACAAAGCATACAGCAGTCGCCATGGATCCCCACCAAGCTTCTGCCCCCCAGATGGTGTGTCACCTGGGTGGAGGTCCTGCTGGCAGGTGAGGGGGGTCAGTACCCTGGGGGTGGAGAGGAGGCTGGGAGACAGAGATTGGCTAGGGTCTCCTGGGGAGGACTGGGCTCTGAGAGGGAGCAGAAGGCTCTGTTAGGACCTGAAGGTAAAGTTTACAGGAGAGAGTAGGAATCTCATAATCTAGAAATGCTGAGGGGCAGGAAAACCTCACTTAGGGTAAGCTTGACAAACTATTCCTCACTGAGCAGTAATTTCTGAAAATTGATAATAATAATAATTTATATTAGGGTGGCACCAGAAGAAGCTTAACTATGGGCTCTACACATTGTCCTTACCGCCAGCCCCCAAAATGGGCAGATACTCACCAGGAGGTGGAGGGCCCTGGGAATACGCATTCATTCATCCATAGCTGTTTGCAGCCTGATGCAGGCACTGGGGGTGCAACAAGATCAGACGAGCCCCAGCCCTCACTGAGGTCATGTTCCATGGGGAAGAGACAGACAAGGAAAGAAGTAGATGTGATGTCAGGTACTGACAAGTGCCATGAAGGGAACAGAGCAGGGAAAGGTCGGAAAATGAAGACAGAGGGACTTCAGAGGAGGTGGTCAGGGAAGGTGTCTCCCTAGGACAACTCTGAGATGCAGCAGGGGTCTGAGGGCAGTGCAGGGTGAGCCGGGCACATCTAGAGAAGAGTTTTAGAAACAGAGGAAATACAGGGATCGGAAATGCTGAAGTAATGGTGGCCATACTACTGACCTTGACCATAAGAGACACGCACACCCTCACACGCACATACACAATCACGTTCACGCCACAGCGTAGAGATGGAGACACCTGCTCATCCATCAGGGCCTCGTCTGTCCAACCCAACGCAAGGATCCAAATACTGACAAATGTCTCTCTTCCCTCCTAGTGGGGTCTGTCTGGTTTTCAGAAAAGAATCTGAAAGAAATTACCTCCCATTTGCTAGTGTCACAAGCAAATTACAAATCTGTCCCTGAACCTTCCCACTACGTGTCTGCAGACCCCTCCACCCCTTGTTCTTGACTTCTCATGGCAGATGTGGGTCCAACATGGACTGTGTGGAGGTGGTTCTCTCAGCCCCAGAAAGCCCCACGTGGAGGGGGCTCTGCAGGTGGGGAAGGGAGAAGGGTCCTCAGGGTCAAGTTCCTTTTGGTTGTTGTTGAATTGCAGAAGATCTTTAGATATTCTGAATATGAATCTCTGACCACACAAGGTTTGTCAGTGTTTTCTCTTAATATGTGGGAAGTCATCACATTCTCACTGTGTCCTCTAGTGCACAGACATTTTCCCGTTTGCTGCAATCAAATTAATCTCTTTTTTCTCTTGTCGACTGTGCTTTTGGAACGTTATCTAAGAAATCACTGGCAAATCCAACTTCCAGAACTGTTTCTCTGTTTTCTTCTACCACATTTCTAGTGTGACTCATGTTTAGATGTTTCATCCATTTTGAGTTCTTTTTTACATGGTATAAGGTAAAGGTCCACATTCATTGGTTTGCATGTGCATATCCATGTTCCCATTACTCAGGGTGAGTAGAATTCCCCTCCGCCTTCGAATGATATTGGTGACCGTGTCGAAAATCATTTAATCATAGACCAGGTTTCATTTCTGGGTCTTCCATTCTACACATTGCTCTAAACTGATGTCCTTATGCTGAACCCATACTCTTTTGATTACTGATTTAGATTTGTGGTCAGTTTCAAACTCAGGAAGTCTGAGGTCTCCAAGCCTATTCTTTTTTAAGATTCTTTTGGCTATTTGGGCTCCCTTGAGATTCCATATGAATTTTTGGGAACTTCAAATCTGCCAATATTTCATTGGAATTTTAACAAAGATTGCATTGAATCTGTGGATCTCTGTGGGTACTAGTGTCATCATAACTACTAAGTCTTCAGATCCCTGAGCATGGATGTCTGTCCATTTATCTCTGTCTTTTTAATATTCTTTCACCAACCTTTTGTACTTTTCCATGTGCACATCTATTGCTTCACTGATTAAGTTTATCTCTAAGTAATTTTTTATGTTACTAGAAATGGAATTGTTTTCTTAAGTTCCTTACCAGATAGCTCATTGTGAGTATATATATAAAAAAAAAAAACCAGCTGATTTTGCATGTTGATTTTGAATCCTGCAACTTGGCTGGATTTGTTTATTCTAACAGCATTTTTGTGGAGTCTTTGGAGTTTTCTACATAGAACTATATGCATCTGTGAGCAGACCTGACCATACTCTTCCTCTCCAATTTGGATGCATTCTATTTTGTTTTCTTTGTCTTTGTTTGGGCGTGGACCTCTGCGCTATGGTGAAGGGGTGGATGTGGCGTTTGTTCGTTCCTAAATCCCGAAGACTGGGCGGGCCCTCCTCATTCCCCAGTAAATTACTTAACAAGAAATCAATGGCTTCCCTACTTTATATGAAGCTGCCCCGGCCTCAGGGATGGACCAGCTGGCAGGCTTGTCATCTAAAAATGCACAGAAGTTTATAAGAGGAGTGGGTCCTGACCTTTTAAAGTCACAGAAGTTCGAGAAAAGAACACACAACTGTCCACAAGAAAAAACTGATGTGATGATGAGGTTGCTGGACTCATGGGCTGAGAAGAGATTCCAGGAGCTGATACTGCAGAGACGTCCTGCAGGGCTGGTCAGAGGTCACCCTGCGGTAATGCAGGGTCAGAGAGGAGGTACAGCTCTCTCCCGAGATCGCCACCTGAACAAAGACACTGTCCTTCTGCAGAGGCCAGATGACTTTCACAGAGCTCACTGTGGAGTGCAGTGGCTGAGATCTCTGAGGGAGGTGCAGGCCCCAAGCCCAGTCCTGTTCTCAGTCAGTCACCTCCAATTTCTCCACAGAGCCAGTGGGACAGCCCACCCTCTTAGCCAGCAATGCCACAGTCAGGGACATTAGGAGGCCTTGGTCGCGACCTGCCTCACAGATGACACTAGGATTGCCATCTGGTGGTTCCTCAGTGCCCAGTGTCTCGGCTCAGGGAGGGGGTGCAGCTGTACTGGGACAACAGCGCACTCGCCTCGGCCTGTCCGGAGGGGGGACGCAGGGGGTCAACGGTGTGAGGTCTCCAACCCCTCAGTTCCAGCAAAATGAGCCCCTCAGGCTGGATGTGCAGGTATCCTTGACCTCACCACCACCTTCCCTGTATATTTCATGGGCAGGGAGTGGGGGAGGATGCCAGCCTTGAGGACCTTGGAGCCTCCTTCCGAGCCTGATGGGCAACATGGGTAAGAATCCCAGAAGCAGACTAATCTCGTTCTCGTCTTAGTCCAATGTGCACCAGCCACCTGACCTCAAGCAAGACATTCAACCACCTGAGCCTCAGTTTCCCTGTCCGTAAACTAGAATAGAGCAGCTGGGTCTCAGGGCTGTCATGAGGATGTTTATTGGGAGAGTAACAAGAGTAAAGCCCTTAGGGTCATACACAGGGTCAGGGCCCAGCTGATGCTTTCAAGTGGTGTTTTTATGATCATTGTTAATAGCTGTAAAGTCAGCAGAACTTGATGAAAATGATGTTTATCACTTACCAGCTCTGTGACTTCTGGTGATATACTGAGCACTTCACATCCAGATCTGTTTGACATGAACATAAAGAACTTCCCACCCTGCCTGCTCACAGCAGACCACTGAAAACTGTCAGCTAACATGCTTAAGCCTATTCAAGTTCGTTGGCCGGTCAGGGCCTGCCCTCTCTAAGACTGTGCCAAGTGATGGCAAAGAAGAAACGGAGGGAAGAGGTGTTGTGTGAGAGGGAAGACGAGTGAAGAGGAGAATGAACAGGAGGAGAGACAGGTGCATGTGGGAGAATGTGTAGTTAGAGCAAACGCAGGGTTCCGTGTGAGAAACAGGAAGTGATGCAGCACCAGCAGCTGGGGGTCGGAGGACACTGTGATGACAACACTCACAAACCGCACTCACTGGGTGACGGTTCCTTCGCCCTACCAGGCCCTCCCCCTGCGAGGCCCTGTGGTTTCCCCACAATGGACTTCGGCTTCACCCCTCCCCTTTCCCTCCTCCTTTCAGCAGAAAAAAACAGCACGGGCCACCCAGTGGGGACCATCCCTAGCATTGTGATTGCGATCCTGGTCAGGCGCTGCTGCTGGTCGCTCTGGTGTATTTCCTGCTCCTCGGAAGATGGGAAGGTACAAGGGCATTTCCTCCACCCTAATTCTGTCCATTTCTGCCCCCAAACTGACCCTAGTCCAGGAGGAAGGCCACCCTGTCCTCGGGTCCTGGGCTGGCTCCCCAGCCTCCCCACTTCCACAATGATGTTCCCCTCGCACTCCATCCTGCTCCTCCCTCAGAGGCTGCTGACTGGGCAGTTTCCTCAACAACTTCCTCATCTATGAATTAGGCCCAGTTAAGTCTCCTTCCCTCTGATTCCCTCCATAAACCTGCAGTGGTGCCTGCAGGTAAGAGGTGTTCAGTAAACTGACACTTCCTATTGTTTACCAAAGTCCCCCACTCCTGTGAGGGGGACCTGCAGCCTCAGGGTCTGGGCGTGGTCCTGGCCATGGCCTCACAGCAGAGAGTGAAACAGCCTGGACAGGCCAGTGAGGTCAAATGCGCCCACGTGGCCGGTTTGGTACCACGGTTCCTGACCTGTGAGACAGGAGTACCTGGGCCATCCAGGACAGCAGGCCTGGGATATCCTCTATGCTACCTGTGCAGCAGGCCACTGTCATATTTCAGCTCTGGAGGCCTGGGGCAAGGGTCTGGCCACAGCAGGGGTGCTGCATTCATCCACAAGCAACATGCACGGGGCTCCCCAGTGCCCTGCTTCCCTCTGACGCCTTGACCCGTCCACTCAGACCCTCGCTATGATTCCTTTCCTGGATCCTCAGTCCCTTCTCTGGAGACCCCTCTGCCTTTGGGTTCTTCCCCTGTGGCTCAGGTCATGCATGGCTCATTAAGGCCTTTCCTCAGCTCCCCTCCAAAACGGCATTGGTGGAAGAGGCCTCCACGTCCTGCTTGGTGAAGAGTCCCTCACCAAGTCCCATTCTGACACTAAAGCTGTGACCTCTCTCTGCACCCCTCACATATAAACCTGACTTTTCCAAGAGCCAGTGACCAGCCTGACCTCAGAGAGTACCAGTCCCCAGCATCCAACCCTGGTGAGTGTCTGTCCAGCCTGGAAGCACCTGGGAGCCCCTGGCCCTATGCCACAGTGTCCCCTCCTGCCAGTCACCTCCCAGGGACCCCAACGGGGCTGTCATCCCTGACCCATAAGTCTGTGTCTTGGGTCACCCCTTCGCCCTCACCAGACCCTCAAATGGCCAGAGGGTCTCCCTCGGGGATAGGCTACTTTTCCCCTGTTTCTCTGGGAGTGATGGATCCTGACTCTTTCTGGGAGGACGAGTCCAAGGTTTCTCATACCCTGTGTGCTCATTCCTGTCTCTGCTCCCAGGCCGTGGTCCCTCTGGCACCTCCACTTCCCTGGTAAGCCCATCCCCTCCCTGTGCTTTTACCCAGGTCCTGGCTGTGCAGCCTCAGGGCCTGGGGACCATCCCACCACAATGCATAGCACGGAGCCCTCCCCCATAACAGCTCCGTGTCCTGAGTCCGCCCTGGTCCCCTCAGTCAGCCTGAGAAGCCCACTGGTATCCAACCAGAATCAGAGTGAGTGCTGGGAGCATCATTTAGGGGCCCCAGGCTAACAGGAATGAGGGGGCGTAGCATGGAGCAGGATCGGGATGTGGAGTACAGGTTGGAGATGTCTGCTCAAGAAATAGAGCTGTCACTCCTGTGGAGAAGTGACCCCCCTCCCTGTTCCCTTACACCCACTCGTGCCCTGGTCCAGGCCCCCCTGTCGGGCCCCAGGACAGTGGTTCCCATCTACAAGGGGAGTGTGGGCAGTAAAAGTTTTCTATCACCGGCCCATCAGGGCCCGAGATCTGGCCTCAGGCCAACCCTGGCTGGGCTTCCAGGTTCAAAAATAGCAGCATAAAATGAAAATGGGGTTGTGAGAGGGGGAGGAGACCGGGGACAGAAGCCTCCATCACAGTCAGACCCCCATGAGGCTGGGCGACACTGTATGTGTTCTGAGAAGGTGGCAGGGCTCAGGGGCCTCTTCTTTCTTTTACAGGAATTACTAAACCCAACACAAACATTTCCTGCCTGATCCACCCCAAAGCAGGCCTGGCTACTTAGTTCCTAGACCTGCTCCTTCAGGGCCTTGTGGTGAGCCACCTGAGCCCCCAGACCCTGGGTGGTGCAGGAGCTGCAACCTGAACCAGAAAACCAGATCTGAGCCCTGAGGATATTCAAGGACCTGGGCCTGAGGTCAGGGACCTTCCTTATTACTGGAGACCCCAACAGGCTATCCTGATGCCTAGATGGATCAGGACAAAGGCTCCCATCCCCCATGAAATACGGGCTCTAGAAAAAGTAATCAAGCATGTGACCCACCCTCAACCACCTGAGTGATCTGGATAAAGAGCACTTCCCTAGTTTCCTCTTTCTCTGTGAACGGGAACTTCTCTCCAGGGTCACACAGTGCATTTGTTATCTCTCAGTTACCCCAACCGCCATCTCTGTTCCCTGGGAGATAGGAGGGGATGTCGTGTGCCACTGGGGAAGCTATGCTAAAAGGAGAGACAGAGATAACGGGAGCTGTGGCCCAGCCAGGAGAGCACTCAGCTGTTCTCACACAGCTCTGAGGACCAGGCCATGGAGACCTCTCAGGGTTTGCCCCTTTGCACATGTGCACTAGGTCTCAGGAGCCCAGAACAGTGGGAAATGTTGTGTCCTCACAGAGGTGAGCAAAGATTCTTCTTTGGGGTCATGGCCCACAGCCATGGGGGGCGGGGGAGGGGGGGGCCCTTCCCACCAGACTCAGTGTCCTGTGCCTTTGGCCTACCTTATTCAGGCCCTTGTGGCCCATGTGTGCCTCCACAAATGAATTTGCCTCTCCCCAAATCCGAATCCAGGGTGTGCTGAGCCCTGTCCATGGGTTTCTGCTCTGTTCCAAAGGCCAGCTCTCAGGAGACCTATACTTCTGGGTACACAGAGAGAGGCTGTCAGAGTCACCAAGGTGGGGAGGACCCAGGATTCATGCCCTGAGCAAGGCCTTCCCTGGCACTGTCCGTGACCTCATGCCCCACTTCCTGTTAGCTTCCTCTTTTCTCCCTGACATGGATCTCCTTGAAACACACCTCCTCCCCATGAATGAGCATCCAGGTTGGGGGTGGAAGGCTCCGCATAGATCCCATGGAGACAAGACAAGGATCTCCTTCACCTGGCCCACAGGCCGCCTCCCACCTGTGCATCACCTGCAGCCCCCTCTGCACACCTGGACCAGCAGTTTCAGTCCTCCTAAGATGGACAAATGGGAGCTGTTCTCACACAGGTGCACTGAGATCAGGGTGCCCACATTCGCACAAAGAAAGCTGGTCCAGCACTGAGGCCCCAAGCCTGTTCTGTCATTACCTGAGTGTTGTTTGTCAATGAGATGAGAAATAGGTTTAAAAAAACCTACCAAGTTTCACATCACGATGTAGCTCTAACTTCTTTACCCCAGTGCATGCAGCTTGGGTTAGACAAGGCGACATCTCTCTTTAGTTTCTACTGCAGGTGTAGAACATCACTGCAAACTTAGTGGAGTCAGACAACACAAATCGAGACTGGGGCATGGCTGGTTCTTTCTGGAGGCTCTCGGGAGGAGTCGTGTCCTTGCCCTTTCACACTGTCAGAGGCCCGAGTTCCTCCGCCGTGGCCCCTTCCTCCAGCTTCAAAGCCAGCAGTGCAGCATATTCTGTCTCTCTGTGTTCTGCCCTCATCATATCTCCCTCTGGCCCTGCCTCTCTCCTACCTCCTTCTCTCACTTATCAGGAAATGATACCTATGATTATAATGAGCCACCCAGAAAAACCACCATAATCTCCCATCACACATTAAAATAATCCTCAATTTAATCTGTAAGTTTCCTTTAGCAGTCGAAAGATTCGCAGACTCTCAGGGTGAGATGTGCACGTCTTTGAGGGGCCCCAGTTCTGTCTACCTTACCTGCCAAGGCCATGTTCATCATCTGTCACTACAGGCTGCTCATGGGCAGCTTGCATTTGGCCTTGCTGACTGTGGGGTCAGTTCCTGCAGCGAGGCCCAATCACTCTCACGCCCAAGCTGTGCAGACAGAGGCCACTCCACACTCCCGACAGCCCTCACCACCTCCCCCTTGTTCGTAATGATCAGTCCTTAAGAATGAAACGAAAGCAGACGCAGCTCCCAGCTCCAGGATTACAGCTCACAGCTCACTGGCTCTTGGGCAGTCGGAGGCCATCAGCACCTTGGACAGTGTCTCTGGATTCCTGTCCAGGCGCTCATGGAGCACGCCATGAGAAGGCAGCGGTGGGAAAGACCTGGGAAAGGCCGCTCATTTTTCTTCTATTCAAGAAAAACTAAACGAGGGGAAAGTTACTCTAGTGATAATCTGGTTCTTCTCTATTATAAATCGTGCACCCGCTGCATGCGTCTGCATGTTCATCGTTGGCACATCTGTCAAACTCCCCACGTGGCCGACTGCTGCCCCACAGGGTGACCTCTGGGAGGCTGAGCCTGCTCCAGCCTCTAAGGGCCTCTCGCTGCCCCTGGCATCAGGCCATTGTCTTGCCTACAGCCCGGAGGGGACATTTCATGGTCACCTTCTGACCCTCGGTGTCTGACTTTGGAAGCGCACCCGTCACACAGCCTAGAGCACCCTGAGCACAGCATCTTGCTCCTCGAGCTCCAGCTGAGCCCCTCAGGCTGCAGGACTGAGCCGAGCCCCAGGGCTACTGTTCCAGCTCCTCGGGGCCAAGCCCAGTGCTGGTGTCAGAGGCCTTTGCCATTTGCCCATCCCTCCCAGCAGATGATCAACACTCCCTGGGACAACTGGGATGTGAAGCAACCTCCCAGTGTAGAACCCAACACCCGAGGGATGCTCCATCTGCCTGTGACCCCCAGGACAAGCTAACATACTAGGATCGCCACAGTCCCTTTCACCTTCTCATTCCTATAAATGTCCCTTCACGTAGGAAACGTTGATCCCACAGACCCAGCCCTGTCCTTCCCAGGGGCTCATGTTCAACCCATCCAGAGCCTGGGCTGGTCACTCACTCCCACCACACAGCATTCACAGTGTAAAAGTTTCCTGGGTCCCCCATTCATGGAGACAGGCATGCTGACACGTCCCACATCTGAGGAGCCTCCTGGGTCCCCATGCCCCGCGGTGCACCTTCTGTCTCTGTGCTGGGTTACCGCCCCCCCAACCTGCCCTTTCTCCAGGACAGAGACACAGCTCCTGCCAGGTGGGATGGGCGCTCTGTCCTGCAGACGTCCTTCACACTCTGGCCACGTGAATCTACTCAGCCCCATACAACACTCTCCTCAGCACAGCCTTGTGCTCCAGGTCCCTGGACACTAGGGTCCCCTTCACTCAAACCTCAGAACGCTGATACACACCACAGCCATGACCTCACCCGAGGCACGAATCTGAAGTGAGCCACCGGGCAGAGACACCTGCACTACACACATCTGAGGCTTAGGAGTGCGGGGTAGACCTCATCCGTCTCCCCCTTTGCAGTGGGCACCAGGCTGCCACAGAGCACCAGCCCCTTTACCAGATCCACCAGGACACTCTACATGGTGACACTTTGGGCAAAGCAGATGCTATGAAAACTCACCACCCAGATACCACCCCAGACCCTAGATCACCTCATATCCACAATAGCAGAGACACCTGTATCGCAGCTGTACTCCCCAATTTAGGCCCCAAGTTCCATCTAGGTTAAAGCTGCATGCAGGATGACCCCCTGTTTTGGTCATACAGGTGGATTCCTGCCTTTGTGTTTTGCCTGGAGTGCATGTCTCCCCTTCCCTATTAGCCCAAACTCGTCAGCCACCTGCTCCCTCAGTATTTCCCGAGCCTGCACAGAGATGTGACTTCTAGAACTCCCACCACTCACTAGTCAGTCTTTAGTGGTGTTCGCAGCTTCTTTAGGAGTTACCTGTGCTCAGGTGTGCCACCTGTGGAACCAAGATTCCTGGAGAGGCCAGCAGAGGGACCTGTCCAGGGCCTCTCAGGTCCCCCTGGCATCTCATCTGTCATAGGGGCTTGGCCATAAGTACTCAGTAACATGCTGCAAGGGGTGGATGATAAAAAGGATAAATGACGGACAACGTGTGAACAACGAGGTGGACATATGGACATCCGTGCTTTCTAGGAAGCGCCCAACACACATGCTGCACTATGAGAGAATTCTACCAAAAAAGACTGTAATGCACTGATGCTTTGGCTGCTAAAACTGTGAGTGAGGCAATGTGGAAAACACCACCGAAAGATGCGACCAGCCCCTCCAGAGGTAAAGCCTGCTGATGGAGTGGATCGGCGGTGCCTTCGGAGACCTGACGCATTATTTGTCTGTGTTTATATTGCAAGAATTTGTGACAAACAAGCTTCTTGTGTGGTTTCAAAAAATAACAGATGGTCCATTTTAAAGCACCAGAAGGCATCTGAGGTCCTCTCGGCCTGAGCCAGGCCTCCATCCAGGCTACCCTGTGGGTCTCCTCTGAGACCGTCCTTGGTGACCTCCTGGGACCCCCTCAGGGACAGAGATGACTAAGACCGCCAGAGAGGGTGGACCTTGCTGCAGCTCCCACAGCAGTCGGGGGCAGAGTGAGGTTTGCTCCAGCCACACGCATGACCTGTGAGCATAGCAGTCCCCTCTGGACCGGGGACGGTCCCTGTGCTCCAGGGAGTCACCATCCAGAGGACACTGCAAGGGACACAGGCAAGACCACGCCACACTGCAGACCCTACGACAAGGGCAGCAGACCCCATGCAGCCCTGAGCCTCTGCTGTGCACGCAGCCTCGCCCTGGCTCCTGACCCAGGACCTGCTACACAGTGTGCTGGGTCCAGCACTAAGGAACATGTATCTCCTTCTTCAGAACAGCACTGGGTTTCGACATGGGGTCAGGAGAGCATTAAATTAAGGGCAGGACCCCTCTAAGCTGAGGATCCGTGAGGTGACACAGGTCATGTACCCTCACAGCTGGCCTGGCCCTATCCTCTTGCCTCAGGATGTAGACACCTAAACTTGAGAGCGACCTCAGAAATTAAGAAGATAAAAATTCTAGGAATGTAGGATGAAGTATGACACTACTGCTCCTGCTGCCTCTCAGCTTTGTTCATCTCTTCCAAAACCCTCCATTGTCAGACAGCCCATTAGGTCATAATGCTGGGGACAGGTCTTACTCCGGGGACCCAACGCAGTCTGCTCGAGAGGACCCAGGGTACCTGGAGTCCTGAAGTGACCGAGCCCTGCACCGACTGCCCTGCAAGGGGATGTCACATCCATCTCAGCCCAGGAGTCGTGGCTGGTGCACTAACCTGAACCCTGGCTGATGCCTGCTCCCCACCTGACAGGTGCATCTGAGCCCCTGAGACCACGAAGACCGGGTGACAGTGTCTCTGTCCTGATGGAACCATCTGCGGCTCGCACCGTCTGCACAGGCTGTGCCCACTTGCCCTGCAGGAGCCCTCTCACTCCTCTGCTGCCTCGTCTCGTCCTGCCCCTAATGACACCTGTGCCCCTCCACCTCAGGGAGATGCATTCACAGGTCCACAGGCAGGGTGCATGCTGCCGTCTGCGTCCAGACTTAACAAAAATTTACAAGTGGCAGAGAGGCCCTCGGCTTGTAGGAAATCACTGTTGAAATAGTGTTGTAGGCATTTTGTGAGATGAAGATATAAAAAGAAGACTTAATAACTTCTGAATAAACTCTTAATTCTAAACTTTGCCTATAGGCAGACACTGATTTACCACGGCCACCCCACACCGAGGATTCCACGTTTGGGGTGGGTGGATGCACACGCGACGTATGCCATTGTTTTTGAATTTACAAGCACATGCACCATCGGCACCATCTCCACTGACCCAGAGGGTGCGACGGAGCCAGCAAGACCGTACCTGACGCACGTCGGTCCAAACCCCTAGAACTCACAGATGATGAAGGGACCCTGATCAAACTGTGGAGGTGGTGACAATGATGTGTCAGGGAGGCTCATCGATCAGAACAAATGTTTTCCTCTGAGGGAATGTGAACAAGTGGGGAGACTGACCGTGTGGACAGGGTACATGGGAAATCTCTGCACTGACCGCTCACCTTTGCTCTGAAACTAAAACCTCTGTTAGGAACAGCTGTTCCCCACAATATTCCTCCTCACTATCCAGGAAGAGGAATGAATCCCTCAAGACTTCATCTCTCAAACGGTGACAATAAACCAAAAACAAGTCTAAGGGTCAAATCAGAACACGGAGAGGCCATCGATCCTGAATAATTCTGTTACTTCCACCATAAACAGCACGTTAGAGACACTCCCTACAACAGAGAAGAGAGACTCAGAGTTTCTGGAATCCAGGCATTTCCTGTCACGAGGGGAAGCAGTCAGGTGCAGGAGTGACGAGAGAGGCTGACAGATGACCTTGACCTACTATTGGTTGGAGACAGGATCAGGCTTAAGCATAACAAGTTTGGATGTCCTTAGGTCCATGTCATAGGACGGCCGATTGCACCCGGGGGACTGAGGACCCCTCTCCTCCCCAGCCCCACATATTGGCACCACTTCTGGGACAATGTGCTGTTTCCGACCTGCAGGAGAAGGCTTTCGTGTGTCGTCTCATCTCCTGAAACTATATAACATTGAATGTCAACTATGATTGAAGAAAATACAAATTAAAAAAAAAAAATACTTTGCACTTTCCAGCTACACTTCCCTCCTGGTCCAGCAGGGGGTCGGCTGGCCTCCCTCAGCGGGGTCACAGCAAAGCAGGGTCTGACCTTCACAGCCTCACTCAGGCCACAGTCCTCCTCCCTCTCCCAGCTGCCCACGCTGGGCTCCCTCACCTAATCCATCTCAAAGCACCTGCCCACTGGCCAGTCCTCTGCAGGACACTCCTCCCCACCACCCTTTGTTCTTTCATGGAGTGATGGCCATCATGGCCACTCACGCCTCGGTCTCAGCCAAAGAGTCTCTGTCTCAGAAGTGCTCTCTGTGATCTCCAGATCAGCTGAGACCCCACACACACTGTCCCTTCACGGCCCTGCTCGTCCGATGATGATTAACTATTTAGAGCCCTGATTCTCTGAGTGCCTGTCTCTGTTGCAAGTAAATTCCGTGAGTGCAGACCCCACGTGTGTCCTGTGCTCTGTACAGGTTTCAGGGCCCAGTCCAGGGCCGGAACTGTCATGAACACTCAGTAAACACGTATTGACAGATGAGGAAACCACACCACGGAAGCAGGTCTCCTGCCCCTGTGACACCTGGGGTCAGACCATGCTCCTTACAGACACGAGGGCACTGGTGTCAGCGTGGGAGGAGGCCAGCAAGAGGCCTCGGCTGTCCCAGGGATGGGCCGTTACTGCAGATAGAGTCAGGAGGGGAACAGGGAGCCCTAACAGTGAGGGTCGGACCTCCCTTCGCTCCCCGAACACCACAGCCTCCCCGTCTGACCTTGGGAGGGACATTTCCTCTCCGGAAAGAAGGGGAGACCATGGGCGGCAGCCTGTGTCCTTCCTCTTCCCACGGAGACCTGACCTGGCACAAACCTGCAGCCTTCACCTCAGGTGGACTCACATCTAGGCGCCAAGGGGGCCCACCCTGATATCAAAGGAAGTCAGGGGGCAACTCCTGGTCCCCAGGTGCATGGGGACACCGCACAATGGTCCCTGATGGCCTCTCACCAGCCCGTGGTGTTCTGGGACAAGGGAGCTTTGTGTGCAGGATGGGACAGGGGAACACAGGACCTGGGGTTGCTTCCATCTCAGAGGCGCTGAGGGTCCCACAGGGCCTGCCCTCCCTAACAGAGGAACCCCGGGGTCCCTGGCTGAGTCTCCACGTGCAGATGCTCCATTCCTGGGCCCTGTGGGGAGGCTTAGAGCAGATGAAGACAGGGACACAGATGACATGGGTGCTGCAGTGCGATGGGGGAATCATAGGCAATCTGTGGACCACCACCCAGGCCAGTTTCCAATCCTGAAACACTCAAGACACCTCAGCAGGTCCTTCCTCCGAAACCTCAGGGACAGAGAGCCCTCCTGAAACAGAACATCCCCTGGAGAGACAGTTCTCCTGACACTGGATCCATAATCCTCTGGATAACGCTCATCTTCTCCCTGAGCTCACACTGACTTGGATGGAGTCAGGTGGCCTGGGACCTGCAGGGACCAGGACCTGGCTGACCAGCCCCTCAGCCTGGAGTTCAGAGCCCACCTGAAGCAGGGTCAGGGTCAGCTCCCACCCTCCTGACCCTGGTCAGCATCCCTGGTGCAGCCCTTACACTGGCCACAAGTCTTCATGCCTCCAGGGGGCGACATTGAGACACACAGACAAGGCACAGGAAATAATACAGGAACCTGGCTTTGGCAAAGGAGGTGGAAAAGGAGCCTGATTTCCATTCCACAGACTCTCTGGGCCTCTCCCATGTGTCTGCTCTGTCCTCCTGCTCCTTATAGGGGCCAAGGAGCACCTGCTCTGTCTGGGACCTTTGTGCTACTCCCCACTTCCTGCCTGTCACCACCCATGGGGAAGGCTGGGTGACCCCAGGAATCTCCCCCAGGCAGAGGACAGAAACAGCCCCAACGGTCAGGGGGAACATGGACAGGCTCTGAGACAGAGCTCTGCCAAAGACACGGAGAAACGGTGCCTCAGAAACAGACTCACGAGAACTAGGGAGACCACGGCTACTCGACTTCCATCAGTATCCGCTCTTCCCAAAACACACAGGTCACCTCCCTTCACACCCACAAACTGTACCTCCTTCAGAGACACCTGGCTCTTGTTCTCTGCCCCAGGAACCAGGGGCCAGACTGGTGACACTGGAGATAAAAGGTGGGTCCCCTCACCTGTCACCACCCAGCTTGCCCCTTTCTCACCCTCAGCATCATCTCTGTGACCTTCCTGTTT
The DNA here is from genome assembly GCA_003508835.1 of Eonycteris spelaea. Lineage (NCBI taxonomy): Eukaryota > Metazoa > Chordata > Mammalia > Chiroptera > Pteropodidae > Eonycteris > Eonycteris spelaea. Next base: position 679,527 of record PUFA01000374.1, on the reverse strand, counting down.
GGAGGAATTCCAGCTTCTCAGAGCATTTGAGATCAGAGGGAGACTCTGGTGCCCTGCTAAGCTTCTGTATCACAGAAAGAAATAATCCTTCAGGTGTGGGGACCTCTAGGATCTCTGTGTGGTGCTGACAGACTCAAGGCCAGGACACAGCACAGGCCAATGGCGAGGTGGATGGGGGGTCATCCTCTCAGAGGACAGGGGTCCCCATCAGCCTTGTCACAGAAAGTGAGCTTCCAGGCAAGTATGATCAGCCTCCCCTGAGCGCTTCTTAGAGTGGACTGTTGGGTCCACTGCACATCTTGAGTCAGAATTTCTTTATTAACAGAATCTGCAGACCCTCCCTGTGCACGGGAGAGGGGATGGGCTGTCCACCCCACATTCTGTGTCTCAGCCTGGCCAGGGCATTAACTGGGCAGCTGCTGAAGCAGCATTTAATGTATCACCTGGGCATGATAGCTTTATAATGTTCCACAGGTGATTTTGATGGACAGCAAAGGGTTGGCATCCTTTGACAAAGAGTTTAGTGTCCCCTGGATGGGCTCTAGGGCTGCCTACTCTAAGGTGACCAGAAGGGAAAGATGAAAGAGAGGGCGGCAGGAAGGATGCTGTGCACCCTTCGCAAGCCTCAGTCTTGTGCTTATACAGTGTGTGTCTGTGAGTGTGAGTGTGTGTGTGTGTGTGTGTGTGTGTGTAGGGTGAGGAGTCACAGCAGAAGAAGGCAGAAGTTTCAGCAGTTTCAGAAACAGAAATGTAGACAGAAGCTAAATGGGAAGCTATGTTTTTAAACTCTGAATCAACTTTCTACTTATCTAACAATGCTGGCTATGATGCACTTTTTTATACTTTGGTTGTGAATACTCAATGATGGTGGCAAGCCCTTAGAAGTCTTGCATTGAGTCAATAAGTGCTCAGAAGTGTGAACTGACACTGTCATTACTGTTGGTTTAAGGCCACATTTCACCTTGGTTGCTGTCAGTTGCCCGAGCTCCATCATAGAAGTGACACCAAGTCCCTCAGAAGACAGATTGAGGTCATGCAATGAGGGCTGGGAGCACATGATAAGCTCACAGAAATCCCAGCTCTATCCCATCCAGGGGGATGTCCTGGACTCTGGACAATGGGAATGGACAAGAGGACACACATGCAGATGGTAACACCAACACAAAATGCACTTGACACAAAGCAATCTACCATCTTGGAGAGCCTGTGTCTCAAGTTGAGCCCTGGGACAAGAGCCAACCCAAACTAAAGAAACAGTCTCAAGAAAGTCCACCCACATATAGCCTACCTGGAGGAACTTCCTGAAGGGTAATGTGTGACTCAGGGTCATGAGTCTTCTATGGGCAGGGGGACACCCTGGTTGACGCTCAATGATACAGGGGCATATATGCAGGACAAGATCTCTCTCCATGAGATTCCACAAGTGTGCCACAAAGAAGCACACAGAGACACCTGCTTATGTGAAACACGAGCCCAGGATGAATCATGCTAGAGGTGAACCCCAAATCCTGGGGCATTTAATACTATCCATGCCTGCACCAACCCTGCAGGCTCTGTCCTCATAGCCCAAGAATGCCATAATTTCCTGCCTCCAGGGGCTGGCTGTCACCTCAGTAAGCCGTAGAGATTCCTGGACACCCAGATGTCCATACAAAGGGTCCACAGGTTGGCCATGTGGTGTCTGGCCTCGTTCTCCCCTCAACCTCCCCAGGGTCCTAGGGGCTCTTCTTTGGATCTTCCCTCCCAAGGAGTACTGGGAACTATGCAGCCCTGATCCCCAACTAGAATAAGTTGCCCCTACACTCCTCTTGACTCTATGTGGACAGCTGGGCACGGGTGGGCACAAGTACACACTCCAGGGGGAAGCCCCACCTACAATACAACACCCAATGCCTAGCCTGGCCAGTGCTGCTGACTCTCTCTCCTCTCACCACTCAATATCCTGATGGGTTTAATCCCTCTTTCTGCACCTGTCTACAAGGAGCATGTGACCACTCAGCATCCCTAGCCTGAGTGCAGGGACGGGGGGCTGCCCCACAACTGCTAAGGGGCCCTATCTAGAAAGAGTCAGGACTGCGGACTCTAGAAGAGCCCAATGCTCCCACAAGCAAGGGACTAACTGCTCAGTAGCACGCAGGGCCTCTCCCAGGGCTCAGCTCTCATCCTTTCCTCAGGCTGCCCAGGAGTATAACCACATCTCTGAAGTGGGCCTTGGGGAGGACACATGAGTGTAAACATTTGTGATGTGAGGCGGTGGCTATAAATGTGCTCAGTGGGATGGAGGTGCCAGTAGAGAGAAGCCTGGGGACAGAGCAGGACCTGAGTCTGAAGAATGCACAGAAGCAGACAGGGGAAAAGGAGTGTGTAAGAAACTGTCCTCCTCAGCATTGAGGATAATGGGGACAGTGAGCTCTGAGGGAAGTGGCTACATGGGGTCCATTGAGGGCCCTGTTGGGTCTCTCCTCCAAGGGCATCTCCTGAGTCATTGTCCAAGATTAGGTGCCATTGCTCCAGCCTTCCCCTGTGGGAACTGACTCTACCCTGTTTCCCCTTCTCAGACCACTTCCTCTGTCCCTCTCCAGCCCTGGCATCACCAGGCCCATGTATAATGAAAGTCCATAGGTGCTGAGTCCCTGAGACATGTGTCTGAGAGACACATCAGAAAGTGTGCCTTGTCTCTAGGACTGGAAAAGAGAGTAAGGGAGGTCAACTTCCCTATGTTTTACAACATGAGCCAACCCTGACTTGGACAACTGCTGCCCCCACTCCATCTGCAGAGGGTCCATGCCCATCCTAGTTGCCCAAGAACCACAATGAGACCTGCAAGGCCCGGGCCCTCCTGGGAGATCTCAAACAGGACAGAAGCTTGCCTCACGTACCCGATTTCTGTGCATGGGAGACCAAGCCACACAGCACTGCCTGAGTATTTTAAATCTTTGGTAATTTATTAAAATATAACTCTAAAATGTATGTGTGTGTGTCTCTGTGTGTTTATATACATATATGTATATATATGCATATATATATGTATACATATATGTATGTATGTATACATGATATGTATGTATGTATAATATGTTGTATGTATGTATACATATGTGTGTGTGTGTGTATGTGTGTGTGTGTGTGTGTGTGTATATATAATAGTTATGGGTTCCAGCTCAGGTGATGCACCCAGGAAAACCATGACCTAAAAGTTCATATTACAAAAGGGAAATTGAAAATGAGTTTGTCAACCTACTAAGAGTTGGAGAAAGAGAGGAAACAAGAAAAGAGATCATCTTAAAAGTAGAAACCAATAAACTAGAAGACAAATATAAAATCAAGAAGAACCACACACCCTAAATGACATTCTTGAAAAGGTTTATCAATTTTTTTAACACCTTTGGAAGAATGTCAACAAAATAATAGAGGAAGAGCTAATAAGGCATGTGAGCCTTGAGAAAGGGTTGACGTAACTACAGCTAAAGCTGTAGAAGATTTTTAAATTCTTTAAAAATCTTTCAAAATTTAGACAAAATTGACATCTCAAAAAAACTAGAAATAACAAGCACTAACTCAAGAAACAATAGGAATCCTGACCTGTACTGTAATCATTAAAGAAAATTTAGTTAATAGTTTAAATATTTTCATGCAAATGCCCAATCATAGACATGGGCTCTTGCACATATACAAAGGTGTCACACACGTGTACACTCACAAAAAACACAGATGGCTTTAAAGCAAATACAAATATTTCCCCTAACTCACACCATACAATAATCTTTTAAAAGTTGATAAAATTTGTGGCATCCTGTCAAGATGGCAGAGTTTGTTTGCCTCCTCTAACAACCACATCAAAATTACAACTCAACTACATAATAGCCATCACTGCAAGTCTCCTGAAGTCTAACAGAACAGAAGTCCTACACTGAACACATGCAGAAGAGGCCACCTCAAGACTGGTAAGAGGGGCGGAGACGTGATACAGGCTGGTCCCACACCCTGAGAGTTAGGAGAAGTACCTCGGTTGTAGAGTAGAAGAACAAGGGGTCCCAGTCCCATGGCAGTCTCCCAAGCCCAGGATGCCAGAGCCAGTGATAACTCCCCAACTCTGGCTGTGAAAACCAGTGGAGATCTTGGCTGAGTGAGTCGGAGATCTGAGGAGGTGCAGACTATCCTCTAGAAGGGCCATACCTAACTTACTCGGTGACAAACTCACATGCTCTGAGCTCCCATGCTGGGGCATCAGCTCAGAAGGCATCAGGGACATGTGGTGAGGAAGTGAGTGTTCTGGCTTCAGGGAGAGGGCTGGAAGGGCAGCTTTCTCCCAGACAGAAGTGCTGGCAGAGGGCATTGTTCCTTTGAGCCCTCCCTCACTCTGCTTGCTGACCCAGGCAGGTGCCATATCTGAGCCTCCATCCATAGCAAACACCAGTCTCCTGCTCATGTGATACCCTGAGACCCACCCCACCCAATTGTGGGTCTGCCCAAGCTGCTTCCAGTGGATTTTCCATACAAATGGCTTGTCTTGGCTCATGCTGCGGACTTCCCTAAAATCTCTCAAAGATTCACAAAACCCTAGCAATCAACATCTGGCCCCAGTGTGTCCCATATCTTTTGCCGAACAGCTCCAAACCCAGCACTAGAGGAAGCTGACTCCAGCTTGCACCTTGGACTCTCAGGCAAAGCAAAGTCCAACGTGGCTGGTGGCCATCTGAGATTGCTTGGTGGCTCATGCCAGGTAACCCAGGCAGGGCTCAGGCTTCAGATGAACTTGGCATGTGGCAGGGTCCACCTGTCCCCGGAGGACACGGCCTGCATGCTTGAGTGGAGTGCACCCAAGGTCTCATCTAAGAATGACACACACAAAGGGCAGACAGAGCAGGCACCAGAACCTTGTTAAAGCTAATCCTACTCTGTAGGGTCAGGCCATGCACAACAGCTTCTCCTCTGGTCATGGCCATGTATCACAACCAATCAAACAGAGGGTCAATCCATCCCATTGATGAGCAAACAACAACCAAGGCTCATCTACAATAGGAGGGTACACACAAACCACATAACTGACATACCTTGGAGGATCTGGCTCAGGTGACCAGGGAAGACTGTGCCACTAAGCCCACAGCACACCTGCTACCGAAAGCCACTCTTAAAAGACCAGCAGATATAGCAGCCCTACGTGACACATAGAAACAAACACAAATAGGCAACCAAATTAAGAAGACAAAGAAACATGTCCCAAACAACAACAACAACAAAACAGAACTAAGAAGTCAACAAAATGGAGACGAGCAATCTACCAGATGTAGACTTCAAGACACTAATTATAAGGATACCCAATGAACTTAAAAGAAGAGTAGAGAACCTCAGTGAGTACTTTAACAAAGAGATAGAAAACATAGAAGTGGCAGTAGAAAACATAAAAAAACAATTCAATCATGAAGAATGTAATTCCTGAAATGAAGAATACCTTAGGAGGAATTTACAGCACATTAGATGAAATGGAGGATGGAATCAGTGATTTAGAAGATAAGGTAGCAGAAAACACCCAGAACAGCAGCGACATTAAAGAATCCAAAAAAAGGATACTTTAAGGGGCCTCTGGGACAACATCGATCATGCCAACATTTGCCTCCTAGGGACACCAGAAGAGCAGAGAGAGCAAGAAATTGAAAACCTATCTGAAGAAAAAATGACTGACAATCTCCCCAACCTGGTTAGGTAAATAGACATAAAAGCTCAGGAAGCTCAGAGAGACTCAAACAAGATTAACCCAAAGAGGACCATGCCAAGTCACATCATAATTAAAATGCCAAAGTTTAAAGACAGAGAACCTTAAAAACAGCAAGAGAAAAGCAGTTAGTTATGTATAAGGGAGCTCCCATGAGACTGTCAGCTGATTTTTCCACAGAAACTTGCAGGCCAGAAGGGATTCAAAGGAAATAGTCAAAGTGATGAAAAGCAAGATTCAACATTGAAGATTACTCTACCCAACAAAGGTATCACTTAGATCGAAGGACAGAGAAAGAGCTTTGCAGACAAGAAAAACCTAAGGATTCAACATTACTCACCCATTATCATAGAAGATGTTATAGAGACTTCTTAGAAGGAAGAGGAGGAGGAGGAGGAGGAGGAGGAGGAGGAGGAGGAGGAGAAATTACAAATAATAAAATGGCAATAGCTATATATATATATATATATATATATATATATAGCAACAATTATTTTAAATAAAAATAGATTAAATACTCCAATAAAAATACATAGGGTGGCTGAATGGATAAGAAAACAAGATCCTTACATATGCTGCCTACAAAAGACTCACTGTAGATTGAAAGACACACACAGATTGAAAGTAAAGAAATGAAAAAAGATGTTTCACCAAAATGGAAACAAACAAACAAAAAGCTGGGGTAGCAATACTTATACCAGACACAACAAACTTTAAAACAAGAGAGACAAAGAAGGAACCAGTTATCTCACTTCTGGGTATTTATCTAAAGTAACCCAAAACACTACTTTGACAGGACACGTGAATTCATATGCTCACTGCAGCATTATTTACAATAGTCAAGATTTGGAGTCCACCATGGTATCCATCAATAGATGAATAGATAAAGAGTTTAAAATTCTGCCATGAAGCACTCCCACAGAATCCTACCAGAAATGTGGGAGGGGCACCCTTGTGCCATTTTATGCTCCTCCTCTCTGACTTGCGACTCACTTTCTAGTCACACCTATTTTACGTCACCCACTGTCTTCCTAGATACTACCTCTCCTAGAAAAAATGGACATCTATCTCCTCTCCAATGGTCTCATATTCATGGTAAATACAATATGAAACAGGCCTTAGAAAAAAATGTAGTAAATTAAATAGATGGAACCACCAGCTTCTTCCACTTTGCCCATTCCTGCCTCAGATGTGTTCTCCCATAACTCTATCCTAGGCCTGTGATCAATCATTCCCAACTGAGGGGCATCACTACATATTATCAAAAAGGAATAAAAAAAGACTAATATTACATCCCCATTTCTGCTCTTTCTTATTTCTCAAGATCACTCTTTAACCTAGAAAGTGGGATGATCTTCCGGTTGGAGGGGGTGGGGCCTACTGACATGCCCCAAAGGGAGGGGTATATACGTTTCATAATGGGCATCGTGTCACGGAATGATGTGAGGGGTAGCGTGGGAGATGACTGGCAGATACTTCGGAACTTATGTCCAGTTACTCATTTTGACGCGACGAGTAACTACTCATATGCTCTTTGGAAAATGAATAGAAAGCTACCTCGCATTTCCCCACCTCAGCCCCAGCCTTCCCCTCCTCTTCCTTCACGCTCTCGCTATTCAACCCACCTTCCTTCCCTGGCTCCTCGCCCTGCTGTCCCTCATCTCACACCCCAGCGCCACTCACCTCCCTCCAGTTTCCCTTCTCTAATGAGTGCCAGCCGTGCCCGCCACCCTCCCCTAAATGTTTCTCTGACCAGCTCTTCCTCTGTTCTCCCTAGACCAACCACTAGTCGCCCTGTTCATCGTGGTCCCCCTTCCTGTCTCCCTTCTGTCTACACCCCTAAACCTCCTCCTAGGCCCCCTTTCTAATCCTTTGGACCCTGGTCCTTGCCAGCACTCCAGCCATCCCACCCAACCGGACATGATGATTCACAGATATCATCATGGAGAGGTCTTTTCCCTATTAGAGGGACAGACTGGTGCAGTTCAGAATGTGGATTGCCAGGAGCCTGACTTGGAGAACAGAGGAAATCAGTGATAATGGAACAACCAACATTTATTCGCCTCGGAGGGTAAGCTCTGCTAATGACAGGACTCCCTTTTCCATGATGGTGGTTTTCAGCCATGACCAGATACTGGTTTTCTTACTACTATCTGTCTTTTGCCTTCAATCACATCTTTTTAATCCTCTGCAGGTGCCAAAGACACCCTACACAAGTTCCTTTGTTTGGACAGTCTGATCCTTTCCTCTCCCTTTATCAGCCAGCCTGCAAAGGCTTCTGCATTTTTAATTGGCTTCTCAGTGAAACTTGGCCCGTGCCCACGGGACAAAAAGCAAGACAAGTCACACAGAACGTAGAGATAGTGAAGAGTGGAAAGCATCTAATCTGCTCTCCAGGAGGGTGAGTACGATTGACCTACCCTGTGTTAAAGTGTATGCAAGAATGAATGACCCCGAGAACTCACACATAGGGCACAAAGCCCCTACTTTAGATAGTTATGAGACTCAAAGTTTTTTCATTTAGTTCCTCCAAGACTCCATATTTCTGCATTCCAAGATTCCAAAACCTTGCCAGGGCCTTTCTGCCCTTGAGAAACACCTCCTACAGAGAGAGGGCAGGGGGCACTCCAAGGGATTCTTATCTAAGCTCTGAAGGTGAGCTTCTCTCTCAGTCTGCTGCCTGCACCCCAGAATTTGGCAGGTAGCAGGCTTTGGATAGCAAGGACATGTCTAGAGCCTACTCACTTAATAGCATCAGAAGAACAGAGGACATATTAAAGTGCTCTCCTCAAACTGATAGATGGATTCAGTGCAATCCAAATAACAATTCTAACATAAATCTTTAGGGACCTGGACAAGCTGATTATAATATGTAAAGAAAGGGAAAGGGCCAAGAATAGCCGAGACTCTCTTAAGAACTGGTAAGAACAATTTCCCTACTAAATATCAGAACTCATTACAAAAATTACAGGAATCAAGATTGTGTAGTACTGGTGCAGGCAAGAACAAATAGACAACTGTCATGGAAGACACTCCTGACACAGACACCCAAAAGGGAACACCTACCATAGGATGAGAGTAGCATAGTAAGTGGGGATAGGACTCTTTTCAAGACATTGGTTCTGGGTCCATTAGATACTCACATGAAGAAAACTTCAGCTAGACACCTACCTCACACTACACTCAAAATTCAATTTCAAATTCAGGTCAAGATGGCAGAGTAGGTAAACCCTGTGCTTGTCTCCTTTCACAAGCACATCAAAATTACAACTAAACTAAATAATAGCTCTCACTGAGAATCACCTGAAATCTACCTGAACAGAAGTCCTACAACTAAGGACACATAGAAGAGGTCACTTTGACACTGGTAGAATGGGCTGAGTCACAAAATGAGCTGGTTTCACTCCCTCAAGTGATGGTTTTGAAGCAGGAGGAAATTGTTGGCTGCTGAGGTGCCCCCTGTGAAGAGAGGTTTCCTGGACCGACACTAAGCACCCCAGGCAAGGGTTCTAATGCCAGTAAGAGAAGTTCCCACAAATTACGGATGTGAAAGCCAACAGAGATTGGGGCTGAGTGAGACAAAGGGCCTCTGGGTAACAAAGAATCTTCTTAGAGTCTGTATGCATGGACTTACTCGGTGATGACTCACCCTCTCTGAGTTTCACTTTGGGACAGCAGCTTGAAGTGTGCCAGGGACATATCGGGAGCAACTGAGTTTTCTGGCTGCAGGGCAAGGGTTGAAGAGGCAGCTTTCCTCCAGACAGAAGTACTGGCAGAGGATATAGTTCCTTTGTTCAGCCCTCGCTTCCCCAGAATGCAGAGCCAGGCAGGTGCACATCTGAGTCTCCATAACATAGCTAACACTGGTTGCCCTATGCTGGTGATTCCCCTACCCAACTTTTGCACTTGCCCGAGTTGCTTCCAGTGGGTTTTCCATACAAATGACCTATTTTAGCTCATGCTGAAAACTTTCCTCACTCAACATTCACAAAACCCAAGAAAGCAGCATCTTGCCTCAGTGTGCCCCATGCCTCTTGCTGAGCAGTCTCAATCTAGGCACTAGAGGCAGCTGGTCTCTATCTGAGGCTTGGCCTCTCGAAACACTCTAACTAAGCTCAGCGTGGGCAGTGGCCATTTGTGGATTCCTTGGTGGCTCAAGTCCAGGTACTCTGTGCAGGACACATGTGGCAATTGAACGTGGCTTCAGCAGGGTCCCCTCTTGGTGGGCCCTGGCCTGCATGTCCTGTGGGTGGCCACTGTATAAGCCAAAGCACCACCTGGCCTCACATCTGAAGATGACACACCCAAAGGGCAAACAGGGCAAGCCCAGAGACCCTGCTGAAGTGAATCCTGCTCTGTAGGGTCAGGCACCGCTAAACAACTCCTTCCCTGCTCACGGCCATGTATCACAACCAATCAGCTAGAGGTCATCCATCCCACTGATGATCCAAGAGCAACCAAGGCTCAACTACAACAAGGAGGATACACAAGCTACACAACAGATATACCTGAAGGACCCAGCTCAAGTGACAAGGGAAGACTATGTCACTGAACCCCATAGTATACCTACTACATAAAGTCAGTCTACTAAGACCAGGAGACCTAGCAGCCCTACGTAACACATGTAAACAAACACAAGTAGGTAGCCAAAACAGGAAGACAAAGAAACCTATCTGAAACAAAAGAACAGAACAAAGTTCTAGAGAAAACTCAACAAAATGGAGACAAGCAATCTACCAGATGCAGAGTTCAAAACACTTGTTATAAGGGTGCTCAATGAACTCAGAAGGAAGGTGGAGAAACTCACTGAGAACTGTAACAAAGAGATAGAAAACTCAAAAGTGGAGAGAGAAAACAGAAAGAACTAATCAGAAATGCAGAAGACAATAACTGAAATCAAGACTATCTTAGGAGGAATTAACAGTAGATGCAATGAAGCAGAGGACCAAAGCGATTTAGAAAATATGGTAGCAGAAAACATCCAATCAAAACAACAGTAAGAAAAAAAGAATCAATAAATAAAATAACAACGATGAAGAAAGTTTAAGGAACCTCTGGGACAGCATCAAGCATGCCAACATTCAAATCACAAGGATACCAGAAGGAGAAGATCGAGACCAAGGAAATGAAAACCTACCTCAAGAAATAATGACTGAAAACTTCTCTAACCTAGTTAGGAAATAGACATACAAGCCCAGGAAGCACAGAGTCCCAAACAAGATGGACCCAAAGAAACCCACACTAAGACATATGATAATTAAAGTACCAAAGGTTCAAAACAGTGAATATTCAAGGCACCATGAAAAAGACAGTTACCTATAAGGGACTCCCATATGACAGTTAGCTGATTTTGCCAGAGAAACTTTGCTAGCCAGAAGACTTTGGCACAAAATATCCACAGTGATGAAAAGCAAGGACCTACAACCAAGATTACTCTACCCAGTAAAGCTATCATTTAGAATTGAGGAATAGAGAAAGAGCTTCCCAGACAAGAAAAACATAAGGAGTTCATCATCAGTAACCCAGTATTTCAGAACATCTTAGAGAGACTTCTGTAAGAAGAAGGAGGAAAAAGAAAAAGATAGAAATATGACTATAAAATGGCAATAACTACATATATAACAACAATTTACTTTAAATATAAATGGATTAAATTCTCCAATCAAATGCCATATGGTGGCTAAATGGATCAGAAAACAAGATCCTTACATATGTTACCTACAAGAGACTACTTCAGATCACGAACACACAATGAAAGGGATAAAAAAAAAAGGTTCATGAAAATGGAAACAAACAAAAAAAGCTGGAGTAGCAATACTTACACCAGACACAATAGATTTTAAAACAAAGGCTATAAAGAAGGACCCAGTCATTCCACTTCTGAGCATTTATCTGAAGAAACCCAAAAAGCTACTTTGAAGGGACATGTGAATCCTCTATGTTCATCGCATCTTTATTTACAAGAGCCAAGATATGGAGGCACACAAAAATGGACTACTACTCAGACCAAAAAAAAAAAAAAAAAAAAAGAATGAAATCTTGCTATCTACAATAACATGGATTGGCCTAAAGGGTAATGTGCTGAGTGGAGAGAGTCAGACAGAAAGACAAATTCATATGTGCAATCTGAGGAACAGTATAAACAAATTAGAAACAAACTCATAGACACAGAGAGCATTTTAATGGTTGTCAGAGTGGGGCTGGGGGAGTGGTTGAAGCAAGGAGGGGAATAAGAGGTACAATTGGTAGCTACAAAATAGTCATGGTGATATACAGTATAGCATGGGGAATATAGCAGTAATACTATAATAATTACACATGGTGGCAGATGGGTACTAGACTTATTGGGGTGATCACTTCATAAATTATATAAATGTTTAATAACTGTGTTGCACACCAAAAATTAATGTAACATTGTCAACTAAATTAAATATGATAGTTAAAAATTTAAAAATCAATAAAATGTATTAAATTTATAATTCCTGGTTTTATGAAAGATACTCAGTTCTGTCTCTTTCATACATATACAAGTTATTATAGATATGAATATATATATACATGCACATATATATGACTGCTATACAAGTGTGTTTACATATTTATGACAAATATCCATATGAACAATGCATGAAATATTCTACAAATGCAATAGGAAAAATACTGACAATACAATTTTTTTAAAAATATCTAAAAAATCTCAGACACTGAACAGTAGACCAATGAAAATAGCCAGTAAGCACATATAAAGCTGAATTGGTTTTACTGTATATTTGGAAAATGTAAATTAAAACCATCATGAAATGTCATTTCAATCACATGAGCATACCCAAAATTAAAAGGACTGATGAAACCAAGAGCTGGAACACTAGACATATGAACTTGGCTGGTGGAAATATAACTTAGTCCAACTCTGTGGCAGAAGATTCTAAAATACACACACACACACACAGAGAGAGAGAGAGAGAGAGAACACATAGTTTAGAAGATATTCCAGAAAATACAATGGTATTTACCCAAGAAAATAAATTCAACCCTGCAAAACATATGTATATGAGATTTACCTCAGTACTGTTCAGAAGAGCCAAAAACAGAAAATGTCCAAGAGTACAATGATGACTATTGTGCTGTATTCAAAGGGATATTGTGCAACTTGAACAAGACATGAGTTAGTGCTTCACACAACATGGATGATCCCTCATGCACAGACTTGAACGGAATTCGTCAGATACAGAGGGAACATAATGGATGGTTGTCCTGAGTAAAGCCTCAGAAGGCTGAACTAAATAAAGCCCCAGTGCTCGAGGTCAGAATGGAGGTGGCACTGGGTCAGATCCACTGGGAGGAGCAGGGAGGGTGTTTCCTGGTTCAGACAAAGTTCTCTACTTCGATCTGGGTGGTACTTTCATGGGCAGGCACACACAGAAGTTTATTGCAACATTCACATTACTTCACGAGAAAAGGTCTGTAGGATTTCTCAGGTTACACAGAACAACGATACCCACAAAGCAATCAAAGGGCATTTTCACTCCAAGCTCACACTACTCTCCAAGAGGAAAGGAAAAATAAAGATTACTCATTAACTCATTTGATTGGGCAGTATAACATTCCTGTCAAACCAGACTAGGAAAGAATGAGGAGGTAAGAGTGCAGGCCCTTCTGAACAGAGATGAAAAATCCCTACACGAAACTGTACCAAGATCGATCAGGAATTATCAAGTTGAGTTTGGGCCCCGGGAATGCAAGGTGGGTTTAAGACTCAAAAATCAACCACTGCCTTTTATACATCAACAGATTAACGAGAAAATTATGTGATGATGAAAAGAGAATAAATAGCCTTTGGTGAAATTCCACATCGGATTTGGGCAATGCAGACATGGATGGTGAATATCGAGAAGAGGGGGGCTCCTTAGCCTGATGAAGTACCTACAGACCTGCAGCAGGCACCACACTCACTGGAGGATCCCCAGAAGCATCACTTTCATCAGGAGCAAGGCAAGGCTGTCTGTGTTGGCCACCTGGACTCCAACCCTCCAGGCCTCAGCCTCCTACAAGAGCTCTCACTTGGCCTCACCCATGCGGACAGCACAAGGGCAGGGGCAGCCACAGTCGGGGCTGGTATGTGGAAGCCCTGCTTGGGGTCAGAGTGTCCTGAAGAGACCTGGACCTCAGGGAGGACAGCTCCCGTGGACAGGAGAACCAGGCTCCGTCTCCGACCTCAGACCAAAGACCTGACACACAGAAAGGTTTCCTGAGTGCACCAGAGATAAAGGGGCCACCAGGGGACACTCTGCTTGTGGCAGATTGGCAGGAAACAAGGAAAGCGTGTGAACTTCCTATTCCAAGGCCCACAAGTGACCCAGAACTCACCTCCTGCAGCAGCAGCCTGAATGAGCACACGGCTAAGCCAGAGACTAATGGGGGAAGGGTGGACACACTCCTCTCTAGCAGGAGGACCTGCAAGGCTCAAACAAAGGGTGCAGATGTCTGATCCTGCCATGGGGATGACAGGTACCGGTAAAGCAGAGTAACTCAACCCTTCAGGGCCACAGACTCACTGTTATTTACCCCAGTGCTCACACACAGGGTGGGGGCATCTGGGCACTGAGTGTCCAGCCCACACTGCCCTATGTCCCTAGAGCCAGCTCCCTCTCCAATGACTTGGGCACTGGGAATGGTCCCGGAACACCAGTCCATGCTGTCACATGCTCCCATGTGAGGTTCTCCCCTGGGGACCCTGAATCTGTCCAGGAGCTTTGTCATGAGCAAATCTAAAGAGTATTTGAGCTGGGTTTGCAGCAATAAAAACTTTTGCATTTACTTGTTTCAGATGACGGAAAAGATCTACAGATCAAGAAGGAGCGTGAGTGCCCCCTAGTGGATCATTTCTGATAGAAGAGAAACACGAGGTGCAGGAGACTTGAGCCATTAGGCTGTCCTTGGACTAAGGACATCTACAGGTTCAGGAGGACTGGAACTGAAGATGCAAGAGGAGGGGAGACTGGAGGTAGGGGCACGGTTGGAGAGATGAGAAACTGTAGGGTGAGGGGACGCCTCCTGGGAACGCTGGGGGAAGGGCACAGGGAGGGCTCTCCGTCTCCTCAGCATTGACATTGGGCTGGAAGTCTTGTTGGGGGCCTGACTTGTGTCCTCTAGGATGATTAGCTCCATCCAAGGGCCTCTCTACACATAGATTCCAGTGGCACTCACCATGCCCTCATGTAAAGAACATTTTCTCTGACATTGCTGTACATCCTGAAGAAAGGGGAGAGCAAGTGGTACAATTGCTTGAGTTGAGAACCCCTGATATGCACTAGTTCGTAACATCAACCAACCAGATGGAACCCTATACCTCTTGGTGTGTGAATAAGAGAAGAAACGGACATCTTTAATATCTAAGAGAAATTAGTTTTAATCAATTAAAATTTGGTTGATCGAATGAAGGCATATTGAGAGGTGATTAATAGATGGCTGTTATTTCACCAGCCAGATAACTGGAGTGTATTCAATGAGTGTAGCCACAAATCAGGATGACAACACTGGGCTATACCTCACAGCCAGATGAGGGAAATTCTGTAGACACCGGGGAGAGAAAATACAAGATAATAAACCTACGTGGCATGTCACTTGGCCATCTACTCCGATGTTCTTACCATATTAAAGAGGCATCTTTGAAATGAATGCAAAGTCCCTACTATCATTAAAAAGAAACATCTTATTAAAAAGAAAATTCTATTATAGGAGTTTATATTCTCAGGATCATAAACCTTAAGTATAAATCTAACTGCCCAAAATAGACTTAATCGTTGTCTGGACAAGGTCATGATCTCACTCTCAGTGCCCGTGGGCTGACAGCACCCTTCTCTCCCCCAAGACTGGGCCCCTCTCTGAACCACAGGAGACATTGCTGCTTTCTCAGTAGGGGGAAGGAGGGTGTTAGTAGGGCCCTCACCTTCCTCCAACCACCTCTAGACTCTGGGCACAATCTGCTGTCAGCTCTTAAGTGTGATACTTAAGTTATCGACCTCTACTCTTGTCCTTCATCCACCCCAACATTGTGACAGCCAAGGAGGTGACTTCTGCATGTGATTTTGAGGGAAAGGGTTTCAAAAACAGTTTCTTTCACCCACCTTGAACACACCTCCACCTTGAGTGCCCTCATCCTTATCCAGCAGCACTGGGACACTTTTTTTTGGTAGTTAGATGCTTTTCAACTCTATGAGAATGTGTGACTCTCTGCTCTGTGTGTAGGAATGACAACTAGAAATGGACGTAGAGCAATGACATGATTTTTCATGGAACATACTCTATACAAACATGAAAGCTTAAAATCATAGGAGAGTCAACATAAAATCGACCTTCCTGAGCTACAACATAGATGAGTTCAGCCCTCATCATTTCCTAAGAGCTAAACTGCAAAGCATGACATTAATGATGACCCAGAAGAATAAAAATGCGCCAGTTCCTGATAAATTTTCAATGGTTGTTTTCCTTAAAAGAACATTCCAGTGCATTATTTTCATTTTATAATGATGTAAGAGTTCCCTTCTGTCAATAGCTATCCACCATTTTGTGACCCGGTAGGAATGATTACCCTTTCCGCCCCTTAAATCTCAAATACAAAACTAGATGCGACTCCCAGACCGTCCTCCTGATAGCGCCTCCCCCAGCAACAGGACTATCTGGGGCTCCACCTTACCTGGTCCTCAAGACAGAGGGAGCTCCCCAGGGCTGGCCTTGTGCCCTGATGCCCCCACATCGCAGGTGTTGATTGGAGAGGGTGGGGGCCCTTGGACTAAAAAGCTGGCGTGCTCTGTGCCTCCACCCCGACCTTCCCGTAGCGTCCACAGCGTCCGCAGCGTCCGCAGACACCAGGAGCTCCAGACACCAGTCTCTCCTGGAAGCTCCGAACCGAACCACACTCAGCGGTCAAAGCGGCTACGGAACGCGCCTGATCACCGCGACCACCTGCCAGAGTGGCTCCAGACGGGACTCAGCAGTCCTCACAGGTGACGGTAACCAAAACTGGGAGGCACTTTCCCACAAGGCGGCCCCAATCCCATGAGTTGTTACCCGGCCATTCTCTCTGTGGTGTAGAAATCAGGCTGCGTTTCCACCACCTTAACCAAAGCCAGATTCTTGCGTTTATTTCCTGAGTCTTGTCTGTGTATCTCAATGCGCCCCCTGGAGGGAACGAGAAGAACTGTGGCCTTGTCAGGGGCTGCACCTGGGACGCAGGGAGGGTTAATGAGGCACAGGGTCTGGTCGCTGAGCACCCGAGTGCCTGGACCCTAAGGAGGGGATTCCTTGCAGAGGCCTGGGGCAAGGCAAGGAGGGAGTCGGAGGTTGACTAGGAGCCCGCATGAGACCAAAAGGCAGAGCCAGGGACCCAGCATCCGGGATTATCCCCTGATGAGTTATGGGAGGTCCCTTTCTCTAAACAGAAGCCCGGAGGGGGACTCTAAACAGAAGCCACCCTCCAGTCATGATATCTGTGAGGGTGAGACAGAGTCAGGCTGGATATCAGGTCTGCCCGCCTTCAACCTCCACAGGTGCTTAACAAATACCTATTAAATGGATAAGGAAAAGCAACAATGGAAGACTGTCACCACATGTGTCACCTATAAGTAAGACCGTGTTCCTTAAGACATGGGCACTGGCGTCAGCACAGAGGAAGATAAGTATGCCAGCAGCTGTCCCAGAGATGGGCCTTTACCCCTCTTGCCATCAGGAAGGAGGACAGGGACCCTAGCAGTGAGGGAAGGACCCCTCCTCATTCCCAGAAAACCACTGCCTCCCCATCTGACTTTAGGAAGGAGATTTTAACCCCAGGGGGCCTGGGCAGAAGCCTGTGTTCTTCCTCTTCTCCAAGAGACCTGACCTGGGATGAACTCTGGATCCTCTACCCATGTTGGGCATGTGAACAGGGGAAGGGGGAACTCACCGTGACCTCGAAGTAGGGGCTGACTCCCTGTCCCCAAGGTTTCTGGTCCATGGAGACACCTCCTTATGGTCTCTGATGACATCTCACCAGTTCATGGTATCCCAGGGGATAAAGAGAACTTTTTGTGCAAGATGGGACAGGACAACCTAAGACCTACATTTGCTTCCATCTCAGAGATGCTGAAGGTCCCATGGGGCACCCCCTAATAAAAGAACCCATGGGCCCCCTGTCTGAGTCTCACATGGAGCTGCTCTACCTCCTGGACTGTCAGGAGGCGTACAGCAGATGACTGACAGTTACACAGATTAATTTGATGCAACACCCCAGAACTGTGATCAGGGAATTACAGGGCATTATAAGTATAGGGAAAAGCCTTTAACCAGGCATCCTCCACTAAAAGCCTCAAGACACCCCTAAGGGGACACTTCCTTTGAAACCTCAGGGACAGAGAGCTCCTCCTGAAACAGCACATCCCTCTGGGGAAACAGTTCTCCTAACACTGGACCTGTAATACTCTGGACAACACCCATCTTCTTTCTGGGATAACCCGACACTGGGATGAAGTCGGGTGGCCTGGGACCCACAGTTACCAGGACCCAGACTGACAGGCCTCTCAGCCTAGTGGTTAGAGCTCACCTCTGGCAGGGTTAGGGTCAACTCACACACTCAGAGGCCTGGCTAGCATCCCTGATGCAGCCCCTGACATTGGCCACAGGTCTCCTCATGCCCTCCAAGGGTTGGCATTGAGACTCACAGACAACAGACAGGGAATTAACACAGGAACCTGGCTTTGGCAAACGAGGTGGAGAAGGAGCCTGATTTCCACCCCACAGACTCCCTGGGCCCCTCCCACTTTCCTGCTCTGTCCCCATGATTTCCCTAGGGACATAGGAGCTCTGTCAGGATCTTTGTGTAGCTCCCATTCCCTGCCTGACACCACCCATGGGGAAGGCAGGGTGACCACAGGAAAATCCCCACTCAGAAGACAGAGGCAGCCCCAATTGTCAGTGAGCACACGGACAGGCTCTGAACCACAGTTCAGCCAGCAGACACAAAGGAGGAGAATCTCCCTGAATCCAACCCATGAGGACCAGAGAACCCACAGCCATCTGAACTGCTATACCATGCTCTGTCCCCAGGACACACAGGTCACCTCCCCTTCACACCTGTGAACTACAGCCCCTTCTGAGACACCTGGTTCTGGATCTCTGTCCCTGGAAGCTGAAGCCAAGCTGATGACACCCAAAATAGGTGGGTCCCCTCACCACTCATCACACAGCTTGCCTCTTTCTCACCCTCAGTGACCTTCCTGCTGGGAGGAAATCCAACCTTCCCGGAGCATTTGAGAACAGAGGGAGACTCCGGTACCTGGCTGGGTTTCTATGTCACAAACAGAAATAATCTTTCAGGTTTGGGGACTTCTGGGGCTCTCTGTGTGGTACAGACAGACCCAGGAACAGGACACAGCAGAGGCCAATACTGGATGGCTAGGTGAGTCTTCCTCTTAGAGGACAGGGGTCCCCGTCAGCCTTGCCATTGAAAGTGTGCTCCGCAGGCCACTGTCATCAGCCTCCCTGAGAGCTTTTTGGATGTAGGCTAAAGTCCACCTCACACCTGTGGTGTCAGAGTCTAGATTTGAACAGGATCTGCCGATGCTCCTTATGCATATGAGAGGGGGAGGGGCTGTCTGGCCTGGCCAGGCATCCACATTAGCTGGGCAGCTGCTGAAGCAGCATTTGAATGATGTCACTGAGGCGTCCAATCTTTACAAAGTTCATCAGGTGGCCAATGCACAGTAGGTGTGATGTCCCTGTGACAACAGTTTCAGACGTATTCCCGGGGCTCCTGATCTTATGGGAAAAGCCAGAAGGAGATGAGAAATGCATGAGGGGGGGGAGGGGCTGTGCACCCAGTAAGCACCTGTGGGACATGCCCTGACCTCAATGTTACAGGCTTGCGCTTGTCCAAATGGGGTGCATGTGTTTGTGTGTGTTCAGGTGCCTCAGCAGTTCTCAGGGAACAGAAATGTTGACCGAAGGTAAAGAGGAGGAGGGGATCTGAGAGGCAAGAATGATGGGAGAGACAGGGAGGGTCCTGGGTGGAGACCATGCCCCAGCTCACGTGATGGGGGAAGTGCTCCTGCCATGGCCAGAGGCTCAGCGGACTGGGAGGAAGGACAGTCTCACGTATTGAGACAGCGGTGCCTGTGAGCATTTCTGAGTTCAAGCTCTTCTCCCAGAGAGAGGGACAGGGCAGACAGCAGACACCATGGTGCCCCCTGCCCTCAGAACCTGTTAGCAGAGGGAATGTCCTCTGGCAGAGGCTCCTACTGACTGGTGAGAGGATGACTCCCTGGGGGTGGACACGGGGCTGGGAGACAGAGACTGGCTGGGGTCTCCTGGAGAGAACAGGCCTGAGAGGGGACGGACAACTTCCGTTTGGACCTGAGGGGAGAGAACACAGGACAGAGGAGGATGGGACGGGGGGATCGGCAACAGGAAAATCTCATGAGCTGGTGGTGGTGAGGGGCAGGAAAAACTCAGGGTAAGTTTGACAAGTTATCCATCACCAAGGAGTATTTTCTGAAAACTAATGATAATAATATAATTTATGCCAGCATGAGCCCAGAAAAACCTTAACCAGAGGCTCTACTCATTGTCCTTAACATCAGCCTCAGAAAGGGGCAGATACACAGCAGAAGGTGGAGGGCCCTGGGAACACTCGTTCACACAGGTTTGTTTGCAGCCTGTTGCAGGCACTGGGGGTAAATGAGATCACACAAGCTCCTGTTCTCACTGAGCTCCTGTTCCATGAGGAAGAGACAGACAAGGAAAGATCTAGAATATGGTATCAGGTACCCACATGTCAGGAAGGGAACAGAGTAGAGAAAGATCAGAAAGTGAAGAGGGACTTTAGAAGAGGTGTCAGGAAAGGTCTCTCCCATGGACACTCAGAAGTGTACAGGGCTCTGAGGATAGTGAGGGGGTGAGTTGGACAGACACCTGAGGAAGAGTATTTGAAACAGAAAATACCAAGTTCAGAGATGCTGAAGCAATGGTGGCCATGCTGCTGACTTTGACCATAGGAAACACACACATTCACACACTTACACACTCAAACTTCAAGTCTGAGAGGTGGAGAGAACTTCTCATTCACCAGGGCCTCATCTTTCTACCTCCAAACGTAGATCCAAATATTGATCAATTTCTCTCTTCCCTCCTAGTCTCACTCTTAACCTCCTGGAACCTGCCAACCACTGCCCAACTCACTCTTGAATCTCTACCATCCAATGCTGCTGAAGGGAAGGATGTGCTTTCTCCTTGTCCACAATCTGCCTGAGGGGCTTGCAGGCTATGCCTGGTTCAAAGGAGCAAGTGTGGACAGCAACCGACTAATTGCAGCATATGTAATAGACAGTCAAGAAAATATCCCAGAGCCTGCATACAGTGGTCGAGAGACAATACACCTCAATGGATCCCTGCTGTTCCAGAAGGTCACTCTGGAAGACACAGGATACTACACCCTACAAGCCATAAAGAAAAATTTTCTAAATGAACAAGTAATTTGACAGCTCCGCATATACCGTGAGTGATTCCTCTCTGTCCTCTGAGTGTCGGGTGGGGAGAATTCTACTTCACACACACACAGGATCGGCAGCCCTGGACTCTGCTGACTGGGCAGTTTCCTCAACAACTTCCTCATCTATGAATTAGGCCCAGTTAAGTCTCTTTCCCCCTGGTTCCTTCCATAAACCTGCAGTGGTGCCGGCAGGTAGGAAGTGCTCAGTAAACTGACACTTCCTGTTGTTTACCAAAGTCCCCCCACTCCTGTGAGGGGGACCTGCAGCCTCAGGGTCTGGGCGTGGTCCTGGCCATGGTCTCATAGCAGAGAGTGAAACAGCCTGGACAGGCCAGTGAGGTCAAATGCGCCCACGTGGCCAGTTTGGTACCAAGGTTCCTGACCTGTGAGACAGGAGTACCTGGGCCATCCAGGACAGCAGGCCTGGGATATCCTTTATGCCTCCTGTGCAGGCCACTGTCACATTCAGTTCTGGGAGCCTGAGGCAAGGGCCTGGCATAGCAGAGGTACCACATTCATCCACAAGCAACATGCAGGGTTCCCCAGTGCCCTGCTTTCCCTCTGACGCCTTGACCCGTCCACTCAGACCCTCGCTATGATTCCTTTCCTGGGTCCTCAGTCCCCTCTCTGGTGACTTCCTCCTGGACCCCATCTACCTTTGGGTTCTTCCCCTGTGGCTCAGGTCACATGTGGCTCCATAAGGCCTTTCCTCAGCTCCCCTCCAAAACGGCATTGGTGGAAGAGGAGGTCTCCACGTCCTGCTTGGCAAGGAGTCCCTCGCCAAATCCCATTCTGACACCAAAGCTGTGTCCTCTCCCTGCACCCCTCACAAATAAGTCTGACCTTTCCTAGGGCCAGTACCAACCTGACCTCAGAGAGGACCAGCCCCCAGCATCCAACCCTGGTGAGTGTCTGTCCAGCCTGGGAGCACCTGGGGCCCCTGGCCCTGTGCCACAGTGTCCCCTCCTGCCAGTCACCTCCTTGAGCTTCTGGTCAGTCTTCTTATCAACTACTCAGCATGGAAACTCTGACTGGGCTGCCATCCCTGACCTGTAAACCTGTGTCTTGGGTCACCCTCTCGCCCACACCAGACCCTAAAATGGACAGAGGATCTCTCGCTGGGAGATGCTACTCCTCTCCTTTTTCTCTGGGAGCAAGGGATCCCATCCCAACTCTTTCTGGGAGGACGGGTCCAAAGTTCCTCATATCCTGTGTGCTAACTCCTGTCTCTGCGCCCAGGCCATGGTCCCTCTGGTACCTCCACTTCCCCAGTAAGCCCATCCCCTCCCTGTGATTTTACCCAAGGTCCTGGCAGGCTCAGGGACTGGGGACCATCCCATCACAATGCATAGCATGGAGTCTCCCCCAAAGTCTGCCCTTGTGACCTCCATTGGTATGAGGAGAACCCTGGAATCTGGCCAGGAGCAGAGTAGGTACTGGGAGCATCATCCAGAAATCTGGGGCTAACAAGAGTCAGGGGGTACAGCATGGAGCAGGATTGGGATGTGGGGTACAGGCATGGAGATGTCTGCTCAGGAGGCAGCGCTGTCTCTCCTATGGAGAAATGACCCTTCCTCCCTGTTGCCTGACACCCACTCTCCCCCTTGTCCAGGCTCCCCTATCTGGCCCCAGGACAGCGGTTCCCATCTACAGGTGAATGCTGGTAATGAACATTCTGTATCACAGGCCCTTCAGGGCCCGGGATTGGCCCCCAGGCCAACGTGGGCTGTCCTTCCAGGTTCAGGAAACAGCAGCACAGCATAAAAGGAAACGAGGTGGTGAAGGACGGAGGGGCCTGGGGATAGATAGCCCCAATCACAGTCAGACCCATGAGGCTGGGCGACACTGTGTGTTCTGAGAAGGTGGCAGGGCTCAGGGGCCTCTTCTCTCTTTTACAGGAATTACAAAACCCCAACACAAACATTTACTGCTGAATCCACCCCAAAGCAGGTGTGGCTTCTTAACTCCTTGGACCTGCGCCATCAGGGCCTTGTGGTGAGCCACCTGAGCCCCCAGACTTTGGGTGGTACAGAAGCTGCAACCTGAACCAGAAAACCAGATCTGAGCCCTGAGGATATTCAGGGACCTGGGTCCGAGCTCGGAGACCTTCCTTATGACTGGAGACCCCAACAAGCCATTCTGAGCCCTGGGTGGATCAAGACAAAGGCTCCTATCCTCCACAAAATAGGGGCTCTAGAAAAAGTAATCAGGCCTGTGACCCATCCTTGCTTGACCACCTGAGTGATCTGGATAAAGAGGGCTTCCCTACTTTGCTCTTTTTCTGTGAATGGGAACTTCTTTTAGCAAAAATTCACCTGAAACACTGGGTCCCTTCTTTCCAGGGTCACACAGTGCATTTGTTATCTCTCAGTTACCCCAACCTCCATCTCTGTTCCCTGGGAGAGAGGAGGGGATGTCGGTGTGCTGCTAGGGAAGCTATGCTAAAAGGAGAGACAGAGATAACGGGAGCTGTGGCCCAGCCAGGAGAGCACTCAGCTGTTCTCACACAGCTCTGAGGACCAGGCCATGGAGACCTCTCAGGGTTTGCCCCTTTGCACATGTGCACTAGGTCTCAGGAGCCCAGAACAGTGGGAAATGTTGTGTCCTCACAGAGGTGAGCAAAGATTCTTCTTTGGGGTCATGGCCCACAGCCATGGGCGGGGGGGGGGGGAGCCCTTCCCACCAGACTCAGTGTCCTGTGCCTTTTGGCCTACCTTATTCAGGCCCTTGTGGCCCAATGTGTGCCTCCACAAATGAACTTGCCTCTCCCCAAATCCGGAATCCAGGGTGTGCTGAGCCCTGTCCATGGGTTTCTGCTCTGTTCCAAAGGCCAGCTCTCAGGAGACCTATACTCTGGGATACACAGAGAGAGGCTGTCAGAGTCACCAAGGTGGGGGGACCCAGGATTCATGCCCTGAGCAAGGCCCTCCCTGGCACTGTCTGTGACCTCACCCCAC
The DNA here is from genome assembly GCA_003508835.1 of Eonycteris spelaea. NCBI lineage: Eukaryota > Metazoa > Chordata > Mammalia > Chiroptera > Pteropodidae > Eonycteris > Eonycteris spelaea. Next base: position 655,337 of record PUFA01000374.1, on the reverse strand, counting down.
TTCCCGTTAGCTTCCTCTTTTCTCCCTGACATGGATCTCCTTGAAACACGCCTCCTCCCCATGAATGAGGAGGTGAAGGCTCCCCATGGCTCCATGGAGACAAGACAAGGATCTCCTTCACCTGGCCCATAGGCCTCCTCCCACCTGTGCCTCACCTATGCCCCCTCCGCACACCTAGGCCATCAGTTTTCAGTCCTTCCATGATGGACTGAATGGGAGCTGTTCTCACACAGGTACCCTCAGATCAGAGTGTCCCACATTCGCAAAAGAAAGCTGGTCCAGCACTGAGGCCCATAGACCACAGTTCACGAGGCTGTTCTGTCATTGCCCGAGTGTTGTTTGTCAATGAGTTGAGAGATAGGTTAAAAAACCTACAAAGTTTCACATCATGATTTAGATCTAACTTACTCTTTACACAGTTTGGATTAGACCAGGTGACACCTCTTTAGTTTCCTTCTGCAGCTATAGAACATTACTACAAACAGCGAAGTCAGACAACGCAAATCTAGACTATGACATGACTCTAGGGAGGAGTCATGTCCTTGGCCTTTCACATTGTTAGAGGCCTATGTTCCTTGGCTTGTGTCCCCTTCCTCCAGCTTCAAAGCCAGCAGCATAGCATATTGAAGTCTGCTCTGCCCTCATCATCACATCTTCTCTGGCCCTGCTTCTCTCCTTCCTTCTTCTTTCACTTATAAAAAAATAACACTTGTAATTATAATGAGCCCACCCAGAAAAACCACCATAATCTCCCAATCACATGATCTTCAATTTAATCTGTAAGTTTCCTTTAGCAGTCAACAGATTCACAGACCAAGGATGAGATGTGCACATCTTTGAGGGGCCCTTGTCCTGTCTACCTTACCTGTCAAGGCCACGTTCATCATCTCTCACTACAAGCTGCTCATGGGCAGCCTGCACTCGGCCTTGCTGACTGTGGGTACAGTTCCTGCAGCAAGGTCCACATCACCCTCACGCCCCAAGCGGTGCAAATAGAGACCATTCCACACTCCCGACAGCCTTCTCCACCTCCTCCTTGTTAGGAATGTTCAGTTGTTAAGAATTAAACGAAAGCAGATACAACTCACAGCTCCAAGATCATAGCTCACAGGTCAGAAGCCCTTGGAGAGTTGGTGGTAGTCAGCACCATGGACACACACCCCCCACAAAATGTCAAACGTCATGTTAATAGAGAAATGGCTGCATTCCACTTAAAATCAAGAACTGCAGTATCACCACTGCTACACTGGGATGTCCCAGCCAGCACAGATCAATTGTCATTATTCACAGAAAACCCCAAAAAGCCTATAAATTATTAGAAATAATAAGAGTCTAGCAAGATGTCAGGCTTTAGATCATTACACCTTATAAAAATCAATTGCATTTCTATAAATTAGAAACAAATAGAAATGTAATTTTTAAAAGAGATAATTGATAATAACACACCACAGGTTATTTGGAATAAGAAAACACAAAGATGTGCAAGATCCTAATACAGAAAATAGAAAACTTCACTGAAAAATATTAAGGAACTAAACAAATGAAAAGACATCACATGTTCATGGATAGAAAGGCTCAACTTTCTAACATATAAACTCCCCTAAGTCATCTATATTCAATAAAATTTCAGTCAAAATCCAAACAGGTTTTCACAGAACTTGACAAGCTGACCCTAAATTTATATAGAAGTATAAAAGCCTAAGAATAGCCAAGATTCTTCTAAGATGAAGAAGTGGGGAGGGAAACAACTTGCCTTATCAGATAGGAAATGACAGTGTAGTATTGACACAGTAGATAGATTTATCAATAGAAAAAAGATAGGGAGCCCAGAAACAGACTCACACAAATATGAAACTTTGATAACAAACAGGATGCCATTGCAAATAGATGGAGGGAAACAGAATTATTTGATAGCGGGGGCAGGGCAATTAGTTATATATGAAAAAATAAAAACAGATTCCTACCTCCAACACAGAAATAAATTCTAGATAAATTAAGAACTGAAATGTGAAAAGCCAAAGTTAATTTTGGGGAGAAAATAAAGGAGAGCATCTTTTAGGTTTTTGGGTAGAGAAGGATCCCTTAAGGAAGGTACAAAAAGAATCAATCATAAAACTGGAAAATTGATAAATTCAGCATTAAAATTCTGTTCTTCAAAAGATACTATAAGAAATGAAGACAAATCATCTGACAAAGGATTAGTATATAATAAGCATACATAAAGAATTCCTATATATCAATAAGAAAAAGATAAACAACCCTATAGAAAAAAAACATAAGTAGGCAGTTTACAAAAGAAGTACAGCCAATACACATATGAAAAGATGCTCAACCTACTAGTAATCAGGAGATACAAAATCAGACCACGGTGAGATGTCATTGTACATCCACAAGATTGGCAAAAAATTAAGAAGTCTGAAAATCTGAAGGGATCGTGGATCGAGAATACTTTCTCACCGATAATGTATAATCGCTGCAACCACTTTGGAAAACAACTTGGCATTGTCTCTCAAAGCTGAACAAACCTCATAGCCCAGCAGTTCCACTCCGAGGTGTGTACCCAGGAGAAACTCTGACACACGAACACAAGGGGACATGTACAAAAATATTCATAGCAGCAATGGCCATAAGGATCCAAAACACTGGAGGTGGAGGGAATCCAAGCATAATTTACAAGAATTGTACTGTGATACAATGTAATGGGAGGTAATACATCAGTGAAAAAAGAAAGAAAAACACCATACACTGAAACATGAATATTAGAAATATTATTTAAAAAGCAAGTTCCAGAAAACGACATACCATTCTTACATAGATCAAAAGCAAGCATATCGAAACATTTGGAACAATGTTTATTGTTCATATTATGTATGTATGTATGTACGTGTGTGTGTGTATATATATATATATATATATATGTAATCAAAGTATATAAAAACCCAAGCTAAGTAAAATGTAGGGTGGTGGTACTTCATGGGAGAAGGCTAAGAGATGGAATGGGAAGAAACATATAGGTGAAATGCAAGTTACTCCTATTATTCTATTCCTTAGGTTGAATGACATGTGTGGGACGTTTACTGTAAAGTCACACTTCATATCCTATATTTTGTTACATATAATATTTTGTACATAGTATATATGTCCCACCATCATGATTGGGGCCATTCATTTGGGAACCTAAGGATACCATCGCCTATGACTTTCCAACTACCTTTGAATGTTATTGATGCCCTCACCACCTTGACTAGTGGAATTAAATTAAGAGAAATATGTTTTGGCCCACTCATGCCTCAGCTCAGCCCTCTAAAATTATCTACTAGCACAACTAGTCTGAAATACAGGATGTTTAAAGCTCACTGGTAAAACTTGCCCACAAAACCTTCCCTTTTTGACCTAACAGCTTCTTTGCCACAGGCTCTCTGGTCTCCATTCAGACCTAGTCCACTTAACCATAACCTTTGGCTTCCCAATCATCCTCCCTAAACCTGTCTGAAGTAATCAAGGTCTTCATGCCAGTCCCACTTCTGAGGCCAACTGCAGACACCTGTGTTTCTGATCCTATTTGCTCAAGCTATTAATAAAGGTGGTCTCTGAAGCCTCAAGTATTTAAACCTGTTTCTTCTTCACCTGTAAATTGGAAATACATACGTGACAATATCTATTTAATAAGGTTGTAGTAAGAATAAATGAGGTCATGCACAGAAAATAGTTAACCTACAGTAAAAGCACACTTAGTATCTGCTTCCCTACTTCATAAGATAGAGAGAATTAAATGAAGATCATACATGTAAATGACCTAGTGGAGACTCCCTTTCCTATTCCTTATACATCTCTCTCTCTCTCCTCTTCCTCTCTCTCTTCTCTCCTCTCTCTCTCTCTCTCTCTCTCTCTCTCTCTCCCCCCCTCTCTCCTCTCTCTCTCTCTCTCTCCTCTCTCTCTCTCTCTCTCCGCCCCCCCTCTCTCCCCTCGCCCCACCCCGCCCGAAGTCAAATTGAAAAGTGGTGTCTGCTGCCCCCTTATGACCAGAGAGAGGAATAACACTGTCCTCCTCTCCTAGGAGCTTGGAACGTGAACTTTTGGGGTGGAAAGGAACCGCCCCCGCCCCCAGCGCTGCTCCTTCCTTTCTTCCTTATTTGCCAAATTATACAAATAAACAACTACTGAACAGAGGAAAGCAGCTTAGCTCTCCAAATTTCTCAATAAAATTCCCTCAGCAGGAACAGAGATCTGCAGGGAAGGCAAGAAGGATTTTACTCTGGGCAAATAATTTAACATTCCTAGAGCCAGTTTCTTCCTTGCAAAATAGGGATAAAACTTACCTGAGGCCTTGAGAGGATTCAAAATGAGATCCTGATACTAGCACAGTAACTGACACATACTAAGTAGGAACTCAATAAGTGATCATCATATTTTAAAATCACCCTGATGAGACTCAGCTGTAATTCATAGGTCCTTCATTTTAGAGGGGAGGAAGCAGGCCAAGAAAAGAGGAGAGATTTGGCCAGGATCTCTAAGTTGGTGGCTGAACCCAGGATAGTGCTGAGGTACCCAGAGGAAGTGGGAGGAGAAAAGGAGTATTTGGGTTCACTTTGACAGCAATCTTCTTCCCTCACCCCACCCCACGCCCTGCTCACTTCACCTCAAGTACTGCCTACTGCCTGCCCCTCCCTCCACCTCCCTGGATGTGTTTGGCCCTCCTCACACCTTCCACATCTCCACAACCCTCATGGACCACAGGACAAAGCAGAAAGGCAACTCTATGACTTTATTTGGTTACATGAAGGGGTCTGGGTGTTTGTCCAGTCCAACTAAACTGTTAGTTCCTGAAGGCAAGGAGGAGCCCTGAGAGAATGCCCCAAGCAGGACACTTGCTTGGCTTTGCACCAGCAATCTGAGCCCTCTCTAAGATGTTGAGGATTTCAGTCACTCTGATGTACCCAATATGGTGAGCATGTGCTAAAATTTTGTGATGGTCACGAGCACAGCCCATGAGGAGGAAGGTGGTATTGAGATACCCTGTAAGGATGAGAGGGAGAAGTCAGGAACACTTTCAAGACTCATGTGACCTGCCCTTCTTCCAGACACCCCTCACAAACCAGGGCACCTGCTCTCCCACCAAAGACTTGGGCACCAGGCCACCTCCTCCGTCCTCCTCGGAATCTGTGGGCCTGGTGCCCACAACCCCAATCCCTCCTCCTGATCCCACCAGCCACTCTCAGAGGTGGAAAGGTCCCAGACAGCACCTGGCAGAGAATAGGCATTTGATAAAGTTTCTCTCCTCTCACCTGCTTGAAATCTTAAGGTGGAACTGTAACACTTAGGAGCGTCGTAGGGCAAGAATCAGTAGTGACAAAATTTGGGAGACAATCTTTAGAGTGCTCGCCCACACAGGTTGGGCAACTATGGGAAGAAAATGCTGTAGGCTTAGAAGCATTATCCTTGAGTTTCATAAAAGGAGCCAAATTGGTGAGGTTATTGCAGAGATATGTCCGGCAGACACGGCTGTAAGAGGCAATGGACAATCCAGGCGGTGAAACGAGGTAAGAGACTTGCTGGGGATAAGATGGGGCTGGGCTGCAGCCTTTAAAACCCACAACTCCCCTTCTGGTCCCTGAGAAGCAGAGATTAGAGAGCTCTGATCAGTGTTACTGGCCACACTCAGAGTGCACCTTTCCACCCTCCACCCTGCTCTTCCTGCTCACTCTGACCCATCACTAACTTTGCACCTCCCCCACTGTCCATTCACTGCAGCTGCACAGATATTGGCATCTCCATCTGTCTCTCATCAACCCCTTCTCCCACAGAGCCCATCTGCTCCTCTCTCCCTTGTGTCCTATCCTTTTCTTCTCTCCCAGACTGCCCATTCCTCCTGGGATCTGCCCACCTCCATCCTGCCCTCTTATCCAGTCCACACCACAACTAGCTGGATCCACCAATGCTTTGACATTATTCCCAAAGATATAATGGGGCAAATACCTGGAACTCAAGTCCACAGTCCCTGGCTGCTGGGAATTGAGCTATGGCTCAGAGGAACAAACAAACAAACAAAAAACATTATCAACATCACTCACTCCCCTTCACCTGTCTCGATGAGCACCAGTGTCTCCTCGCAGCCCTCACTCAGCTTACACACCATGCTCCTCATCAGAAGCCATTTCCAGTTACGGAGAGTAACAGCTCTGAACAGTGAAGATGTTGCTTCATAGCACAAAAGAGCCCCAGCCCCTAAAGAGAGAATGCTCTTCCAGTCATCTACCTCTCACATCTTCTCTGTCCCTGAACTGCCAATTAAGAGCTCAGGTTTCACAGATCCTGTTCTCAGAGGAACCCAGATATTCAGCTCCCCACCCTCTGGGGGTTCCAAAGCATCCAACACCACAGGACATACAAGGCAGAGTGGAGATGGCCCCTAGGAGGCAGAGCAGTTGCACAGGTCTCCAATGTTGGGGTCCCATGATCCTGTGTCGGGGTTCTAGATGCTAGAGGTCAGTCTGGAACCAATTTCAGTCTAGGTCGCAAGCTTGCTTCTTGTCAGTCCCTGGATTCTGTCCACCTGTCTCTGGGTCACTGTTTCTAAAGCAGAAAATTCATTATCATTTTCTGTGACATAGGCTTCCTGAGACCTTCAGGGACACAGGTCTTCTCATCTCGATATTCTCCCCTCCAACCTAACCCACCATATTAGCTTCTTAAATCATGACTCTCATTCTCCTGCTGGCTTTTTCAAAGGATCAGTATTCATTCTCCAGAGACAATGAGATTGTGTGAAAGTTACATGACCTATTACTAAATAACCTTTGCTTCAAAAAGGAAATTAAAAAGTATTTAGAACTGAATAATAATGAACATACTACATGTCACACACACACGAGTGCATGTAAAACCTGGTAAAAACTGAATTAAGGTCTGTAACCTAATTAAGAGTTTTGTACCAATGTCAATTTCCTGCTTATAGACTACAGTTAAATAAGATGTGCCTATGGGGAAGCGGGAGGTAGGGTTTAAGGAACTCTATATTCAATTTTGGCAACCTCCTGTGAGTCAACAATCATTTCAAAATCAAAAGTTTTCTTTAAAACTACACACCAAAATTTGGGACAAAGCAGTATTTAGGAGTAAATTTATATTTTAAATAGGTTTATCAGGAAACAAGAAGCATTCAAAATATGTCCATTAATTAACTCAAGAAGTTATATAAGGAGCAACAAAGCACCCCTAGGTCCCCAAAAAGGACAGATATAAGGATGACAGTAGAAATCAATGAAATAGAAAGCACCACCACAAATTATTACAAAAAAGAAACCTAACATTCATTCTTTAATAAAATCAATAAGAATTCTCCAGCAAACCTAATCAACAGAAAAAGAGAGGATGCAAATAAAATGCAGAATGAAAAATAGAAATTAATGAACATCAGATATTTAAAAAATAATAAAAGTATCATTAACAATTCTACATTTTTAAATTTGAAAGCCCAAATGAAATGGATAAATTTCTAAAATTAATACGAAATGCCAGAATTGGCATAAGTATATGCAATGTCTTAAACAATTAGAATGTCCAAGGAACTCCAGCAAATTGACAAGGGAGCAACCTCACTAGAAAAATGGGCCAAGTATATGAAGAGGCAATTCTCAGAAGAGCAAACCAGAAAGGCTAGCAAACATGTGAAGAAACATGTGAACTCAACAATGAAAGGAATTTAGTCTATCAAACTGTACTTCCATCACACTGGCAAAGGATCAGCAGCTGGAAATAGACAAGCGTTGGCAGGAATGTGGGGACAAAGAGACCTTTGGGCACTGCTACTCTTTAGGCGGTTAGGCAGGGGTGGAATAGGGCCTTCTTCTGGACCCTGAGGAACAGAGAGGAGTTCTAATATGTCTCAGGCCCAAGGCAGTGTTGCAGGGAGAAATCTTAGTTAAATTAGGTTTACAAATACCTATTTCTGGCATATCGTAGGTACACCTAACAGATATTTCCACCTTCGCCTGCAAAGGAAGGATGCAGCACTATTGCAATAACAGTGAATTGAAGGCAATGTTGGTGTCCCTCGCTGAGACCTAGTGAACACTTGACATGCAGGGAGGCACACCGTGAAATATCATGCAGCAGTTAGAAGTAACTGATTATATGTACATGGATGGATCACAAAAGCACAGTGTTGATTATTTTAAATAGCAAAGAACACAACATCACTTGCATAAATTAACACCTCATGCACATAAAATGCTGCACATCTTGCAAGAACACACACAAACCAAAAGATATACATTAGCCACCTGAAATAAGTGCCTATGGGAGGGTTAGGAAATGAAAGTAGGGAATGAGGATTACTGGAAATAACTAAAACAATGGAATTGGTACAAAGGTCATAGGCTTTGGACTCAAAGGTAGACTAAGGTTGGAATTTTCACCCTCCACTTAGTAGCTGTCCTACCTTGTGCAATTTGTTGAATTCACAATATGACTGATAATGCGTCTCCTAGGGTCATTGTTGAAAATAAAATTATTAATATGAAATTCCAGGCAAGAGCTAAGCACTCTACAAATGCTGGTTTCACTATGTCTGTCTCTCTCTCTCCACTATCTAAAAGATCTAGTTCAACCTCTTTATTTGGCATTCAAGCCTCTCCCCCATCCCCTCACCCCCTCCAACCCCTATATTAGCCACAAACAACTTTTCCAATTTTGTCTACTACTGCTCCCCTGCACAGCAGCCAGCCAGAGGTCACTTATAAAAGGTCACAGAAAACACCCTTTTCTGTGCAGAACGCCTGACACACATGCCCTCTAACCCAAAAATCTTGTCAAACAAAAAGGCTAAGACCTGCGAAAAGCGACACAGGGCGGAGAAATGAAGGCCCACTAATGATCACACAAAGGGACTGAATCAGAGAAGATGGCACACAACAACTTGGAATGCAATACAACAGGGCCCAACACCTAAGCACAAGTGGGAACACAACCAGAAAAGACTGGAATGAAATCCTCAAGGAAAAAAGGATGGCTACAAAAGAGTAACTAGAGGAGGAGGAGGCGCAAAGTGATGGAAACTTGCAGGGGGACCGAGGAGGCCCAGCAGAGAGGGCACAATTGGAGTGGCAGGGAAATGAGGAGTAGGGCACAAAGTCAGGGATCTCAGGGGAACGAGGAGACAATTTAGAAGACTAAAGAGAAAAGGAGACAGGGCGGCACACACGGAGAAAGGAGGACAACACAGAGATGATTGTTGAGGGAAAATGTGAGGTGGGTCTAGAAGATACACAGAGAAGGCAACAATATAGAGAGAAGCCTCGAGAAGGAATGAAATCCTGGAATGAGCCGCACACAGAGGTGGAAAGGGCCGGGGGGGGGGGGGGGGAACATTACAGAGAAGTGAAGCCTAGGGAAGTGAAGAAAGTGAGAAGGGTGCCAGGCTATTAGGGAGTGAGGCACGGGGAGAAAGGGGCTCCGAAAAATCAGCAGGATGGACTATCAGATGCAGCCCGCCCCCATGCCGCATACTCACCTGACCGCCCCTTGCGCGGCGGGGGGGGGGGGGAAGGAGACCCCGAGAAAACAGGAAAATCGTTTTTAGAAAAACTGGCACCGACACGGGCAAGACACACAGGAGAGGGAAAGGGGCACAATCTGAGAAGGAGCGACTCAGGAAGGAAAGGGAAATCACAGGGTGGGAAAAACATAAAAAGAGACGAGTGGTTCGGGAGTTGGGTCGCCGGGAGACCCGTGAGAGAAAACACAGGCGTCCACGCAGCGAAGAGGCGGCAACAAGAGAGTTGAGGACAACAGCACAAATGGCGCAGTGGCGCAGCCCAAGCAGGAGGCAAGACCGCGCCTGCGCTGTTGGTTCTTGGGGATGGGGGGTTGGGCGAGCCTCGTCTTGGAAGCCATATTCGACGCCCCATTGGCTGCCTCCTCCAAAAGGAAAAGAACAATCTAGAAAGGCAAGCCGCTGAGAGAGGGGGGTAGAGGGCGCGAGACTCAACTCGACGCGCTATTGGCTGGCCTGCGAGTCCGCGCGAGGAGACGCGGGCTGGAGGCAAGGGGCGGGACGTCGGTGCAGAGCCTCGAAGCACATTGGTCGCCTGCCTCAGCGGCCGGAGGCGGTGCTTGAAGCTCATTGGTACTCGTGAGAAGGGGCGGGAAAACTGGCGCGAGTGCGGCCGTTCCTCAGGCCGCTTCCTCACTTCATCCTTTCGCCTCCTCCCGACTGAGTCAGACTCGGCTTGCTCGAGGCTGTGGTAACCGCGGGCAGAGGACGCGAACCCGACCCCGCCCCTCCCTGTCCCACCTCCCTCTCTCTTGCGCTGACCCCCGCGCCACACCCCCACCCCACCCGCCCGGCATATTCATCTCCCCCTGACCCCCCTCGCGCTCCTCGCGACCCTCGCCTCCCCTCCCCTACCCCGCGGCCCTTCGCGCGCTCCCCGTGTCCCGCCCCCTCACTGGGACCCTGGAGCGGTATGGGGCCATCAGCCCAGCTTTTAGAGGGACAGCTGCTGAAAGGGGGTGCACTGGGGGAGATGGGCTGGGCTGAAGTTAATCTTTGGGTGTGGGCAAAGGCACAGGAAGTGGGGGGCTGAGCAATATGTGGGTGTGCATCAGAGTTTAGAGACCCTATAAATGCAAGAGCGGAATTCCTGTCAGGAGACGCACACTTGGGCCTAGATTAGGGCCTGGCACGTGGAAGGGGCTCAATAAACATTTGTTGAGTGAAAATAATTATTGAAAGCGGGACAACGAATCCATGAGAATAATTCCATTCCTGGGGGTGCAAGAGAGTGGTTTGATCAAAAGGGATGTAAGGGAGAAATTAAATTGTGGTGCGTACATGAGGCTGAGTGAAAAGGGGAACATAAAATATTTGTAGAAATTGAATAAATGCAGGAGGGAGGGATGATCATTGTTCAAAAGGCTGCAAGGAAAAATTGTTGGAACAGGGTGGTTGTGAAAAGGGTGTTTAGGATTTCTTGCTGGGGCATCAGAGTGTATGAGTATGTCTAAAACTGGGATTTGTGCATAGGACGGTACAGGTGAGCAGACGAGAATAATGTTTGGATTGAAAGAATACATTAGAAAGGAAAGAGAGGGGTTCTTGGGAAGAAGGTGCACTGGGAAGGAGGATGCCTGAGGAAGGTAGTGAGATGAAGAGGAGAGAGACGATGGTGAAAGCTGAGCCCACAGGTTGGTGAGATGGAGAACCACCTCCGGTGTGGCCTTATAGGGGCAGGACAGCTGGTCAGTAGAGTGCCAATATGGCCATTTTGACCCTCCACTCCTGCCTTCAGATCCATGGAACCTAATGAAATGCCTGCTGTCCACCACTGCCCCTCAGACTCTGCCACAGAGGGTGAGGCCAGAGTCCCCCAGGGCATGGAGCTTATCCCTAGGAGAGCTGTCAGTCGCTCTCCAACCTGTGCCCGCTGCCGCAACCATGGCGTCACTGCCCACCTCAAGGGTCACAAGCGCCTCTGCCTCTTTCAGGCTTGCGAGTGTCACAAATGTGTCCTCATCCTGTGAGTATGAGATCCAAGGAAGGGAGAAGGAGGGGCCTCATCTCAAGGGTGGCTGACTTTTGACTCACAACCCCCCTTTTAGGGAGCGCCGACGGGTCATGGCTGCCCAGGTGGCCTTGCGTAGGCAGCAGGAGGCACAGCTAAAAAGGCACCTGGCTCAGGGACTGATAAGAGGGGAAGCCCCTCCCAAAGCTCCCAGCCGTGTCAAGAAGGGAGCCACGCGACCAGGGGTCCCCTGTAAGTGTCTCTGACCAAGAATGGGGCAGGGATTTGGGTGGAGAAAGCATAAGTAGGGAATTGTGTCCCAGACCTGCCACTAAACTGGTGTGTGACCTTGGGCAAGGTGTTTTTATTCTCTGAGCCTCAACCTCCCCTCTTTAGAATGTGATCTAGTGTTGGGAGGATGCAGTGAGAAAAGAGCTCAGAAAGAGATAACTCATTTTCAGTTGGAGTGGGATAGGGATCAAGAGAAAAGGCTCACCAAAGCTCTTCCTGGTCCCTCACAGCTGGAAAGGAGAACATAGTGCCCCAGCCTCAGACTCTCCATGGGGCAGTCCCACTGGCACTGACACCCCCTGGGAAGGTAAGGAAAACTTGGGCCCTGAGGGAGTGACTCCTCTCCTAGCCCTTGCTGAGACCCCTTCCTCTGTGCTCTTGCTGCCTAGGTTCTAGGTCCCACCCTGACTTGCTATATTATCTTGGCAAATCTCTTCTTTTCCAAGGACAAAATGAGACGGTGGGATTTTACAACCCTCCAAGCTCTGATGTCTGGGGTCCTACCCTCATCCTGGAACATACCCATTCTTTTCCCAGTCTTGTACCTAACTCCAACCTGTGCCCTCTACCCTTGCAGGAGAACTCCCGGGGGCCTCTGCTGCTCAGCCGTCCTCCAGAAGCCTTGCCTTTGCCATGGACTCCGGTGCCTCAAGGTGCTTGGGCCCCTGGACACTGGCTGCCTCCAGGCCTTTCCATGCCACCTCCAGTGGTGTGCCGCCTGCTATGCCAAAAACCTGCTGTCCCTCTGCATCCCTTCTCTGGTAAGATGAATTCAACAAATATTCAAATGCCAGTGTACCACTGTATGGGAAGAGAAGAGGAAGAGCGTACAGGGTAGAAAAAAGGAGGACAGAATTCGTGACCTATGACCTGTATACACTGTATTCTCTTACCCTTATTAGGCTTTGACCCTGGCACCACCCTCCAGCTGCCCAGTCATGGGCCCCTCCCACCCTGCCCAGGATCTCGCCCAATACTGACAGCTCCTCCTTCTGGAGAACCCCAAGGGTCCTCTGCCCTGCCCCGCACGTGAGTAAGAAGAGAAGATATGTGTGTATCACGTGCCTAATCCTGTGGTGGGCACGAAAGTAGATGATAAAGAAGAGAAAAAGGCCTCAGACTAATGGATAAAGCAGAGTTCTCCTAGCTTTGCCATTGCCTAGCTGTGAATCTTTGTATAAGAGAGTATTTTACCTCTCTAAGCCTGTTTTTCTATCAGTACATTGGAGACATTATTGTTTACCTCTCAGGTTGTCATGAGAATTAGCAGTAATGTACTGACTACACCTAGCACAGGCTCTGGCCTTGAACAAATAGTGACTATTAAATCTGCTTAAACAGATAAGATGGAACAGTTGAATTGCCTGCTGAAATGGGGAGGGGGAGATGATGAGAGCCTCAGAGGCCTAGGAGAGAGGCCAGAGGCCAGTAGAGAAAGCTTCCTAAAGGTGAGCCAAGCTGTTCTTCAAGTTCCATGGGGATTAGGGAAGTAAGAGGAGGGAAACCAGACTCTGGTAGGACAGGAACAGCCATCCCATTTTCTCTAGATGTTTTATCAATTTTTTAAAAATTGACACCAATGGTTTTCCATAATCCTCACAGTAGCCCTGGAAGGAAGAAGCTGTCAGGGATTGTTGTTTTACAGAAAACAAACAGGCCAAAACAGGGTAAGGGACCTACCTAAGGCCACAAAGCCTAATGACCCAGCAGGCACTCTGATTCACAGATCAGAATACTATCATGAACCGCTTAATGACAGAGACACATTATGAGAAATGCGATGTTAAGTGATTAAATTCGTGTGAACATCATAGAGTGCACTTACACACACCTATCCTGCTACACACCTAGGCTATATGGTGTAAGCTATCGCTCCTAGGCCACAGATCTGTACAGCATGTTACTGTATTGAATCCTATAGGCAAGTGTAACATAATGGTAAGTATTTGTGTATCTAAACATAGAAAAGGTACAGTGAAAATACAGTATAAAAGAAAAAATGGTCCACCTGTATAGGGCACTTACCATGAATGGTGCTTACAAACTGTAGGTACTTCAGGTGAGTCAGTGAATGAGTGGTGTGAATGTGAAGGTCTAAGACATGACTGTACACTACTGTAGACTTTATATACATTGCACACTTAAGCTACATTGAATTTATAAAACAGCAAGCACAAGAGAAATGTGATGCAGTCAAGTCAAACACCAGATGTATGAGGCTGCTGCTGGCATGACATGGCATACTGTTTTCCAGCAAGCTTTGTTTTATAAGGAAAAAGAGTACACTCTAAAATAATGATAAAATGTACAGTATAATAAATGTATAAATCAGTAATAGTCTTTTATTATTATCAAGTATTATGTACAGTACATCATTGTATGTTATACTTTTATATGACCACCAGTGCAGTAGGTGTGTTTACACCAGCATCACCACAAACACATGAGCAATGCACTGCACTATGATGTTACAATGGCTATTGTCACTAGGCAATAGGAATTTTTCAGCTTTATTATAATTTTATGGGACCACTGTCATATATGTGTTCCATTATTGACCTAAACGTTGTTATGTGGTTCACACCTGTATGTTTCCATGTGTACTTCTCTGTCCATGTGTTTAGTAACCCTGGCATTTTCTCTCCTTGTTTCTAGATGCTCAACTTTGATACTTCAGCCCTGTGGCACCCCAGATCCTCTTCTGCTACAGCCACAGGTCCTGGGAAAGAAGTGGGATCCAGGACCCTGGGAGGAAGTTGACCTGGGAAAGGGAAAAGTAGGGGCTAGTTAAGTAATTGGGGGCTGAAGGAGCACTTGGAGGCTGGGCATAAGGGGGGTTTCCCAATTTGCTTCTCTCCCTTTCCTTTGTAGGCCCCTGGAACCTCTTGCCTGGCATGGACCTCTGGCCCCTCAGAGCGACAGCTGCAGCGAGAGGCAGCTGAGGCTCTTGGGGCTGAAAGATTCATCCCAGGCTCCCCGCTTGACCCCTTCTGTCCCCTCCAACTCTGCCTGGATCTCCCTGCTCCACCCCTGTGGCCCACCAGGTAACCTGTCCTCTGAAAGGAGAGGATGAAATAGGGATGGTTGGGAGGTGGAGGTACTGGAGTAAGCAAGGACTAACCAAGGAGATGAGAATGTCAGCAAGTTGAATGACCTCAGGCCCAGGCCCCAAGCTTCTAAACCTAGCCCCTGGGATGGCCATTGAGTGGATAAGTTTTATCAGTTGTGTGCTCAAAAGCTAATTCCAGTGCCCTGATATCAAGGAAAGTGAGGCCCAGGATCTTGCCAAGGGCATATAGCAAGACAGTTGGCAGAGCCTGGTCTTCTGACTCCAGACCAAGGCTCTCTCTTTGGACCCAAGCTGCCTGGAGAGGGGTTGAAGAGGTAACAAGGGTTTAGCTGGAAAGAGATCTTATAACTGCCTTTGAGAAGCTTCCATTCTACCTGGAGAACCAGGATACTTTCACAAAGCTCAGTGATAAACCAGGAGAGAACTAGAGGAAACTTGAGGAATGAGAAACACCTATAGGGACAGAGAGAGAAGGCTGAGAATTCCAAAATAATGGATTGGGCAGGGTGTGCAGGTGTGGAAATCAGCCTGGAGGAACTCCTAAAACAGAAGATGAGGCTGGAGAGGCTTCTAATCATGGAGGTCTGGCATGCCAGGCTTTGAAGTCTAGACCAGTAATTGTGCGTGAAGGAGAGCCAGAGTATGTTTCTGAGCTAGGCAGGACATATTACAGACCCTGAGCTTTAGAAAGACAAGTTTGGTTGCTGTGCTGGAGGGATTGCAAGAGGCAAAACTGGAGGTGAGAAAATCAGTGAAGAGGAAGTGGAAGTGTCTGCTATATTCCAGGTTAAAAAAAAAAAAAAAAAGATGAGACCTGGATTGAATGGGGAAAAAGAGGGCAGTGCTGGGAGGGGAAATGGATGTAACCTGCCCTGTCCCTTCCTTCCTGCCTATAGCTCCTGCTGGAGGAAGAGGATTCCAGCCTGTTGGCCCCTCTCTCCGACCGAGCCCAGCCCCCTCCGTGGCTCTGCACATTGGTCGTCTGGGGTCCATCTCCCTCCTAAGCTAGAAGAACAGAGGTGAAGGCCTCACTAGTGAAGGGGACGACAGCCTTCAGGCACTGCATATTTGATATTTTATTTATGGATTTATGCATGGAATTTAATGTAGTACAAGCTTCAGGCTTTTCTTAAGCTTTCAGGTGCTTCGTTAGCTTTTGGTTCATTTGTGGTAGTATGGGCATTTCCTTGGCCAAAGGTAGATATTCTCTTATCCTCCCTTGGATCTTGGGACCTTTTTAAATTCTCAACAAGGTGAGAGTTGTGCAATTTGAGCTAACAAGTATCTAAATAGGTTTTTGCATGAGTTCATGTTCCAGCGTATTTATTTGACATGTAATTCTGTACATACCTGTGCACTCATGTCTGTCTCCATGCATTCAAAAACAGGAGAGTATTTTCGTTGTGTGTCTAGGTTTGTGTGAGTAAGGAAGAAATAAACCTTTGTTGTTTTAAGCCACTGAAATTTGGGGATTGCTTATTACCACAGCCTAACATAGTCTATTCTGACTGAAAGGAAGGATTTGTTCAATTCATTTCTCAAGTGAAAATTGGTTATTCAATAACTACTACAGAGAAGTATAAACTTAGATTTCCTATGGCCAGATAAGAAAGAATGGTAGAGGGAGATAGTGGGAGATTTGCTGATTGAATATTTAAGCACCTGCTCTGTGCCAGGCATAGACAGTTTTCAGCTGTCCAGAGAGCTACAAAATGAAGTGCCCACAGGGCCAAGTGGATCATATAAATGAGTAAAGAAAGCCTAGAAAACTGAGAACACATGCCCTATATAAAGGGGCAGCCTCCTTTAGCCCTAACAGATTATTTGTCAAGCAGGAAGGGCTCAGTGTTGCCACATCTTCTGATTTTTTAAGAGAAGCTGGAAAACTAGATTACTATGTAAAATATCTTAATTTTCAAATTTTGGCATAGTTTTCTTCCTTAAATCCTATCTGGGCCAAATAAAACTTATCTTCAGACCAGTTTTGTCCAATGAAATGCCAATTTAATGCTAATCTAACATAACATTTTTTAATGGGGAAACTGAGGTCAAGCAAGACAGGAAGAATCAAATTAGTCTTAACAAGGGCTTTTCCAAAACTAAGGAGGTCCTTGTGTCTAAGTTTTGAAGGAACTGTAGAGACAATTATTGCATTTGAGTACCCACTATATGTGATTCACAAATCCTCACAGCAACTCTGTAAACTATGTATGATTACTCCCATTTTACAAATAAAGGAACAAGCTTAGAGAGATAAAGTAACTTGCCTGAGTATTTTAGGAAAAATGTCTAGGAAAATATTGGGGGAGGCTTCCTTCTCCTTGCCAGGCCTGAAATCAATGAGTAATCTTTATAAAACAGAGTGTAAGATTCAGGACTCCATGAGACATATATTTAAGAGTTTTTCCAAAAAATCTTATTTTTCTACTCAAGATATCATTAAGATCTTACTTGCAGTTGTTTCTCAGTCTTCTGCTGTCAAGTCCTTCTCCTTAAACCATTCCAAATATACAAAGACCAAATGAGCTATTCCAAAGATATGAAGACCTGGACACCCCCATTTCTTTTCCTATCCTTAAAAAGGCAGACAGAAAGCTCAAGGAATGTGACTGATCACTGATTCTTTTTCCCAATGTTACCTACGGCCCTCTTTTTATTCAAGACAATCGATGGTGACAGCATCCAATTACAACTTGTTCTTTCCTGTTTGGGGCCTTGGGAAGGTGGGTTATTCCTTAACAGATTACAGAGTAACAAATCTGCAACACTTCTCAGAACTTCATGCAAATAATCAAAATACAAAAGTTAGCTTCACACCTTCCTTCCCTCTCCTTGTTATAACATAGATATATGATTGCCCCTTAATAGACCTAGGTAAGCCCTGCTGTGCCATGCTCTCCAGTGACCATTGTCACAGAAGAGGGAAGTGTTGCAACATGCAACATAGCTAAGACCCTGCTACTCAAGGCTGACTAAAGGTTCCCAGTACACCAAGGTCACACAGCTGGGAAGAGTAAAAAAGAAAGTACAATTTGGAATGACATGAGAAAGGAGCAAAAAGTGATGGAGAGTGGGGAAAAGAGCTAGGGACAGGCCCCTCTTTACAGGTCTTTCTCATGTCCCTGAAACCTATCTCCCCTTATTGCCGGACCTAGCAGGGCTTTTTACACCACTGGTTAGGCCTACTTGTCTATCAAATCATGAAGGCATCTCATTGGTGCCAGAGGGAGTGGGGATGTAGGCTCTACAGAGGTCAGCTTTGGGGAAAAGGGCAGATTTAAAAATTGCTCATACTCCTATGTCACTACCTCTTTGTGTGCAGCAACCTTCACCTGTGGTTGTGGGAAGCCAATGGGCTCCTGACTTCTGACAAGATTGCAGCCAATGGACTGTGAGCACTGTTTCATATGCCACCCCTTTTTCTATTTCCCATTGCAGGGGAAGGAAAGGTGTTGCCCAGGTCCAAAAGGGCATTCTTATCCTAAGCCTCCTTCATGTACCATCTTGATGTTCTGCAGAAATAACCAATGAGACCTCAAATTTGGAGCACCATCACTGCTCCTCTTTTTACAAACAAGATTCCTCCTACACAGCCACCCAAGTTTAACTTCAAGAGCTCATTTCCCATTCCCTTTGGGAATCCATGCTCCCTTCACTTCAGTCCTATGTGAATCTGGTCCACTTCTGACCACACCCCTTGTCCAATGTAGAACTGACATCATACCACCCATCTCCATCCAGTTTCTACTCAGATCCTGATTGCCTGATCTAATGGTCACTGGAGAGAGCATGGCACAGCAGGGTTTACCTAGGTCTATTAAGGGGCAATCATATATCTATGTTTTAACAAGGAGAGGGAAGGAAGGTGTAAAGCTAACTTTCGTTGGGTCTACAACCCCCAACATATATTCCAATAGATACATGCCCTGATAGACCCTCATGAGATCCTGAGCTCTTCCCAAAAGCAAGATTCATCCTTTTCCATTTGACTTAAAATAATGTCTCTGATGAGCCCCTCCAGCAGAGTTCTCACATTCCTTAGGGGCCCTTGGCCTGATCACCCTGAGCTGTGCCTATGTCCAACTATGTCTCCCCTCCAAGAATAAGTACTCACAGGAGGCAAAACTTGCATCCAGTTCCTCTCTGGGGGCTCAGAATAAATGACTAAACACATTCTGTCTGATTCCTTAGGAACTGTTTTTTATTTTCCTACAAAGTTAATGCACTCTAATGCCGCCTCTCTCCCTCATCAAAACATGAGCAACTACCTGCCCTCAAACCGTTTTTAAAAGTTTATTTTTTAGTGCAGTTTTAGTTTTCACAGCAAAAATTAGAGGACAGTACAGAGGATGGTACAGAGAGTTCCTATATTCCCCCTGCCCCACACATGCACAGCCTCCTCAGTTATCAACATTCCACACCGGAGGGGTACTAAGGAACCTACATTGACATGTCGTTATCACCCAAAGTCCACAGTTAGGGTTCACTCTTGGTGTTGTACATTCTAATGGTATCCACCATTATAGTATCACACAGAATAGTTTCACCGCCCTGAAATTTCTCTGTGCTCCACCTATTCATCCTTCCCTCCCCATTCCTGGCACTTTTTGTTTCCTTAGCTTTTTTATTTTTTTTTCAGAATATAACATAGTTGAAATCATACAATATGCCATTTAAGATTGGCTTCTTTCATTTAGCAGTATGCATTTAAGCTTCTCCCTGTCTTTTCACAGCCCTATTGCTCCTTTCTTTCTAGCACTGAATACCCATTGTCTGGATATACCACAGCCTCGGACCATTTTTAAAGTCTGTTGATAGAGTAACTGAAAGAGCTTGAGCAGTCATCAGTTGTAGATTCAAATCTCAGCTCAAGCTTTAACCTTGTCCTGGTCAAGTGACTTGACTCTTTAAGCCTCAGTTGCCTGGTCTGTAACCACCTCACAAAGTTGTTAGCATTATGAACCTGTAAAACTAACACCTATACAAATTAACACCAAGGACACAGTACTGAGGAACCATGTTATCTAAAATCATACACTGCCAGAAAGTTTGCTTTTTGAAATTGCAACAGTAGTGAGAATGGGACATCTCGCTCTGGCATGACAGGTCTCTCTGATGACCAGAGAAGCAGTCATGATTTCCAACTCAGGTGCAGAATTTCAAAGTCCAGTTTCTGGAAATAACATTATGCATTTATCTTAACCCTGTACTTTCCAAGGAAACAGTACCCTGTGTCTGCTTCTCAGCTCAGGCATGATGTCGACTCCATTACATAGGGTCTGCTTTGCCATGAATCCATCACAGCTCTTCTTAATATAAATTTTGCCTAAGTTTCATCCTTCCCCAAATCCTGTATCAACCCTGTCTCTTCCTTTGGTGAGGCACTACACAGTTTCTCTGAAAAAACTCTTCTTTATTTCTTTAAAGAAATATTTAGTGAATCGACTCAAGTGAATTCAGTTTAAATGATCCAGCATTGATACTAGAAATGTACATCAGAAATGTATAAAAATTGAAAATAAATACCCAAGTATATAGACATTTAGAGTTATACATGCATACAAATATAAATTCAACACATCAGTTCTGGGGAGGGAGACAATCTGAGACACTAAAACTATTCTCAAGTTTTAAAAATAACATAAAATAGGTTTTGACAACATTCTACATGACTATAAAGCCCCTAACTTAAATACGTGATATTACCATGCTAGAAGCATGCCTGCTATTATAGACTGAATGTTTGTGTCCACCCTCACAAATTAATAGTTGGAACCTAATCACCAATGCAATGGTATTTGGAGGTGGTGTTTTTAGGAGATGATTAAATCATGAGGGTAGAGTCCTCATAAACAGGATTAATGCTCTTATAAAATATTCCCCAAAGAGCTTCCTCACTGCCTTTCTGCCCTGTGAGGACACAGCAAAAAGATGGCTGTCTGTGAACCAGGAAGCAGGCCCTTGCCAGATAGCAAATCTGCTGGTGCTTTGATTTTGGACTTCCCTGCCTGCATGACTGTGAGACATAAATTTGTTATTTACAAGCCACTTAGTCTATGGTATTGTTACAGCAGCCTGAACCAACTAAGACAGTTGGCTTTAATTGTAATACATGTTGGTATAACATATTGGCTTAATAATATTATTAGTTTTGCTCCCTCTGATGTAAATTTGTCAGTCTTTTAAACATCAGAAAACAGCTGCACACATTTAAATGTTTCCATTTTTGCAGAAAGTTAATAATTTTATCAGATCATAAGTGTATCCCTCTTGTTCTTAACCCTTATAAGTATTAACTTAGATCGTACATGTAATATTATGTAAAGTTTACCTGTGCCTGGCACAGAGTAGGCATGCAAAAAGTGTTCATAGAATTAAATGATGCACCACGTACAGAGGCAGTCACTTTTTTAAAAGGCAGATACTCAGGATCTCGGTGTTTTCATTTAGATTTTTTCCGCCTTTTTCTTAATGGAAAGACTGAAGAGCAAGTGGGGGGATAAAGCTGCACAAGTCAGTGACATAAACATCAATAGGAAACATCAATAAGCCTAAGGGCTGGGCAACGGATTCAAGCACTGGGGAGCGGAGCTGAACTTCTCCCAAAGTCCCGCTTCTGCCTCTTTGTCCCGCCTTTATTTCCTCCCTGCCCTTAAGACCTCATTCCCATTCTGTTCACCTGGGCTGGGTGAAGCAATTTCCGCCCTAAGAAGGGTGTGGCTTCCGTCTCCTATTCTCGCGAGTACTGGTGGTCGAAAGAGGAAAGGTGGTGGACACATTTCTTCCTTAAACTTCCCCTGGGTTCCCCATCCCAGTTCCGCCCTTACTACCCCCACTTCCGGCCAGAAAAGCCACTTCTACGCGGAAAGAGGTGGGCAATGTCTCGTTCCTCGACTTCTCTGTAACTTCCGCCGTCACAGACTCCTTCGCTTCTGTTCCAGCCCCAGTCAACACAACGAAACCGATCCCCCCAGCTCAAGACGAGAACTCTCTTTTACGCTACCGGAAGAGGAAGGGCAGGAAAAAAACAGGCCTCCTCGTTAGTAACCCTAGCTTTTCCCTTTGCCTTCCCGCCCCTTCATGACACACTCTCCCATCTCGGCGGAAGCCATATTCGCGCTGAGAGAGGCGGAGCCTCTTGGTGTAACCGTGCTCTCGCGATTGGTCGGAACTCTCGCGAGACCCGACGCCCGACTTGTGCGCCCGGGAAACCCCGTTGCTCCCTTTTCCCTGGCTGGCAGCGCGGAGGCCGCACGGTAAGGCGGTTGGTCCGCTTCAGGCTGGCCGCGGGGTGTCGGTGCCGCCGATTTCCATCTCCAAACGCGTGTCTGGGGGCTCCGAGGTGTCTGCGCGGGGCGGTCCGCCCCCTGCAGCTGCAGCCACGTGCGAGCAACAGGCCCGGACATGCCGGGTTGGCGCGGTTCAGCAACCGAGGCGGGCTAGTGGGCAACAGGGACGGCGGGGAGCCCCCAGAATCGGGCTGGGGTCCTACAGCGACTCCACAAACGTGGCGGGCTGTGCTTGTGCGGCCCACAGAGACCGTGGGCGTCGGTGAACTCTAGGACCCACAGGCGCCGGGGCCATACGGGCCCGTTGTAGAAGTAGGGCCTTGGGAAGTCAGGGGCAGACAGCGGTTTGGGTTGCGTTGGGGCTGGGCCCCGGGCACTGCCGTCCCCATCAGTTTGGTGTTCACATGGTTGGTCCTCCTTGCAGATGCCTGGAGTTACTGTAAAAGACGTGAACCAACAGGAGTTCGTCAGAGCTCTGGCTGCCTTCCTCAAAAAGTGAGTGGGGACTGGGATTCAAAGCGGATGGAGGCTGTGTTCTTTGCCTGACCCGTCCGCAGTGCCCTCTTCCGGTGGGGGAGACATTGGAGGTCTCTGTGAAGACTCCCCTTGCTTCTGAGGCCTGGGTCGTGTTTGTATTTCTCTCTGTGTTTATATTCAGAGACGTATTGGCCCCTGTTAACCTATAGTCAGGTTGAGGGGAGGGGATTTGGGGGAAGAAGTTGTGGAGACACTGAATTGTGCCTGTCTGTCTTGCTGTCCCAGGTCCGGGAAGCTGAAAGTCCCTGAATGGGTGGACACGGTCAAGCTGGCAAAGCATAAAGAGCTTGCTCCCTACGATGAGAACTGGTTCTAACACGAGCTGGTAAGAAACTGGGGTCTTTGGGTAGGTAATGGGAAGCTGAGTGACTCCTGGTGCACACTGCACCTCCTCTCCCACTGGGAACTCCCTCTTGCACCCCCAAGATAGCCAGAGAGGAGAAACCTTTCATTCTGTCATTGCATGCTTCGTGTGATATTCAGTAATTTCACACTCTGAATCTGTTTCTTTTGTTAGAGGTTGTGTGAGGACCTGTGGCTTCCTCCCAACCCTTGAGGGAAACTTAGGGACACTTGAGTGTTTATATTTTGCTTAGAGGTGGCTTGTTTTAGAGTCTGGCATTATCCTTTCTATATCCATGGGTCTAGACTTCCTGGGTTAAAATTCTTCTTTATCACTTAATTGCATAATCTCCATCTGTCTGTGCTGCTTGTTTCCCCATTTCTGAAAGGGAGCTAATTGCACCAACGTGGTTTACAGTTAAACTGCTTTAAAGTGTGCCTGCCTGTTGCAGAGTACCCACTGAGGAAAAGTCAGCTGTCTTTTTATTGTTCCGATCATCACACTAGCTCTGACTCTAGCAAGCTCTTCCTATCTAAGTGGCAGGAAATCTGGCCAGGTCACTCCTTGCTCTAATGCCTGTGAGGTCCTCTTCGTCAGGCCATAGACATGGCTAGGTACCAACATGACTCAACCACAGCCTCTTACCCCTGAGGACAAAAAGGTCAACTCTGAGGCAGAAAGAGTGGGTGGCATATCTACTCACCCACCACTGTACATTTAGAAAGGAAATGGGGCTGGCGAAGAGAAGTTGACCTGACTTCCCTGGGTACACAACAGTGATGGGGCCTGAACAACACTACCACCCCATCACCCATCTTGAGAAGCAAGTCTGCCTGGTCCTGAATGTTCTTTAGCAGTGCCCCCCAAGAGTCAGTCGATTAGGCCAGCTTTGGGTCTAAGGTTGGGTGAAGAATCTAATAGCTTTTCCCATTTGGTCAAGTAAACATACATATTTTGTTTGATCTGCATCTATCAGAAACTTCCCAAAAAGGACTGGTGCTTTCTGTTTTAGTTGATGTTGGGGAGATTAAAGTACATTTTGGTCTGTCAGCTAGTGGTGCCACAGTCCACCCCATCCTTGTTACTGAGGGCAGGAGGCCCGCATCTCTGACCTCAGCAGCATTTTTTTTTAGGTGGGGAGAGAGTAATAGAAAATAGGGTGCAGTCCCTGGGTCATGTACATTTGCTATGGCCTCTTTCTACTCACCATCTTTTCTCCCCAGCATCTCACACTGGGGTGTGTCCTCTGCCTGCCCTCCTGCTCTTTCTGGGATTTCTAAAACTCCCTTTTTGACTGCACTTTCCCAGCTGCCCTGTTAGCATAGCGTGGTGGTTCTAGAGCAAGGTCTGTTATGTACATTTTTGTTGGGGACACATCCTCGGCAGAGGCAGAGTTGCAATTATAACAGACTGTGGCCTACAGAGCCTAAGATATTTACTGTTTGGCCGCTTACAGGAAAAGTTTGTCAGTCTAATCCGTGGTGCTCCCACCTAATTTGGTGGTCAGCTTATAGTCTGGACACGTTGAGTCATGAGAGACATTTATTGACCAAAGAGGAAACAGGCACAGACAGGTAGAGTGACCCTGGGAGGGCTTGGCAAACTGACTCCCACACCAGGGTCTGTGCTATATTTGCTTTTTCCCTTCTCTGGGTTATGGGGCTTGGCCTGTTTTGCCTGCTCTGGGGACTAAAGCCCAGTGGGGTAATGGTAGCTATTGGCGGGGGCTGGTAAAGTCTGTAGTCACGTAGGAGCCAATGTGGAGTGGACATGGGGGATAAAGAGGGCAGGACCTTCCTAAAGATAGTCCAGAAGAGGGGCAGAGCTGTAGGAGTAAGGAGTCACCAGGCAGTAGTGTAGGGTGACGGATGAAGAAGGGCTAGAAAGGGACCTGCTTTAAGTGGGAAAGTGGTGTCAAGGGAAGACCAGTTGGTGCAGTGTGGCCCTAGACAAGCCTCTCTATCTCTGGATTCTCAAAAGGGCCTGCTTGGGAGGGAGGTGAGAATCCACTGTGTCTTGTTAGGATGCGCAGTTGCTGAGTTAAGACACCTGAGTGCATTTTATTATAGGACAGGCTGGTTCTCCCCCTGCACAGAACTGAGCACCCAACTCATGCCATGTTAGTGCAAGGAATGAGGCCTGGGAGGCATTGCAGGAGCTGGTTAGAGAAGTAGTTTTTCCCTTAGAAATTTAGAGAGAAGGGTCAGGGGCAAAATGCATCTGGGAGGCTTCCTTCCCTGATTTAATGACTCATTACGTCAGGATGGGGCCACAAATCGGAACTTAAAAACAGCAGTTGAGATCCTGAGCTGGGAAGACACTTTGGAAGTGTTGATTGGTCTCACACGCTCAAGTATGGTGTGACCCTTGATGCCTAGTGGCCTAGAGAGACACACAGCTGCCGTCCCTTGATTGGACTCAGGGTGTGTTGGGAGGCCCTGCCTCCATGGTCCCTCCTTCACAGAGGTGGGGAGTGACTCCTAGACAAGGTTCCCCAAGAAGGGCAGGTTGCCACCCCAAGGAGCAGGAGAGGAGAAGGCCATTGCAGGGACTGAAGGAAAAACCATTTATGACAGCACCTGGGTCTCTGTGGCCCTCGTAAACAAGCTAGATGACTTGGCTTTGTGTGCTTACAACTTCACAAAGTGGGACTGGGGCCTAGGCCCCAAAGGCTGAGGAGAGGAGGGTGAAAAAGGGACCAGTGCTTTGTAGAACTCAGTATTTTGACCATTAAACCTTCCCCTTCCTCTCCCTCATAAAATCTGAGCATGCACGGTTTTTATACAGCCTTAAAAAAAATTAAACCCACCTCACTCCTTTGCAGAAACTAATAGGCTTTATTGGACCTTATTTTCTGCCAGTCACTGCTCAAGTTTTAGATAAGCTGTCCCCTTCAGCACCTCCTGAAAGGTGGGCAGATTGTCACAGCTGATGAGCATCAGTGTCGAAACTCAAACTCCGTCTACACAGGGCTTGGCAACCCCTTTCCATATCAAGCCCAGGCTGGGACATGTCTGAGCGCTGGTCCCAGCACAGCGAGACTGAGTTTGGGTGTCCCATTTCTGGTGTGCAGCCTCTTGTGTCTGTGTACTCAGGAATGTCTTATGGCCTACCTTAGGCTGTCTCCTCCCTGGCCCTGGGTACGGTCTGAGTGGGAGAGCAGATCTCTACCCAGGGCCGGGGCATGGCCTAGAATGGGCACAGGAGGGGTGGTGGTAGGTGTTGGATATTTGCACTGGACTTAAAAGAGTGGAGTTTTCCAGTATTGTCACTCTCCTGGTAGAAAGGTTGGGAGTCTCTTCATCTTGGCAGGGGGTGGGGGTTTGATGCCTGGAAGAGGGGTAAAGTAGTGGTATATAGTGGGTACAATGAGGGGGAAGGTTGGGATAAAAAGAATCAAGGAAAGTAGCCTTTAAGTGAGCAGAGGCTGGAGGCAGTGAGACCCTAGAGAGACTGCGCTGTTGGCCCCTCACTGTATCTAGAGATGATCAGAGAGCTGGAGGGCCATGGTCATGGCCCGACACCTGCCTCTTAGCAGTAAGTAGTTATAGCATGCTCGTCTCTGGAAGCCCCAGGGGAGCCCAGAGTCTCCCCACCTTTGAGCTGTCAACCAGGCAGGGCCATGTGATGGCTGAAGTCTGGGCACCTCGGCCCCAATTCCTTCAAACCTCAGTGGCTCCATGAGATAGAAAGCTAGAGCAGTCTGGAGGAACTGTCCCTCCAGAGCTGTGTGACACAAAGCTAGTGAGTACACTCTGAAGCCTGTTTCCTTTTCTGTAAAGGAAACAACATTTGACACATTCACATGTGACATGTTCATAGTAACCCATGTCTGAGGGACCATTACTCTTGGTTTCAGATGAGGGTGAGCGACTTGCCAAGGCCACACCATCAGGTCAGCTCCTAAGGTTGTTTTAATATCTCTGAGGAGAGAATGTGAAAAGCAGGTGGCACAAAAAAGCCTGGCAGGCAAGAACTCCACAGGAACAGAAGTGTGAGCTCCTCCAAGAGGGCTGGCTGGGGTGGACCAGGGACTTGGCCTAAGCCAGTCTAGGGGCAAGAAGCCCTGTATCCACAGAGGGGTTGGTGCACGTTGCAGGTTAGGATGTCGGCCCTATCCCCCTATTGCTCTTAAGCTCCTCAGGGCTCCACTTCCCTGCCCCTTAGATACATGGAGATAGGACAGTTGCGGCTTAAACATTTGCTAGGCTGTACCCACAGACCCTTTGCATCCAGCTTCACAGCACTACAACTAGAGCATTAACAGCCAAGAGGGTTGGCCTGGAGCGGGGCTCCCCGCCTATTTACATTGCCATGGCAGTTCATCCACTGCCTGGGTGTCCCTGTCTCCTAGGTCAGGCCCAGGGTACAACATGACTTGGCCAGGGAGGGTGGGGGTCAGTTGTGGGGTATCTGTATATGTGTTCATTTTTCCCGACTGTAAAAGAGATTAGTATCCACACACAACTGTATATGTGTGGCCTTCAGCGAGTCCCTTCCCTCAGTTGTGGAGGGGAGTCTGCCTGAGAAGGGCTCTCAAGTCTCCCTCACGCCCCACCCAGCTTCCACAGCACGGCACCTGTACCTCCGGGGTGGCGCTGGGGTTGGCTCCATGACCAAGATATATGGAGGACGACAGAGAAATGGTGTCATGCCCAGCCACTTCAGCAGAGGCTCCAAGAGTGTGGCCCGCCGGGTCCTCCAAGCCCTGGAGGGGCTGAAAATGGTGGAAAAGGACCAGGACGGGTGAGCAAGGGAGGGGTAAAGCGGGAAAGGGGACTGGCTGATGGAGGAGCCTTGAGGCCAGACTACCTATAATGAAGTTGGCGAAGGCCATCATACTCCTCCCATGCAGAGAGGTGCCGGGTCAGTCCCTGCACAACCTGCACCTGCCCCTCGGGTGGGTAGAGGCTTCTGCAGAAAAGCCAACAGCCAAGGGCCTCACCTGGACCTCTAGCTAACTGCCTAGTGGGCTCCAGGAAGGTAATTTAGTGACTGTCCACTTTCATTAGCCTGCTCGTTAACTTTTCCCAATTGATTTTTTGGGGGCTTTTGATCTAATGCTTGCACAAACGACACTCCGTCAGCTCCCAGGGGGGCTCCCATTCCTGCCCCCAGCTTGTTAGAATGCAGCAGTGGGACTTGGCTGGCAACATGTGGACCTGTGGCCAGGTGCCTTTTTGGGAACCCTGGCTCACATCCAGGGGGTGCCTAGCAGGGAGGGGTTTGAGAGCCTGTACTCACCGAACCTACATGGCCCTTCTCTTCCCTAGGGGCCGCAAACTGACACCTCAGGGACAGAGGGATCTGGACAGAATCGCCGGACAGGTGAGGGCCGGCTTCAGGCTGGGACTGGGTCCTTCCGTCACTGGGTGTTCCCTGAGCCTGGGCTTCGTCTTATCAAAAGTTCCTCCCCTGGAAGGTACAACCCAGGCTGGTGGGGAGGTGGGGCAGAGGAGGGCTTCCTGGGCAACAAGCAGGAGAAAGCATTTGAGGTCTTGTTGGAACCGGATGGAAATGCAGGTGTGGAGGTGAAGGGAATCCAGGCCTGGGGTGCCGCTAGGCTGCTCCTCATGCAGGGCCTGTTCCCAAACACGACTCCCTTTGCCCAGGCCACCCTTCCAAAGATTCTTGCTGCCTGTTTGCTCCTTCGTGGTTACTGAGTATAGAATGGGAAAGGCTGGCGGCTCAGAACTCAGGTCTCCATCCAGATGACTGAGTGGCAGACACTCATGGGCAGGGTCAATTCATTTGGAGCCAGTCTCCCTGTCTAGAGTGATCTACTCTTGACTCCCTCAAAGGGTGGTGAGGATCCAGTGAGCTATAGCGAAGAGAACCCCTATTTCTGGGGAGCCGTGGCATGGTTAGTCACTTTGTCAAGTGTCAGAAAGGAATGGAAGATGTCAGTCCTCAGAGTCAGAGATGGCCTGGAAGGAGGGGGAGGTGAGCTTTTCCAGAGCAGGGCCTGGCACACACATCAGTCTGGATGACACAGGGCAGTGGGCACTGTTGGAATCCCATGCCGGGGAACCTGGGACTGTGAGAGTTAGGCAAGATGAATAGGTGTGAGAGACCACGACCAGCATGCTGGTATCATGTGTGCAGTGGGCAGCTATTACAAAGTGCCACAATGCAGACCCCATGGCAGACCTTAATTACTCTTCCATTTTTTTCCACAGGTGGCAGCTGCCAACAAGAAGCATTAGAACAAATGATGCTGAGTTAATAAATTGCCTCATTCGTAATCCTGGTCTGGGTCTCTTTATTGCCTGCTCCTCTTCTGTTTAGGGGTACAAGGAAGGAGCACTAGCCTTTCTCAGTTCACATGGTTCTGCCCCAAGTGGGTGAGATGCCTGGGGTGGGCGGGCCAGGACCCAGCATTCCTTGCACCTCCCTCACATCCTGCCTTTGCAATCCTCAAAAATGAGAAACTGAAAGGAGTGACTGTTCAAGTAGTGGCCCCAACTGGGGTCTGGGCTGCTCTAGTGGCACTCAGGCCCCTGCTGGGACAAAGCAGGAGGGGCCCTGTAGCTCAGATACTAATTCCTTGGAGAGGTGGACAAGGATGGACAGCCCTCAAGGTGAGCTGTGTGTGCCTGGGATGCATCTTTCCCTGACATGCATGGTTAGGGTAATCTTAAGGAGCCTTTGCATACTCCGTGGCCTCATGCTGTGCTGCAAAATGGAGCTGCTAGTCCCACCAGCCCTGGAGTAGGAATGGGGCAAGCTTGCGCCTGGGCAGAAGCAGCACCAGCGGCAGGGACCTCTGCCCATGATTGGGCCCCTAGTCAGGGCAGCAGAATTCAAGGGCTCTGCATGGACATGTGAGGAGCTGAGGGAGAGACTGGCCTGGAAAGGGTCCCCTTGATGCTCTATGTGAGCAGACCCACCTTCAGTTGGGGAGAACTAAGATACTGAGCTTGAGGTTCTCCCAGTCCAAATTACTCCTCAAATCTGACCCATTTCCTTCCAGTGCCAAGCCTGGGCTTTGAACTCCAGAAGATTTGGGTTCAAATCTAGCTCTGCCCCTAAATCTGTACAGCCATAAGCAACTCTGCCTCAGCCTTCAGATCCAGCCCCGCGCTTGCTCCTGAGAGATTTGAGAGATGTCATGTAGATAGCGCCTTGGCTCAAGGCAGCACACCTGGTAGGCAGCCAGTCGCTATTATCCAGTTGAAGACCAGGATGTTCCAAATGGAAATATCAAAGTGGAGTCCTACATCCTGTGAAGAATGAAGCTGCCATCCTTCTCAGCTCAGAAGTTGTCAGGGCTGGAAAGTTTGCTGGGTGAACAGTGCTTACCACGTGCAAGGCACTTTATTTTGTATCATTTACACTCTGCAACCCTGTGAAGAAGGTACCAGAAAAGTAACCACAGTTTGGAGATAAGAAAATAAGTCAGTTTGAATGTGCATGATGACTCCTAGGTAGAGGGCGGCAAAGCCAGCATGTGAAACCCAGGCAACCTGGCTCCAGCCACAATGGTGCACTGCCCCTCAGAAGTGACAGAGATGGGAAAATGAGGTCCAAAGCCTTCCACTCCTGGGCATGGCTTTGGGACAGTCACTCCCCGCTGTGGTCCGTATCCTCTTGCCGATTGAAATTGAAGACATTTCCCAGAGTTGTCCTGAGGATGCAATGCCAAGCGTCTGGTTCCCACGCACAGCGCCAGACACCAGAGGTGCTGGGTGGGTGGGTGGGAGGTGGAGGTGCCCGGGCAGGCCAGCTGGGCCTGAGAGGGCTGGCGATTTGGCAGCCCTGCCTCTCCACCGCTCGGGGGCAGTCGAGAGCCTGGAAACCGGCACAGCCATGGAAGAATGACGGAGGTGAATTTCCAGGGCGGCAGCGCCTGGACCCAGGCTTCTTCCGAGAAGAGAAGATCGTAAGGCGGCAACTGAAGCAAAAAAGGGCTAATGGCCTGTTGTACCTCGAGGGTCCCAACAGAACACCTGGGTCTGCAGAGGGTAGGGGGAGGACCCAGAGGCCAGAGAAGAAGAACTACGTCCTAGAACTGTGCTAAGCACTGTAATATCCTCAGCCTCACAAAGTAGGGGCATTATGCCCAGATTACAGGAGGAGAAACAGATTTAGATGACCAGCCAGTTGGCAGAGCTGAGATTCAAACCAAGAATCATGACTCTTGAAGCCCATTCTCTTCTGTGTTCGTGACAATTGCTTTTTAAAAAAATTATGAAATACTTCAAGCACACAAAATGTCATACATAAAAGTGTAACGAAGACCCATGAGCCCACCACCCCGCTTGAGTAAAATGAGACATAAAATGGAGACGGATAAAGCCCTCTATGAACCCTTCCCAGTCACAACCTCCTGGCTTCCCCCAGAGGTAACCGCTCTCAGGAACTGGGTTTAACTCCCCTCCCCCCCATGCAGGTCTACACCTTCACTACAGATGCGCAGCTCTCTAACAGCACGTGGTATTATTTTGCCTTTAGAAAGCAAGTGAACTGTATCATGCTACAGTATCCTTTTTCTTATTTTCGTGTTTTTTCTCAGATGCAGCCATGCTGACACATGAAGCCCCGCCTTTTCTCCTACAGTGTACTACTCCACTGACTGAGCATACCATAATATACGCTTCCATTCTCCCATAAAAGGACTTTTTGTTTTCCAGTTTGTTACCAAAAATCTCACTGCAATGATTTTTTTTTCCTACGTGTTTGCGTGCATGCGCGCACGTGTGTGTGTGTGTGTGTCTGTGTGTGTGTGTGCGCGATGATGGTTCCCTAACTGCTCACAAACATCTCGGTAACCTCATATAATTCCCCACCCCCAGCACTCTGACCTCATTTCTTCCCACTTGACCTAAAAATGATGCCCAAAGAAACCTGGGCACACATAATCACTTTGAATCCCTGCTCCAGCACCAGACAAATGACAGAGACAGTGTCCCCTCTCTGGGCCTCAGTTTCCTCCTTTGTAAAATGGGGGGGGCATACCCTGCCCACTTGTAGGGAGGCTGAAATGAAAGAACACTAAGAAAGAGCCCATCATGCTTGTAATTCCTTAGGTGCCAGGAACATCATCTCGAGTCAGAACACCAGGGAGATATGCTTATCCTTATCTCTTGGATTAAAAATGCCAGGGCTTAGAAAGAGAAGCCACCACTTAGTCATCTTAGTCACAAAGCTGGTCAGCTGGCCTCATTTGTTCCTTGTGAGCATTAATAGCAGCCAACATTTACTAAGCACCTCCTCTGTGCCGGGTGCTGTGTTCAGTGCTGTGCATACATAACCCCTTTAAATTCCCATTTCCAACCCCACAAAGTGAGGACACAGAGGCTCAGACCGGGAACAAGTTTTTCCCAAGGCCAGTAAGGCGCAAAGACCAAGCTCAGAGTCACAACCCTGACAGTCTTTGTGCAGCAGACACCCTAAACTCTACGTCTTTCAGGCTTTCATCCCAGAGCCTGCCAGAGACCAACCAGGCCTTGAACTGGCTTCTTCTCCTCAACCAAGCAAGCTCCCCCCAGGGGATTTGTGGCCACCACAGGTGCAAGGAGCAGTTCCTCCCCACTCACATCCTGAAGCACACTGGCAGGGCACACCCCCTAGTCTGACAGCCCAAGGGCCCAGCAGTGGGGCCAGTGGAGCCCATCTCCGGCAGGGCTGAACAGGAAGTGGGGTGGAGTTTGGGGCCCAACAAAGTGGGATCTGGTACCCCACGACTGCTGCTAGCCAGACCAACCAACCCACTGGGAGAAGATGCCTGGTGGTCCCAGACTCCTTCAAGCCCCGCCTGCCGTTGTCTTCCTCGTCTTGCTCGTGGCCGCTGGCCTGGGTACTAGCCTGGGTACGTGGCTAACAGGCGGGTGCTACGTAGGGGTGGGGGTGGGGTGACTGGGAGGCTGCAGTGAGGGCACAGGTAGGGGGAAGGGCATCAAGAGGGAGGGGAAAAGAGCCAGGAGGGGAGCTGGGAAAGACCCTGGTAGAAACTACATCTGTCTGCTCGTTTTAGCAGGCCTAGGGGAGGCCAGAGGGGGCTCGGTGACATTGAAGGGGCATCCACAGCCTCATGGAGGGAGGCAGGGTTCAGAGGTGCCTTCCTCACCCCCACAGGTCAAAATAAGGAACTAAGATTGCCCTTGACTAAGCTCCAGAGCTGGGGGCAGGAGTGGACTTGGGGGAGCGCTCAGCTTCTGAAAGAAGAAAAACCTTTCTTTCTCTGCCTTGAACTTCAGTCACCCCCCCCAACACACCTCTTACAGGGAGCCCCTTCTCAGTGCTGGGGAGGGGTGCCTCATGACACCTCCCCCACCCCGCCCTCCTCCAGCAATGCCAGCTGGCAGAGCTGTGACCACCTGTTTGACCAAGGAGTCAGAGAGGCTGCTGGTCACCCAAGGTTACACTGGAGCAGGGACTGGAGCCCTGCCCCTGAAGTTGCCATCTCTACCCCCACCTCTTCCTCCTCTCTTCTTTACCTCCCTCCTTGCCCCTCCTACCCCCTCCCCGCCCCCCACACCCAGAAGAGGCAGATCAGCCTGTGGACTGGCCGGGACACTGAAAGCTGGGGCATTCGGAGCAGCCAGGCTGGGCTGCCCCTCTAGCCACCCACCCTGCTAAGACCCCCGCAATACCCCCTTCCCAGACCAAGGACTGAGCTCACCCCTGACCCTCAGTTCCACACATGCAAGTCACAGAGAATGAGGGGCAGGCTCAGAAACACAGGACAAGGCAGACCCAAAGACTGGCAGAAGGAGGCCCAGGGGGCCTGGGGTTTGAACCCCCAGCCACTCCTGCAGCCCTGGGTCTCTGCTGTCCCATCTGAAAAATGGGATAACAAGAGAACCTACTTCTAAGGGTTCTGTGACGATTACACAAGATAAAGTGCCAGGTGCAGGGCCAGGCTGGGGCTGAGAGACTAGAGCAGGAAGGACCTCAGGAGGAGGTGATGCCCAAACTGACTCTGGAAGGAGCTGCCTGGGCAGTCTGGCACCAGGGGACCAAGGATCCAAACACTAGTGAGTTCAGTGGGGCCAAAGTACAGAGTGGGTGTGGGGAGGGTGGCCAGAGGTGGCACTGGAGAGAAGAGTGAGGACCCCCAAGGTGTGTCACCACCCTAGATATCTTACTCTCCTCCTCCAGGATGTCCTCCTCCCTGCGAGGTGTGTTTTCTCTCTCCTCCCCTAGGTAACCCCCACTTCCCCTCCCAACACCATGTGTCCTCTGCCCCACCCCTTCCTTTCCTCCCCAGGAGTGTCCTCATATGCCTTCTACACATACCCAGGAGTGCTGCACCTGCAGGGGGTCCTGTGTCCCCTCCAAAGTCCCTGACCCATCCACCTCTCCACAGGCACCAAGTACCAGACCCCATGGAAACGCTGGGGCCCGCCCTCAGTGGTCGTGACCTTGGGGGATGAGGCCCGCCTCCAGTGCCTGCCCAATGGTCTGCACCCTGGCAAACAATACCTCCATCACATGGTGGCGCATTCTCCATGGCAACTACACCCTGAAGTGGCCAGCTCAGTTCCAGGACTTTGGCAAGGGCCCCAAGGGTGAGATGACCATCTCGTCAGTGAACAAGACCCACAGGGGCATATACAGGTGTGAAGTCGTGCACGATAACAAGACCGAGCGCTCCTGTGGCACCTACCTCATCGTGCGTGGTGAGTGCCCGTCCTGGCTCCAGGGTCCCACCACCCTGCAGCTGGGGCCTCTCAACTTCCTGTCCAGATAGCGGGGATGGAGCCAGTGCCTACCTAAGGAGACGAGGTGGGAGGGTCTCAGTAGGGCCTTGCTGGGGGCTGGGTGGAGCGCCAGGACTCTGAGCTGCACCCCTTCCTCACAGAGCCATACCCCAGGCCCTTCCTGAACATGGGGGAGGGCACCAAGAACAACATCATCACGGCCGAGGGGATTATTCTGCTGTTCTGTGCGGTGGTGCCTGGGACACTGCTGCTGTTCAGGGTAAGCCACCAGGACCAGGGCCGAGTCTGAGGGTCCCCACCTAAAATTTGGGGGAACAACAGCTTCCACCTGACAGGGGCCACAGGGCCTAAACTAGTTAATACAGTGATGGGATTTTAAATGGTGCTGGGAGGGGGGCGTCCTAGCTAGGTCTCCTCAGGGCTGTCCTCACTGCCCTTCTCCAGGGATGTTCTCACTCCAAACCCTCCCCTGGGGTGCCTCCCCTGCCAAGATGCTTTACTCTCCCCCAACCCAGGAGTGTTGTGGCCCTGCAGATGCAGCCAAGACCAGGGAAGATGGGGGCTGGGGTCCTCCCAGAGTCTCTGAGTGCACCGGCCTCTATAGCTATTTACTATTGTTGTTGTTACTCATGGAGAACAATTAGGCAGTGGAGACAGCCAAAAGGACCCTGGCTCAGACCCAGAGACCTGCCACTTACTCAACGTGTGGCTTTGGGCATGCTCCTTACTCACTCTGGTAGAGCACTTCCTGGCATCCAGGAAGGCGTGAAAAGATATGGTCTCCCCATCTGCACCCCACCCCCTCGCTGAGGCTCCCAACACCCCCTACCCCCCTGGCAGAAACGATGGCAGAATGTGAAGTTTGGAATAGACGCCCAGGATGACTATGAAGATGAAAATCTTTATGAGGTGAGTGAAGGGTGGGGATGAGTTAGGGGCAGGTGCCTTTGAGGGTCTCATGGGGGTCCTTGAGGGGTTGGCTGAGGGCAGGGACCCAGGCATCAGGGCACTGAGGCCTACCACTCTGTTCGCGCCCCAGGGCCTGAACCTCGATGACTGCTCCATGTATGAGGACATCTCCCGGGGCCTCCAGGGCACCTACCAGGACGTGGGAAGCCTCCACATCGGAGATGTCCAACTGGAGAAGCCGTGACCATGACCAGCGGGGCTGCCCGTGTCTGCTGTGCTCCCAACTCTCGTGTCTCTCCCGCTCCCTAGAACCAGCTCTTTTCACAATCTTTCCTGGGAGTGTCCTGCACTGACTTCGCCCTTGGGAGCGGCTGCTCTTCTTCCCTCTGTACTGTCTGTCCTCAAGTCCTGCACACACCCTAACTCAGTCCTCCCCCTGCTGCCTTTCCCCGGCTCCCACCCACCCAGCCAGCCAGCCAGTAATGAGCCCTTAATCGCTGCCTCTAGGGGAGCTGATTGTAGCAGCCTCGTTAGTGTCACCTCCCCCTCCCTCCCTGCTCTGTCATGGCCACTTAGTGATAATAAATCCTTCCCAATTGCAGACCTTGGCAGCAATCATGGATCTCATGGAGACCGCCTACCCTCCTCCCATGGGACCCAGGCTCGCAGCCCCTTCCTCCCTCAAACCCACACCTGGGACCAAGTGGCCAGTCTTGGCAGACCTCTGAGAAAAACAGGAAGTGCTTTAGGGAGGGTTCTGTCGCAGACCATGTCTCCCCTGAATATGGGGGACACACAAGGAGGGAATCGAGGTGACCACAATTATTTATGCGTATCTAAATTCCAGAATCACAGAGGATTGTCTGGTGAGACTGGTACCAAATCCTACTATGGCCACACCTGTTCTCTGTGAGTGGATTTGTGGAGGGGGATTTGGAGAGTCTGTGGCCTTAACTTGGGGAAGGTAGGGGAGACCCAGGGACAATGACGGAAAAACAGAGAGCTGTAGAGTGTCTGAGATAGAGAGGGGAGAAAGACTACGGCAGAAAGATAAGGACGGAGAGACGGAGATACTTAGAAAGATACAGAGAGATCGAAAAGAAAGAAGATTCCGCAGAAAATAGGACGTAGAAAGGCTGACCCCTGAGACTCCAGGCAAAGCAGGAGGTGGGGAAATGCCTGAGATGGCGATGCAGAGACGCAGATGGGAAGAGAAGCGCTCCGAGGGAGAAAGCGACAGGGAAAAAGAGGGACAACGGGGAGCGGGAGGGAAAGACCCCAACTTTGAAAGGGGGCGAAAGAGACAGAGAGAGGGACACGGACAGAAACAGAGAGGCGGAGAAAGAGGAAGACGAGAGACACAGAGACGGAAAGCGGGGAGGCTGCTGCGCGGACGAGGGCGGACGTAGGATGGACTCGCCGCCAGCCCCGCCGGGAGGCATCATCGCGCGCCGCGGACCGCGGGACCGACCCAGCGGGAGAGGTCGGGCGGGGCCGGGGCGGGGCCGGGCCGGTGCCCGCGGGTCCCGGGCGGAGCGGG
This sequence comes from Eonycteris spelaea, assembly GCA_003508835.1. Classification (NCBI taxonomy): domain Eukaryota; kingdom Metazoa; phylum Chordata; class Mammalia; order Chiroptera; family Pteropodidae; genus Eonycteris; species Eonycteris spelaea. The sequence continues at coordinate 618,188 of PUFA01000374.1, read as the reverse complement.
GAAAGGAGGGGCCTGGCGGGCCGCGAGAAGGGGAAGGAAGCTGAGGTGCCGGGCGGGCGCGGGGCGCCGGCAGGAAGCGGGGAGGGGCGGCGGGGCGGGGGCCTCCGGAAAAACGCCCCAACTTCCTGCCCCGCCAGAGCCAGGAAGCGGGAGCCGGGACACAGGGCCCGGGATCGCCGAGCCCGACCTCGGGCGCCCCGCCGGTCACCTCCCCGCACGGACACCAGGTACTCTGTCCGTGGCCCCGCCCGGCCTCCTCCCCGCTGCCTGGGGAAATGGGAGGAGGAGGGAGGGGGCTGGGGCGCTGCCGGCAGTGGAGGGCCTCCTCGGAGCACCCCTGAGCCAGACGCTGCCCCTCCCTGGGCCTCAGTTTTCCCATCTGTCAAAGGGGGCAAAGAGAGATCCAATACCTGAAGAGTGGCCAGTAGGTGGGGTGAGGCGTGCGAGGCCGAGGACGAGGCCTCCAACTGTCCACGGAGACGGATGATCGCTCCCACTGTACGGGTGGGGAAACTGAGGCCCGGGGAGCAGAACCAACAGGTCCCAGGGCACACACGTCGTGAGACCGAGTGCAGTTGGGATTTGAACTCGCAGCTGCTTTCCACTAAGCGCCGTCCTCCGACCCCGCATGCTTTAGGGCCACCTTAAAAGAAAAACGACAGTTAACGTCGTAGGCCGCTGTGCTAAAAGTCGCAGAGCGCGTTAGAAAGCATTTGTGGGAAGCTCTTTTTCCTGGGCCATTAACCATACCCGAGAGCTTGGTTGTAGGGGACAGAGCCGGTGGTCCTCCCCCATTGTATAGATGGGAAGACTGAGGCTGGAAAGAAGTTAATTGCTTATTCCAGTTTACAGCGCATGTCAGAGAGAGAGGTACCCTTGAACCCAGGATTTTTGCTTTCCAGCCCCAGCGGAAAATATGCCCGGGTGAGGGCGGGGGGTGGGGGATGCGAAGAGAATTAATGTACGAGCCTGGGGAATTCAACTGGTCCACGAGTTAGGGAGGCGAGATAGGGCGGGGAGCCCAGTCCTGGAACTAATAGAAGTAAGGACCGAGGTGACTCCAAGGTATCAGATTGAGTCCTGGATCGGAGGCTGGAACCTTCCGCACCTCGGGCCGAGGCGGGGGACCGAGGCAGGGGGCGGGGCCCAGGGGTGTAACGGGAGCAGTCGAGATACGGAAACGCCAGCCCTCCAAGGCAGGCTAGAGTGGCCCTAGCTGACCAGCGTGGCTCAGTAGAGAGCTAGAGCGGCCAGCAGGAGGAGTAGAGTCACCTCACAGAGGCTGGGCTAGAGTGGCTGGCGGGAGGAGTGGAGCTGGGCTCAACGGCGGCCTCTGGGGCAGCTAGAGCGACTCGGAGGCGGGGGTGGGGAAGCCCGGAGCCGGCGCGTGGAGGCTTCGGCACTGGCAGCTGCGGTGGCTTCTCCTCTGACCTCGGAGCAGGTGAGGGACGCGGCCCCCGGCAGGCGTCAGACCCTGACTCTGCACGTCCGCCTCAGCATCCCTGGCTGTGCATACTGCCACGTCCTCTGTAGGATTTGGGGCCCGCGTAGACCCGCCACGTCCCATGTCGGTTTGGGGACTTGTGTAGACTCTCCACGTTCCATGCAGATTACAAGGTCCTGCAGACCCCGCCAGGTTTCTGCTAGCCCCCTGTGACGATCCGGATCCTTACGGATATGGGGTCTCCATCGATCAGTAGCATCCATCCCTTAGAACCTAGGGCCCTGCAGATACTGTCTAGAGACTACCACACGCCCCCATAGAATTCTGATCCCCTTTTAAGTCTCCAGAGGTCCAATAGACTATCTCCTTTCCCTATGGTTTCATAATCATGCGTGACCTCATGATCTTTGTAAACCCACCATGTGTCAAATAGAATCTGGAGCCTTATACATTCCAAGGGCCCCTTATGGACTCTCCCAAACTGCTCTGTATTTTAGGTTCTTTAAGGTTCCCAGAAGACCAGGATCATCCACTTCATATCTTATAGACTCAGCCCTGCATAGAATCCTGGTGTCCATGTTGTCCCCCACACCTGCCCACTTTGCTCTAGGGTCCTCACCCCTAAATCTGCCCTTACTCCTGTCAGCCCATGCACACAGCACCCCCTCTGCTGGACCTCAGGCCTTGTCAGTTGCCTATAGATCCATCTGACAGCTGCAGTCTATAATTCCCCAGCCTTTTTGGCAGCACCAATCTCCTAAGTAGCCAAACCCTCCCCCCACCCTCTCTGGGCCCCAAGCCTCTACGGAACAGCTGAGTCCAACCCGCATTCCTGCCCAGGCCACAGTGCCCACATACCCCTGACTTTCCCAGGCCACATAAGGAGACCTGATGTGTCTCAGTTTGGGTCCAGATTTTAGTTTCCTAAGATTTGGTAGTTAAATGCTTAAAATCTGACGCCAGACCACCTGGGTCTGAATCCTGGTTCTGTTCCTTATGAGCTGTGCCTCAGTTTTCTCCTCTGCAAAATGGGATTGATAATACCTCATGGGGTCACTGAGATTAAATTAATTGATATCTATAAAGCAGTAACGCTGTGCCTGGCACATACTTGATGACACTTAGTGCACAGTGAGTGTTAGCTGTTATTTCTTATTACTGTGATTATTTCTTATTATAGAGATAATACACGTCATGTGCGTGATTCAGGGACTGCCTGGCACTGAGCATTCGCTCAGATAACATGTGACCTCTCCTGTGCCCTCTTGGAATCTCCCTGCCCCTGTTGAACCTGTCCACCCTTATGGGGTGAACATAGTCATAGTTTCCAGCCCAGAAGTTGCAGCTGGCGGCCTGGTGAAGGTTTTCCATCTCTGATGGGAATAACAATAGCATGGAGTGCTTGTGGTTGTGAGGGTTAAGTGAGTTACTGTGTAAGAAGCACTCAGAGCAAAGCCTGGCACCCTGTAAGTGCTGTGTAAGTTTAGCATGCATAATAAATAATTACTGTTATTTTCCTGCCTTGGTTTGCAAATTTATTTATGTGAACATTTAGCAATGCTCAAATCTTGAATTACTCAAGCTCAGATGTTGGACAAATACCCTTATGGAAAAGAATAAAAAATGATGTCTGCTCGGGTGAACCCATGGGATGGCATTTGGACACTCCAGAAAGCATCATTGTTTAATGATCATAATCAAAGTCATAGCTACCATTTATTGAGTGCTAGGGAGGAGGCCTGTGGAAGAAGGAGAAGGGTGGGTCTCAGGAGACTAGGGTTATAGGGTTATAAATAGCTCTGGGCTGTGGGGAGTGCCCCACCCCCACTGGTACACCCCACCCCTGTTTCCACAGCTCTTCCTGCCTGACACGGGCTTGCGTGGCGTTAGTCAGACTAATTAAGGACACAGAAGATGTCAGTGGAAGATGCAGGGAGAAGTGGAGATGCTGAGGGAAACGATGGGAGAAATGAGAGACAGGGCAGGAGACAGCAACTCAGAGAGGTGCAGGGACAGTGGCTGCAGAAACCCGTTGTGGGAAGGCAGAAGCAGAGACAGAAGAGAGACAGCGGGGAAAGACAGGGAGCAGCAGAAGGGATGGGGTGGAGATGGCTGAGGGAGAGAGGAGGAGTGGGGAGGCAGAGACAGTGCGGAAGATGAGGCAGGTCTGAAGGAAGGGGTAGGAAATGAGGAAACTGGGAGAGGAAAGGCAAAGACAGGCAGATTCAAGGGAAAGACACCCAGAGGTTGCTGGCTGGGGAAAGGAGAGCCGGCAAGATAGCATGACGCAGGAGGAGATGGACACACCTTGGGAATGAGCTGGCTGAGGACCATTCCTTGTTTTCTGGGTCTGGAAGCCAGAAAGACACCAGGTCCCTGAGGGAGGAGGGTTCAAAGTTTTTTTTCTTATGTGGAGAGAGTTGGGGTTGGGGGGTGCCATTATGATTTCCTGTCACAGGAAGTGGGCTGGTGGGTTCAGAGGCAACATCCTCCCCAAGCCTATCACAGATCAGAGGAGAGCCCCCACACACCCCAGTTAGCTCCCTCCTACCTCCACTTTAACCTTCCCAGTTCTGCTGGTCCCGGCCCCTCCTCCTCAAGCCCTGGAGCCTAGGCCCCCAGCCCCTCCCACCTCAGGGCTCTGAGTCTGAGCCCCCAGCATTAGGGATCCTAACATCGCAGGCTCCCACAGCCACAGCTCTCTCATGGACCCAAGTTCCTGAGCCTCCAACTCCACCCCCCCCCAAACAAGGCTCCCTGTCCTTGGGCTCCCCGCCCTGGCTGGCCTCTGAAGGGCTCTTTGTCGCCACACAGAGGCCCCATTGAGCTGCGGGAGGCCTGCATAGGGGAAGGCTGTTTACTCACCTTCACACCTGCGCCAGGAATCTGTGAGTAACCGCCCTGTGCAACCTCTTCCCACCCTCTAACCGCTGCCCCTCCTCTTCCCTCAGCCCTGCAGAGCCCATGGAGGCAGACGACGTCGTGGCCCGAGGGGCGGTGAGTGGATGAGTGGAGAGAGCCAAGGGGTGAGCGGACTGGGGGGCTGTGAGGTGGGGAGCACTGTGGGCTGAAGCCAGTTCCCCTCCCACAGGCCCCAGGGCCCCCGCGGCCTGGCCTGGTGCCCCTCAGCATCATTGGGGCCGAGGACGAGGATTTCGAGAACGAACTGGAGACGGTGAGGGGGAGATGGGGTGGAGAAGCTCCCGGCCCAGTCTTCCTGAGGCCCCAGCCCCTCCAGTCCCATCCTCAGTGTCCCCTCCCACCTTAGGTCTGATCTCCATCCACAGACGCTGTCCCTCTGTGTCCTCTCACTGCTCATCTCTTACTTTCGTGGCACCTCCTTCCGCACCCCTCCCACCCCATCCTTGATCTTACTCTTTTTATTCTAACCCCAATTTTTATCACCACCTCCCAGTTATAGCACAGATCCCCATTCTGTCTCCTAATTTCTGTCCTCGTCACCCCTCATTAGAACACTAAGTCTTCTCCACTTTCCCTAACACCTGCCCTGCTGCCACTGTTACCGCACAGACTCTGTCATCACCTCCCTCCCCCCAGCTTGGGGGAATGCCAGGAAGGAGGGTCAAGCCCAAGGCCCCTCATCTGCTCCCCACTGCCTCATCCCCATCCCCACCCCAGAATGCAGAAGAACAAAACAGCCAGTTCCAGAGTCTGGAGCAGGTGAAGCGCCGCCCGGCCCACCTCATGGCCTTCCTGCAGCACGTGGCCCTGCAGTTCGAGCCAGGACCCCTGGTGAGGGTGGGACTGGGTGGGCACGGGGAGGGACAGGGCTGGGCCCAGCCAGAGCTGTCAGTTTGGTCAGTGTGTTAGACCTGTGAAGATGGGCCAGGAGGGTCTGGAAAACAGATCCAGAATGCACATCTAGACCTAGAAAGCCAGAGGGACCACATGTGACCCAGGCAAGATCGCAGGTGCCCCGTGTGGACCTGTGAGCAGCATGTGCGGGCCAGGCAGGCACACAGCAGGGTCGTGCAGGGGGCAACTGAGAATCCAGGACCCTGGCCAGAATGGGGCTCCCCACCCCTCCTGTGCCTGTGGCAGTGTCACCCATCAGAGACAGCACCTTTTCCCACGGACTGGAAATTGATTCCTCTCTGTGACCTCGGCAGGTGCCACCAGTCAGTCATTCAGGGCTGGTGCTTGGGAGAAGCCCATTAGCCTTTCTGGATCTAAGCATTACAGAAGGTCCCGATCCAGACACAGGAGACCACCAAGGGCATCCCACAAGGCCAGGAGAACGTAATCAAAGATCCAAAACCTGTATTAGACGGGAAACACCTGGGAGGTACAGAGGCAGAACTGTGAGAAACACCTGCAGAGTCTAGGGAACCCGGCAGGTGATGTAGGAAGGAAGAAACCACAGCGCTGGCCGGAGGGGGACCCACGGACTAGGGTTCCATCCCAAGAAGCCCTGCACAGGCCTCCAGCAGGGTTAGCCCAGGGCATCGGGCTGTATTGCATGGCACATCCCCCCAGAGAGAAGGAGACTGACGGAGATTCCAGGAGGGAGCCGGGGTGCAGAAAGAAGGGGCTCTGGCCGACATGAAGCCTTGGAAATGCCTTCTCTCCAGGGAAGTGGCATCCCCTTCTCTGGTACATGTAGGCTCTGGCCCTCCAGGCAAGAGGGTCCCCCTCCTCAACCTGGGAGTTTCTAGAACTCGAGCTCCTGGACTCAGCCCAGGGAGGGTCCTAACTGCCATGTCCTTCCTGTGAGGGCCTGGACCCTGTGGCCCCAGCCTTTGGAGGTTTGTCCTCATGCTGTTCCCTCACCTCATCAGCTGGGGGAGCACCCCAGGGGCAGTCGTGGTCTCCTGGTCTTCGTGGTCTCACGAAGTTTTACTTGAGGGAGAAGGAGACAGATTTGTTGAAAGTGTTTAGTGTGCAGAGACCAAGTCCCACCCCCACTGGGCTGAGTCCTTAGCACACTGAGACCATGTCCCTCACCTGCCAAGAGCCCCCCAGGAGCCAGCACAGGTTGGAGTCCCCAATGCATCGCCAGCGTCACCCGCACAGCTGGCACACAGGCGGTCCCAGCAAGTGCTTGATGAATGAATGAATGAATGAGCCGCACTCATTCACCTATTTACCCATGTCCCCGAAGACTAACCTTCAAGTTGCTCAGGGGGTTTCTAGGCAGTGGAGTGTGGTGCAGATGGGCTGCCTGGGGTCCGGTCCTAGCCTTATCACTCACGAGCTGTGTGACCTTGAGCAAACTTCTTGAGCTCAGATTTCTTATCTGTGAAATGGGATAACAGTGCCCCATGAGCGAAACAGGCACACGTTATAAAGGGTTTAGTATGTGCCCGGAATACACCAGCCCCTGTGTAGCTGGTGGTGGTGGCAACAGCAAGGAGGAGACCGAGCCACAGAGAGCCACCCCCAGGATAAAACTTGGCACGTGCTTATGGTGGCCCCAGGGAGGCTGTGAGAGAGGCAGGGGCTAGGGGTAGGGATGGTGGGGAGTGGGGGACACACTTCTCAGAGGATTTGAGCCCCAGGCCTTTCCGAGGGAAGTGTGGTTTAGGTGGGTGACAGCGAGGTCGCACTCTGTCTCCTTAGCTCTGCTGCTTGCATGCGGACATGCTGGGCTCGCTGGGCCCCAAGGAGGCCAAGAAGGCCTTCCTGGACTTCTACCACAGCTTCCTGGAGAAGACCGCGGTGAGAGACACCTCAGAGGGGCCCCAGTACCCTCTGCCCTTGGCCAGGAGAGCCACCCTGCACCTCCTAGCCCCCACCCTGTGCAGGGCAGCCTGGCCCTTCGTCCACCGCCCCTGCCCTCAGACCGCCAGGGGCACCTCGGCCTCTACCCCAGCACTGCTGCGTTCTCCCCTTCACTCCCTCCTCTTCCTGAGCAGGTTCTGCGGGTGCCAGTCCCTTCCACAGTCGCCTTTGAACTTTGGTAAGGAGAGGAGGGGGGACTGCAGGATGAGAAGGGGTCTCTAGCAGGGACCAGGCCTCCTGGAAGGCCCAGGGAGGAAGGCCACAGGCCCATGCTCCTTGGACAGTGAAGATTCCTTCCTTCCTTCCTCCTTTCTGCCTCAGCAGCCCAAGAAAGCATGCCTGTTGGGGTCCCGGGGTAGATGGGGAGCGGAGGCCCAGGGAACTGGCTCCCAGCCCTTGCCCATGTCCCTGCAGACCGCACACGGCCCGACCTCATCTCAGAGGACAACCAGCGGCAGTTTGTGCAGGAGGTGGTGCAGAGCCAGCAGGCGGCAGTCAGCCGGCAGCTGGAAGACTTCCGCTCCAAGCGGCTCATGGGCATGACGCCCTGGGAGCAAGAGCTGTCCCAGCTGGAGGCCTGGGTGGGGCGCGACCGAGCCAGCTTCGAAGCCCGGGAACGGCTTGTGGCTGAGCGGCTGCTGGCCCACCTGGAAGAGATGCAGTGAGTAGGGCCAGCCCCTCCGCAGCTGCTGGGGTGCCCTCTGCCGCCCTGACCAGCCCTGACCGGCTCAGGGCTCCCTGTCCAGCATCATGGTTCATTCCTTAGCACCTTCCCCGACTGCTGGGTCCTCTGGCGCTGGCATGTTAGTTCATCTGGTTTTTCATCTCCCCTTCCCCGCTTTGGGATCCCTCCCAGTTTCCAGGTCTCCCAAGGCCTGTGTTCAGGCCTGGCGCTTGGGTCCTGTCCTTGTCACTCCTGTCCTCCCCTCCCTCCCATGGTCCTCCGCAGTTGCTTCAGCAGGCCCTTTCTCTGCCTCTCCTCTCTCCTGCCCTCCCAGACATCTGTGCTGGGTGGACACGGACCCCAGGCTTAGCAAGTTTGTCACAAACTTTCTTTTCTTTACAGACACACTATCTCTACCGATGAAGAGAAGAGGTGATGGAAGCAGAGAGGACAGCAGGACAGGCGTTTCGTCTCCTGGGCCTGAGGGAGGAGGCGTGGGGGGCCGGGGTGTGGAGGAGCACCCCTGTCCCTGTCCCGGGGCCCCCTCCCCTATCCTCAGATAGGAACAGGGATAGGAACAGGAAGTGGTTGTGGGATTGGGTGGGGCGCAGTCTGGGAAGGCAAGGCTGTGGGGCACGGTGTGCACATTCGTCTCCTCCTCACAGTGCCGCTGTGGTCAACGCCATCAGCCTGTACATGCGTCACCTTGGCGTGCGGACGAAGAGTGGGGACAAAAAGTCAGGGAGGAATTTCTTCCGAAAAAAGGTGCATCACTGAGGACCCAAACCTGGCCCTTTCCTCCCCAGAGATCCTATGGGGTGCCCGGAGACTCTGTGCCCCTGGGGTGCAATCCCTCTATGTTGCTGGCTCCAAGTACCCAGCCCCCTCTCACCTTCCCCTCTGCCCCGCAGGTGATGGGGAACCGGCGGTCCGATGAGCCGGCTAAGACCAAGAAAGGACTGAGCAGCTTCCTGGACGCCGCCCGCTGGAACCGGGGAGAGCCGCAGGGTGAGGGGCCCCGCCTCCGCCCACCCGGCTTCCCCACACTGCCCCCCCCACGGTCTCCCCCGTCTCATCCATCCCATCTCTCATTTCAGCCCCAGATTTTCGACACCTCAAAGTGGAGCCTGATGGTAATTAACTGTCCTGAAGCCAGAGCATCCATCCCGGGGACCTAGGAGGGGAGGAGGGGGCTGGGGTCCAGACTCCTAGTCTGAGGGATGAGGAGGGGTCTCCTGGGCGATGGGGAAGACAGGGCTGGAGTATGGCATCGGGTTCCCCTCGGCCGTTGTAGGTTCGAGTCGCTGGACTCTCATTCCCTTCTTTCTGCCTCAATGTCTCCCCAGCTGAGAAGCCAGGCCTCACAGAACGGAAGGGAGGCCTAGGGGGGCCCTCCCGGGACCGGAATGTTGGGGGCTCTGGGCAGGACACCCCTGGAGTTTCTCTGCACCCTCCGTCTGGGGACAGCCCAGACCGGGAACCGGGTGAGTTAATTGGACCCCCTGGTGAGACTGCCCCTTGGTCTCTCCCCCATGTCCCTCCCTGCTCCTGGCCACCAGTGTTATCAGTTTGCCCTTTCCACGGCTTCCCTCCCAGGCTCTGACCCTGTCCTGGTGACTTGGGTCCCACCTTGGACCACACTCCCCATCAGCCACACGGCTTCACTTCCCAGATACCTCTTTGAGGACACTGCCAGTCGGCCCCTGTGGAGGGAGAGCCCACCAGCCCCATTAACCTCACTCCTCACAGTGTCTGTGCGGCCCCCAGCCCCTGGGAACTCAGACAGCTACTTGGCCAGGCCGGGGTTCATAGCCCAGCCCTGCGGCTTCCTTGGATCTTGGCAGTTATTCCCCTCTCTGAGCCTCCGTTGCCTCATCTGTAAATTGGGTTTCCCCTCTTCCTGCAAGTCCTGGTCAAGGGTCGGGAGAGCAGATGGCTGTGGGGGCACTAAGCAGAGCGCCCAGTCTCCCCGCCAGGGTCTGCCCACATGCTGTTCTCTGAGGTCTCTCCATCTGTCTGTCCCCTGTGGAAGTACAGAGCAACTACTCGGTACCTGCCAGGCACTGGGTGGCTTTAGTCCTGCATCCCCCACTCCATGGCACAGGAAACTGAGGCCCCCAGAGTAGGGGTCTCACTGCCACAGGGGCACCCCAGCCAGCCCTGTTCCCCCCGCCCCCCACAGGCGGTGATGTCCCACTGGAGCTAGGGGACCTACCCCACAGGGCCCACCCAGCCAGGAGGCCCAGCCCCCCTGGAGAGCACTGAGGAGGGCGCTGACACTGAGAGGTGCGCGGGTGGGGCGCAAGCCGGGCGCAGGCGTCAGGCAGGGAGGGTGCCTGTTGGGGGTCTTGCTGCCTTTTGCACCTGCTGTTCCTGAGCTACCTCCAGTCTGCCCTGCCCCTCCTTCTTCCCATCTTCTGTTTCCTTCTTTCTCTTCCTCTTTTCTCATTTCCTCTGTCATTACTTCTTCCTCTTCTTCCCTTTCATAATTTTTTTTCTCTCTTTCTTTCCCTCTCTCCTTTCCTTTGCCCTTCACTCCTCAGCTCCTCCCGGCCCTTCTCCCTCCACCCCTTCACTTCTTATCCCTCCCTCCTCTTTTAAGCCTCAGCCAGTGCCTTGCTCCTGCCTCCCGGTGCCCCTTCCTTTAGCCCCCCACTCCTCTGTGCTCCATGCCTGGGGGCCCTGTCCCCCTCACAGTTGGGGGCAGGCTGTCCCCTGCCTGTCCTTGTGCCGCTGCTTTGGGGGCCCTTTAGTGGGTGGGGGAGGTGACTTGGGTTCCCTCTGGGTCCACCTCTGACCCTGTGCCCCTCTCTCCCCAGAAGGTGGAAAAGGTGGGTGCCTGGGCCCTGGGTGGGGGGAGGGCTAGCCCCTCCCCCATTTCTCCCAGCTCCTACCCTCTCCCCATGGGCCACGCACTCCCCTTCACCCTGCAAGGGGTGGGTGGGGACATCACCCTCCAGCCAAAGAGCTAAGTATTAAACTTCCCCTTCTCCTACCCCCAGCTCCTGGCTCTGCCCCCATCCCCCTGCCTCAGGGAAGGGAGGGGTCAGTCCTGTGCTCCATGCTGGGTTCCCCTCCCTCCTGACCACCCCCTACTGCCCCAGCACCCCTAGAACCCACGCTCCTTCTGACTCTCTATTCTCTTCTGTTGCATGTTTGATCCCTGTCCTGGTCTCTCCCTGTCCCTGTCTCTCCCCATCTGTCCCTGTCCTGGTCTCTCCCTGTCCTTGTTGTGGTCTGTCCCTGTCTGCCCCTGTCCTGGTCTCTCCCGTCTCTCGCTGTCCTGGTCTTTCCCCATCTCTGTGCTTGTTCTGGCCTCTGCCTTGGGGTCCAGGCTGTCGGGGCGTCTGGGGCGCTCGGAGAGCCTGCGGGTGAGTGACCGCCGCCGGCCTTCCCGGGGCAGCCTCGGGGCTAAGGGCCGGGGTGGGGGCCGCTCCCGGAGCGACGTGGACATGGACCCCAGCTCCGCCACGGCCGTGCTTGGCCCTGCCCGACGAGCCACGTACGTCACTCCACCGCCCCCAACCACTGAGTCAGTCAGGAGGGTCAGGGATAGAGGGGGGTTGTTGCCACAGTCACAAAGAGCTGAGTATCGGACACCAAGGTCACTGAGGGCCTTCAGTGGTCACAGGAAAAGTACAGGATGCTTCTTTCTAGAAACGTGGGCCACCCTAGGGGCACTGAGTACTCAGGCCGCAGAGGGGAGTGGGATACTAGGAGTTAAAGTGTCTTCCCTAGGAGGCCCAAGCCAGGACCCTCACAAGGCCTCTGTCCAACAGCCCCGAGCCTGGAGATGAGGGGGAGCCGGGACGGTCGGGACTAGAGCTGGAACCAGAAGAACCCCCTGGCTGGCGGGAGCTCGTCCCCCCAGGTACCCTGCACAGCCTGCCCAAGAGCCAGGTGAAGCGACAAGAGGTCATCAGTGGTGAGTGCTACCCCCTCCAGCCCACTGTGGCCAAGGACCCAGTCCCGATGCAGGGAGATGCCCTTCTCGTTGTTATTTACAACATGCAGAGCCTGAAGGCAGCCTGTTACGGCAGAGGGTCATTTATTACGTAAGTGGTAGAAACAGCTACTGTGGACCAGGAATGCAGCTGGCAAAGTGACCTTTCCAAAGAATTTCTCGTTGTGCAGGACAGCGCTGATATTAAGAGCCAGAAACGGGATGTAAAGTCTTAATTCTAGCATAAGCCTTTATCTCCCTGTTTGTGAAGTGTTGGTAGTAATAGTTCTCATCTCAAAAGATTATCACGGAGACTAGATGATTCACGTGAAGCGTTTAAGCACTGTGCTGGGCACAGAGCGCGTTCGAATACGCCTGCTGCGGTCACCATGACTTTAACTGTTTGTGGGGGAGATTCCACAGGGCAAAGTTCGGAAAGTGCTTGCTTCTGGGCCAAGAGACAATGGGGGTGTCATTTCTGTCTTGATTCTTTTCTGCGATTTCAGTTTGTGTGTGGAGGATTTGGCAAAAGTAGGTACTTTTAGAACCTTATTTAAAGAAAGTGCTCATCTGTAATTTTTAGGGCAATAGGTGAATGCTTTGAGGGTCACACAACCTTCCAAGGATATGATCAAAACATAAGTCATGCTCTCCAATGGAACCTTCTGGAATGATGGAAATGTGTGATGTTTGCGCTGTCCAGCAGGGTAACCACCAGCCACATAATGGCTGTTAAGCACTTAAAATGTGATGAGCCCACTGAGAACTGAAATTTTTGTTTCATTCCATTTAAATTAAAATTTGAAGAGCTGTATGTGGCCAGTGGCTACCACACTGGACAGCATAGCAAGTTCTCTCACCAGAAAAATGCATAACACACAAAACTGTGTGTTTAGTCTCCGGGGACTTACAGGGCCCCTGGATCTGAGGCCATCAACCTGTGTGCAGAGGGAGTCATTGTCCCCAAAACCAAGGCTGACATACTTGCTGGACGGTTAGACACCAAACACAGCTGTGAGCTTGCTGGCAGTGGGGTGGCTGCCTTGTCCCAGTACGCCTGGAACTTTGCCCATTTTGGCACTGAAAACCCCATGTCCTGGGAAGCCCATCGGTGTGGGGCAGACTGGAACCATTGGTCACTGTGGCTGGTGCCACTGCCAAAAAGGGGAGGCAGTGGGTCGAGGAATACTCACTGGCTATCGGGCGGATGACTCCACCCAGAGAGAGCTGTCCCATCCCGCCCCCAGCCTGCCTCTGGGCTGCTCCGTGGTTGGCACCCTCCCTGACCATGCCCCCTTCCTGGTGACCCCACAGAGCTGCTGGTGACGGAGGCGGCCCATGTGCGCATGCTTCGGGTGCTGCATGACCTTTTCTACCAGCCCATGGTGGACGGGGGCTTCTTCCCCCTGGAGGAGCTTCAGAACATCTTCCCCAGCCTGGACGAGCTCATCGAGGTGCATTGTGAGTGCAGGGCCACGGCCCCACTGTGCACTCCAGTGCCGGCTCCCTCCTTGGAGGCCTGGGCAACTAGACTTGGGTCCCAACACGTTCTCATGCACCCTTAATGGGCAGACCCTGTTCCTGCACTGGGGATGACCCTGCCCCAGATCCCCAGAGCTCACACTCTAGGCCGGACGAGGCACGTCAGCGAGTGCATGCATGATAGGGGGATGGGCCCATTGGCCCCAAGGGTCAGGGAGACACACGTGCAGCTGCAGCCCTGCCAGCTCCCAGCCGGGCTGTGCATGCAGCCTGCAGGACCTGATCGCACGCCTTCCTCACCACCCCTTACAGCCCTGTTCCTCGATCGCCTGATGAAACGGAGGCAGGACAGTGGCTACCTCATTAAGGAGATTGGAGATGTGCTGCTGGCCCGGGTAAGGGCGCACAGCCCAGGCCCCCCGTCCCCTCCTCCCAGCCCTGTCCTCCGTCTCAGCTTCCACCCCTGGGTGGGGCTTGGCTTTTCCCGCTCCCACCTGAGACCCCTCCCTGGCCTGAATCTCGCTGTAGTTTGATGGTGCCGAGGGCAAATGGTTCCAGAAAATCTCCTCCCGCTTCTGCAGCCACCAGTCGTTCGCTTTAGAGCAGCTCAAAGCCAAACAGCGCAAGGAGCCTCGTTTCAGTGCCTTTGTGCAGGTGAGGTGGGCGGGCGTCTAGGCCCTGGGCCCTGGGTCCTGGCGGGGAGGGGCTGGTATCCCAGCCCCGAGAGGGGGCCACCTCAGCTTGGCTGTCCCCTCAGGAGGCCGAGAGCCGCCCTCGGTGCCGCCGCCTGCAGCTGAAGGACATGATCCCCACGGAGATGCAGCGGCTGACCAAGTACCCGCTGCTCCTGCAGAGCATCGGGCAGAACACAGGTGCCCCCGCCGGCCCTGCCCCGCCGGCCACCCGCCGTGCGTCCCCCACCTCCGCCGGGGACTGGTGGCGTCCAGGGTTGGGGTTCACTGGTCGGTCTCTCCCTTGCCCACAGAAGAGCCCGCAGAACGGGAGAAAGTGGAGCAGGCGGCCGAGTGCTGCCGGGAAATCCTGCACCACGTCAACCAAGCGGTGCGGGACATGGAGGACCTGCTGGTGAGCTTGGGTGTGGCCCCAGCCCTGGGCAGCCAGCGGGCCACACGTGTACCCAAGTTAGCCTGACCCTCGGCTTGTCTGTCTCGTGTCACTTCCGCTCTGGAGGTCAGGCCTGGCCCTTCGCTTGTCCCCCTCAGGGTCAGTGCCTTTCCAGGGATTAGCTAGGCCTCAGCTCCTCCCTCTCAAGGTCACGGGAGGTCAGGCCTGGCACTCTGACCCTTGGGGTCATTGTGGGTTAGCCCCAGCCATTGACTTGTCCCCGTGACACTCTCTCCCCTGCTCCAGCGGCTCAAGGATTATCAGAGGCGCCTGGACTTGTCTTACCTGCGGCAGAGCAGTGACCCTATGCTGAGCGAGTTTAAGGTGACCCCCATCCCCGCATCCTTCAGTCCCCTTCCCTTGGCCCTGCTGCCCACGATTCCCTGATAATGCACCCAGGGAGCCAGAGAGGCCCCTCATCCTGACCCCCAACTGCAACAGGCACCCCACGGTCATCCCCACCCTCCCCTGTGCCAACCATCATCCTTCCTGCCTCTAGAACCTGGATATCACCAAGAAGAAGCTGGTCCATGAGGGCCCGCTGACGTGGCGGGTGACGAAGGACAAGGCTGTGGGTAAGCACTGGGGCAGTGAGCAAGGCCACAGGCTTGGGTGGGCTTGGGCCAGCTGCTGAGCAGGGCCGGGGCTCGGGCTGCTCGGACAGGTGCTGAGCGCAGCCCTGCCCCCTGCAGAGGTGCATGTGCTCCTGCTGGACGACCTGCTGCTTCTGCTCCAGCGCCAGGACGAGCGGCTACTTCTCAAGCTGCACAGCCGGACGCTGACGCCCACGCCTGACGGCAAGACCATGCTGCGACCGGTGCTGCGGCTCACCTCCGCCATGACCCGCGAGGTGGCCACTGGTGAGGCCTGGCCGGCCTGGCTCAGGGCACGGCTGCCCGTGGAGTGGCGGGAGAACCCTTCAGAGAGCTGGGAGCTCATTCTGCTAATGGGGAGGCTGCCGCAGAGGCTGAGAAGCGGGAGGGGAAGCTAGGTAGGCCCGAGGCAGGGCTGTGAGACGGGGGCCGCCTGCTGGGCAGGGCCGGGGTGGGGCCAGGCCTGGTTGTGGATTTCCTTAAGTGCGATGGGAAACTGCCCTGGATGTTTGCACAGTGGAGCAGCCTGCTGTTTTGTAGATACCCGACTGCCGCTCAAGGACTGTGGGGGCACGGGTGGAAGCTGGGAGCCCAGCGATGAGGGGTTTGCATACGTGTTTCCAGGATGCTGCCCCAGAGCCTGGTGGTGGGGATGTGTTGCCCAGTTAGGTGTGAGGGAAGGCTAGATGAGGGAACCTGGGGGGTATGCGCATGGGAGTCCCCATCCAGGAGAGCTCCCCAGCCTCTTATGGGTGTTCAGGGAGGACACATGCCGGGGTTACCCTGGCTCTGAGCCCTGCTGCTCTCTCCCCTTACAGATCACAAAGCCTTCTACGTCATCTTTACCTGGGACCAGGAGGCTCAGATATACGAGCTGGTGGCACAGACGGTGTCGGAGCGGAAGAAGTAAGGGGATCTGGGTTCCACACAGTGGTGGGGGAGGAGGCCCAGGCCTCTGAGTCCCTTGGGACAGGGCACAGGGTCTGGGCACTCTGACTGCCCAGGGGCTGGCCTGTGTCCCCAGCTGGTGTGCCCTCATCACTGAGACAGCCGGATCCCTGAAGGTCCCTCCCCCCCTCTCTTTCCGCCCCAAGTCTCGGCCCAACCCAAGGTGAGGAGACTGGAGGACCAGGGGTGGGGCCAGCTTCCCGTGTGTCCCCAGAACCTGAGCTCTAGCCTCGTCTCCATCTGTGTGCGTGTGCATGTGTGCATGTGTGCATTCGTGCATGTGCTACCCCATCATAGCCCATCTGTCTCCTGTCCAAGCCTCTGTCCTCTACTGGCCGAGCCTCTCTGTCTCCATCTCCCAGCCTCGACTCCTGTCCCAGTTTCCGGACCTCCCCACCTCCCCACCTCCAGTTCTCTGTCTCCCTGCCCCCATCACCCCTTGGGGCCAGGGGTAAGGGGTCACCCAGCACTTCCCCCAGCACTCGAGAACCCCTGCTCAGCAGCTCCGAGAACAGCAACGGTGGTAGCCGAGAGATGCCCCCAGCTGACGGTGAGCCTGGGGGGACGCTGAGTGGGGGCAGGGGTGTCCATGAGAAGCTGGGCAGGATCCAAGTACCTTCCCTGCTCCCCACACAGGCCGGATTGAGAGAACCCTCAGCGCTCTCCTGCCCTTCTGCAGGCCCGGCCCTGAGGGCCAGCTCGCTGCCAAGGCCCTTCAGAAAGGTAGCCCCGCCCCCAGGGTGCCACCAGCCCACGTGGGTGCTTTCCAATGCGCCTCACACCCAGCAGCCAGAAACAAGGGCACCAACACACGTCCCGCACGGCCCCAGGGCCCTTCTCCTGCAGCTTCCCACCCCTCCCTGACTTTCAGTCCAGCTTCTCCCTGGACCCGTCTCCTTCCTCGGTGCCCCAGTCCTGCCCCAGCCTCCCCATCTGCCAGCCCGGCTAACCCCAAGTTCAGCCTCGCCTGGCACGCACCCTCACCCCCACCCGCAGGCCCCCGGCCTCTCCTGCACGTTGCCCCGCACCTGCCCCCCCTCTGATCTCCCCAGCCCAGCCCTGCCTCTGACTCTGTCCCCGTGTCCCTGGCTAGTTCTGACCCTCAAGCGGCTCCTGTTCCCCTCGGAGGAAGACAGCGGGGCAGGGCCTCCCCTCCAAGGGGATGGGGTCCCAGGGGGCGGCCCCCTGAGCCCCACACAGACCCAGGAAGTCCGAGAGGAGCTGCTCTGCCTGGAGGAGACCGTTAAACAGCTGGAGGTGGTGGCCCGGGCAGGGAGGGGTGGAGGGGGCGGACGGGTGCAGGGGACCCCTCTCATGGATGGCCCCCCACCAGGAGGTAGAAGAGGAGTTCTGTCGCCTACGACTCATCCTGTCTCAGCTTGGGAGAACACTGTCCCCCAGCCTGGCTGTACCTGAGGCCGCCCCCAGGCAGGTGAGTGGAGGGCTCGGGCTCCCCTCACCACAGCCCCAGCCATCTCTCTCCCCACGTCTGTGTCTTTCTGAGTCTCCCTGATCAACCGCCTGCCTCCATCTCTCCGTCTCTGTCGGTTTCTGTTTCTCTATTTTGTTCTCTTTCTGCCCACTCCCCCTTTCTCTCCTTTTCCCTGTTGCTCCTCCCACCCATCTCTCTGTGTCCCTTCTACATCCCCTAGGCCTTTTGCAAGATGGAGAGGACTTGAGGACCAGCCGCCCATCACTGCACAGCTGCTGCAGCGCGTCTAACCCCGAGGGCCTGGGAACAGGGAACTGGGCTTTTGGGGCCACATCTGGGGGGGGTTCCTAGCTTGGATCGCTGCCTCCCCCAAACCCCCGTTGGTCCTTCTCTCCCTCCCACCTTCTGCTTGGGGGACTCAGGGCTTCATTCCAGGGGACACCACAGTGATCCCTATTTCCCGGGCCATCTCAGTATTGCCTCGGGGGGGAGGCCACCCCTCCACCCCCATCCCCACCCCAAGTGCCTTTGCTCTGTTTTTATACCCTGAATTGGAGGTCTATTTTTTAATATATATTATCTAAGGAGAAGTCTGTGTCGTGAGGACCGGGCAGGGCCTGGCGTGGTATCTGGAGCCCTCCCCGTCTGTCCCACCTCGTCATCGCACTGCCTTGCCTTACCGTTCTTCCCCAGACACCCCCACACACCCCTTCCCAGCTCCCACCCGAGTCGCCATGGCCACCCACAACTCTGGGCACCCCACATCCACACTCCTTTCCATTCTTTTATTTTTGTAGTAAACTCTCTGGACGTGG